>OZ010787.1:465036526-465484526 GCA_963932465.1 Maratus speciosus | reverse complement strand
CTCTGATCCTCATGTCGTAACTTACACTGCAGTCAGTGGAGATTCATTTCTTTTAATGCATAATAATGTCAGAGCTCATACAAATCGACTTGTGGAGATCATGCTTGAAACGGAAACAACACAACGTATGAAGTGGACAGCATGTTCTCCCGAGTTATATCTGATCGCGCATGTCAGGGACATACTCTAACGATGCACTGCAGCGAGACTAATGCCTCCACTGATTGTCCCGAACTTGGATTACATTTCTTGAAGATTGGAACACAATTCCTCAAAAATCTTATTGGCAAACTCACCGCAGCAATAGAAAGCAGGCGTGCAACATGTGCAACAATCTTAGTTTTCCGAAGGGACCACACACCATATTAAATATCCCCCATCCTCTTCAAACAATACTTTTATTTTCTCAATTAAAAGGTATCCAAATTGGTGTGTTGGAGCTTCTCTACATGTTCTTGATATCATTTCAAAGGATTAAAAATCACATACATGATGTTTTGATGAGCTTCTGTACTCCGCACATTGGACCTGTATTCCACAATTGGAGAGACATACAGAAAGGGCAGTTTTCTTGTCTTTACCCGATCAGTAACAACCTCCATTTATTGAAGTCGCTTAAAATCTTGATTTTGGAATTGGTTTTAGTTAAATTTTATTTTTAGTAATAGCTATTAAGCACACGAGCCTCATATATAAGGTAATTCGGGGGAAGACGCCACATGTAAGGATGTTTTGCTTGGTGAGCCAAAATTGAAATTATAAGATAAATAAAAAAATATACCACCATGCCCATTACTGCAGAGTTAAGTGGTTATGTACACTCATTAATTCATTTCCCACTGTTTAAATGATTGAGAAATTTAATGTTAAATAAACTCGTGTAATTGTGGTATGTTCTCCCATATATACGGGGAAGATGCCACACCACATAAAATAAGAAAAATAAGACTAATATTGGAACATTACCTGTGAATTAACAATAACTATAGTCAAAACAAATCTGTAAACTGAAATATTTTTTTTTCAAATAATTTGCTGAAACCAACATAGGCACAAGCTTGCACAACATTTCAATTAGTGCAAATGATCACCATTGCAATCTTCTTGCAACCATTTCTTTTATTTGATGCACTGAATCCAACCACACTTGAGACCTTGTTTTAGCGTAAAAGCATCCTTTACATAGAGCAGAAAAATCATCATTATCCTCATCAAAACTATCACCAATGGTATCCAGAGCAATTTCTTCACTTGAGGAAGACGCACTTACACGTCTCTTATTTCTGTTTTTTCGGAGATTTCTTTTTATTTATTTTACCTTTTCTCTACCTTTTCTTTTATCGCATAGTTTTTCTTCTCCCTGATGCCGTTAAGACCTCTGCTGTTTCTTACGTCCAGATGGTTTAGGTTCTCTGACCTGAAGAATAGGACCGATTGCTTGTAGACAGGAAATCCTTTTTTCTGTGCTAGTGGAGGCAACTAATGGTGATAATCCACTGCCACTAGATCTGCTGTTGGATGTAACTGCTGGTGTAGGCCCACATGATCTGTTGGTTGAATCAACTGCTGGTGTAGACCTATTGTCACATCACCGCTTGTGGAAGCAACAGCTTTATCATTAATGGAACCCTCTGAGATATCAAATGCATGTTCTGGGATTTCTTGTGGGTTATAGGGATAACTCCCATTAACTGAAAACCCAGAAGTGCCATTTCTTACTGTGGCTGCCTTGCTCCAAACTGTATTCAAAAGAGATCAAAACTGAAGTCCTGAAAGTTTACGATATGGCTTGCCGTGGATCCAGGCGCTCAGCGCTTGTCGCCAATATGTTTTTAATGGTTTGAAAAATGAGTGATCAAGTGTCTTTAAAAAGGTACAGGGTAATTCTATTTGGAAGACAGAAAATAATTAATTTTTGGTCTTCATTTTAGCTTATATCTGAACCATGTTGCGTCTTCCCCCAAATATAGGGGGAAGATGCCACACACACACTTATTTCCGTATTGCTGCAAGATTATGACTGCTTCGACTTGCCTTGTGTGTGTAACAGAATGTGGAACTCACTTATATTGTTAAGATCTCATTTAAAATAAAACATTCTTTTATAAAATTTAAATATGAGCAACAGAATATTATAAGGGCTTTACTCATCCGGTTAAATGCTCCCAAGATCCAAAAATGACGGCGATTAAAGGCGACAAATCAAGGTAATTTCACAAACCATGCACACACTGGGACAAGATTCGTCACACAAGCCGGTCATTATTTGCATATGTTGACACATAAAAGTACTAGGAACAAACTTGCCTCTTCCCCCGAATTACCTTATACCATAATTCATTCTTCTTACACACAATCTAGAATATTATTTTAATTTCGTTAATTCAAAGAATTTTTTTTTTCGTACAATTTTTCTCAAACTTCGTAAGAGGATTACATGGTCAAGTATATATTTGAAAGAACCAATATATAGATTATTTTTCAAATCGCCGATTATAATTCAGTTATTTATACAGGGTAATCATTATTAAAGTTAGCTGTTTAGAAATAAATAGGCGACAACAATCAATTTCTGACGTCATTCAGCATCACATTGATGTTTTTCTTTCTTATTGCTAATCAACGTTCCGCTTTTTCCATACAAAAATATTAGCAAAAGCCCATCATGTACAGATAATTTCCAACAAACACAGGAAGCTCCACCCAGTGCATGTGGTCCATTATAAAAAATATACTGGTGAAAACAACATGATTTCGTATAAATAGTAAAAAGCACCCACAACCGGCGACAAGTAAATGAAGTAAAATGAATTTTGTTGATATTGTATAAAATTTATACAACACTTTTTAGGCGGTATCAACAAACATTACTGCGCTTCATTTCGTATACATACTATTTTAGAGTATGGGAAGTCTATTTTTAAATAAAAATAGTTCGCATTTCCAACAGCAGGAGCAAAAAGTGCGCTGCAGGTTGATTTTGGTCAATGAAGTAGGCATAAAAACTTTAAAAAACTAAGCATTTCACGAGATTTAAAATGTTACTTCTTAAGGCTTTTTTTTTTGGGGGGGGGGGGGGCAAAAATCAGTCTGCAGTATATCTTTTCAGGGTTGGGTTTCTTCCGGAAGAAACTAGTAGTAATGGAAAAAACTGGAAGAAATTGAAGAAACCAACGGAAAACAAAGTGGATGCTCAAAATTAAAGTACATTAACTACGTAAAAGAATTAAACTCAAAGTATAATTATATGAAACCTAAATTGGAAAATTTAATTAATATTAAGAATATTATTTTTGGAAAAATAAGTTATTTTTTTAGTAACATACTTCAGGTTCAGCAGACATTTACAGGTGATGGATTTTACAACTTAATAAAAAAAAAATGCTTTATACTTCTAATTATTAATTATGACATTTATGCCAAGAGAGAGAAAAATCTACCTACAAAATGTTTGTCATATAAAAATACATTATTTTCTTATAAAAATGCATTATTTTAAACTGCACAACACAGGAAACAAACAAATTTATAATTATTTATACTCGCATCTAGCATGCATATCTCAATGCTGATTTTAAAAGACTAATGTTCTTAAAATATCTATGGGTATGTCGAAATGCTTTTAAACTCTCCTCTCTCTGTAGGATGTGAAAGAATTTTTTTCATCTTTTGCATTTATCCATTCTAACAAGGAGAGGGCCAACCTTGTTAATCACAGATTTTGATTCTTTTAATATATGTTGTAGGGTAGAGACCACTTAGTGTCAGGTTCAACGGATTTTATCCAACGCTGTTTAGTTCTTGAGAAACCGGGTGGTCTAATATTGGTACACAACTTAAATACTTACTTTGCAACCAAAATGCTGGGTTAGTCGTAGCTCAGTTGGTATGGAGTTTAACGGCTGATCCGCGGGCCCGTGTTCGATACCTCAATGCGCTGCATATGTTTTTCTCATTTTTTGTTTTATAAATATACTTCTAAGTATAACTTAATAACCTCATTGTCAATTAAAAATTTTAATATTGTATGTTAATTATAATTTTAACCTATTTAATTTTTTACTTTTAACTAAATAGTTGTAATAAAACATAAAAATGTTAATTTTTTAAAAATCACTTTTAAATTGTATGTCATATATTCTTTATCGATGCAATGATATTGAGCAATTATGTCAATTCGTGATTTTAAAGAAACATCATTTACGCATTGCTTTAACAAAGGAAGTCATTGCGATAATACTATTATTCTGTTTTTAAAGTAACAAGCATAATTATATTAAAAATTAGCACCAGAATTCAATTACAACCGATTTTTTGCATATTAAAGATTTTTAAACTTTCAATAAGTATGCTTGCGCTTTCAATTATTTTGCTTTCCCCTTTACCATGTTTCTGCTTTTATTTTTATTTTATTTGAATATTCTTTTATTTTATCAAAATTAGATGGCGACACAATAGATTTTGTCACGATTTTGGAATTAGTATCATTCAATAATAGATCCAATTTCTTTTTAAACCACTTTAAAGGATGAGAAATAATAATTTAAAAATAAGAAATGGTAAATTTAGGTTTGTTAGCATTATAATTAATGTACGATATTAAAATTTAATTGAAATTATTAAATTATAATTACAAGTATATTTATAAAACAAAAATGAGAAAAACAAATGTAGCACATTAAAGGTATCGAACCCGTGCCCACGGATCAGCCGGTAAACTCCATACCAACTGAGCTACGACTAACATAGCATTTTGGTTGCAAAGTAAGTATTTAAGTTGTGTACTAATATTAGACTCCCCGATTTCTCAAGAACTAAGGAGCGTTGGATAAAATCCGTTGAACCTGACACTAAGTGGTCTCTACCCTACAACATATATTAAAATAAACAAAATCTGTGATTAACAAGGTTGGCCCTCTCCTTGTAAGTTGAGAAACTGATTGCAGCATCCTACTGCTAAAATACTTTTGTTTTGTTATACCATGCTGCATTGTAGTAATGAAAACGAGGATTTAAATGAAATTATTTAATACAGTAATATTGTATAATTACTTAATAAAATTGACGTATATTAGAAACATTGTCTTTTATTTAAATGAGTTTCATTGTACTGTTGGTAAATAATCCACACTATTTACCACTAGTTTTAAAAGTTAAGGTGTGTAATCTTGACTAAAAAATGATGTAATATTTAGCATATAATTAAATTTGTATAGGTCTAATGGAATTAATTTACTTAAGGCTACAAAAAGACATTTATTGTATCTTACAAAGTTGAAATTTATATGGTAATTTTTTAAAGAATGACAGCTTCTTCCATTTCTTCCACTTGGAAGAAACCTATTTCTTCCGGCCGGTTTTTTGCACTTATGAAGAAACTTGCCAACCCTGTATCTTTTGCCCCAGATTACGAAAATAGAAACTATTTATTCGTTAAAAATCGATTCCCCATGGGTCTAAAATGTAAATATACGAAATGGTGCTGCGTTTGCATATTCTTAATAATTGAGCTCTAAACACTTGAGGACGTGAGTTTCAAAACTCGCCTTATCCAGATCCCATCGCCTTATCCAGATTATCCAGAAAATCAAACTTTGGGAAATCGCGAAAAACCTGTAACTGTGTCTATTGGTTTTCATTCTAAACCAAGATTTTACAATGCCAGAAATACACGATAAATCCTTTTTTTCCCCCAGATTGTATTATCACTCCCATTCAGGTTCACCAATAGAATAGACTGATCGAGAAAATTTGATTTCTAAAATTTTAGATAAGGCGAGTTTTGAAACTCACGTCCTCACTTATACTTTAATTTGGATCACTCTGTATTTAAAAAAAAAAATGTATTCTTAATTTTGGATTAGAAAAAGTAATGATCAGGAAAAGTTCCAGCTATCACCGTTTTCAGCATGCGGATTCAGTGTTGCCAAATTTGGCGTGTTTTTATTCAGACATTCGGATTTCTCACCAGGAAGTTTAAATAGTTTTTACTTTACTTAAAGGTGAACAATCTGCGAATAATGTAATTAAAAACAAGTGGGTAATTGTGATCAAAGATCGCACAGAGGGTTTCGTTTAATATTCTTTTCAAAACAGTTTATCCTTTTGCAAAATCTGTTTAGTTCCACATTTCGCAACAAGGGGGCGTACTCTGTTCTAAACAAACCTCTATCCGAACGAAACTCCGTTTTACAAACTATCCGTAAGTATATTAGTCGAAGGGATCGGTCCATAGCACCCGAGATAGGTAGGCGCCCCTGGCGGTAAAAATTGGAACCAATATATGTACGGCTATGGTGCATAATATGAAAGAGTGGTCAAAGGAGTGTCGGCAAAATTTAGAAAAGTGCACCCCGGGTGAAAAAGGTGGTAAATAGAAAAACTGCTAAAAATACAGAAGTTAGAGCCCGGAGGGGTAAATAATATAAGACTTCGAAAATTCTGTGATTTTTCGTGTGATCGCAAGTGTTTTGTTATAAGTATGGAAAATTTTAAATCTCCAACTTAATTAGGGGCTGAGTTAGAAAAATTGCTTAAAATACACAAGTCAGAGCCCAGAGTGGTAAATATAAGACTTTTTTCAAAATTTTATGATTTGTCGTTTGATGCGAGGTGTTCAGCTATAAGAATCCAAAATTTCAAGTCTCCAACATATAGTTTCTGAGAACGTGACAGACGTACAGACAGAGGAGCGAGACGAATAGTATTTCGTCAGATGAACGAAACCCTAAATTTTGTTCAATTTATGCAAGATTTCGCGAAATCGGCAATGGCCAAAACAAACCATAACGGTAAAAACGAGGCCAGAATATCATAAAACACTGTCAACCAGAACTGTATCGGCACGAAGCAAGAGTAATATACGCATATCATAAAACAGATGTCAAACTTTAAGGATTTTCCATAATTGTTAAAGGTATTTTCCCATAAAATTAGAAGATTAGACTAGATTACTGAAATCCATGAGAGCAGTTATTGAAAATTTCGGTTCATTTTACTAGAACGAAGGTTGGAAGCTCTAGATAAATACCTATTTCCTACTAAAATAAATGACCACAAACTACAGAGAAAACAAAATTTTTCACACAATTTTAAATAAAAATTCGGTAAAATATAATTCAACGATTAAAACTTCTCTGCTTCACTGTAATGCAAAATAAAGACAATGAATATTTTCTAACGCTCATCGTTGTATATGAAATTTGGAATATGTATGACGCATCGCCCTTCATTAAAGATGGTAATTCTGAAATCGGAGATGCTAGACTGTAAAAAGAATTGTTTTCTTGTTTAAGAGAAAAATAATTTACTTCTAGAAACGCAATCCTTTTAGAAACTTAGTGGTGAGGAGGAAAGAACTGAAATAAAAAACTGTCTAGAAGTGAAACAAGTTCCACGGACAAAATTTGTTTTTTTAAATTTAAAGATTTAGAATGCCTACTCTAAAATCTAAAGAAAACGTTGCTTTCTCAGTACTAGCAGTGGGTCACCAGTTTCAATTGCTTATAAAGACATCCGTTCAAGGCTAATTAAAGAAAAGCTTTGTCTTGGCTAGTTTAACCCTTTTTACGTAATTTGACGAGCAGGTATTGTCATGCGATGCAGAAAAAAATAACAGAACTTGTATTAAAACTGACGCAAATAGGTTAAAGCTATATTGTCTACAACAATGGATTCAGAAATTTTTATTCTATCTATGAGATTTCCGTAAAATTATATATTTTTGTCTTAGACGAGTGTCTATAACTGTTTAAACCAAAAAGAAATCACCCCTCCAAAAAATGCATATCTTACCAGAATGGGTTAAACAAGGGATGGGTTTTTGTTAAGCATCGGCCACTAAAAGTAGTTTTTTAATTGTTTAATGATGTCTCTCTTGCAATGTTGTCGCAATTGATTCGCTGATGAACTAGTATCTATTCTTCTATATTACATAACGAACACAAAAAAAGTTTAAATTTAACTTGTTACCGATTTATCTAACTTAATTCACAATCATGGACAGTTTGTCTTTTCTCTCAAAGCCATTGAAAACTGACTGTTTTGGAGCCATGCCAACTGAAACCATCAGAATAACCACTCCAACGATCATGTTATATGTCTTTTAAGAAATTCGGGATTTACATTTTCTGAAAATTTGCATAACGCTACGTTTAAGAAAAGAAAAATGCTAAGTGCGCAAGCTTTTTTGGCTCGAAAAAAATGTTATTTTAATTTTTAAAATATGTATAATCTTTTAGCGAAAACAAATGCATGCTTACATGCGTTTATTAAGTAAATAAAGTAGAAGTTAAAACAATTTCGTCAAAACTATATTCGGCTTTCATTTATGCAAAATAATTCGTGTGTGCAAATGTTTTGGTCAACTGTACATTGGCTCCATTTAAGTGGAATTAGTAGGGTTCTGTACGCGGTAGCCACTGACTCACACGTGAAAACGATACAGATTAATTCAGAACATGGAATGATTTTTTTTTAACCCTTTCAGAGGCAAGTAATTGTGTTTCTGTGATGGCGAATTCACACCGGAATCTTCAAAAAATGTTATTGCAAAATAAGGAAAAACAATTTTACGACTTTCTTCCACCGAAGTTAGAAAAGTAAAATTTAATAAATTTTTCCTGGTGCAAATCTTCATTAAACATACGCAGGATTATAATATATATCACCGCCCCTCAAGGGGTTAAAAAACATGTACATTTTCTAGTCTGTTTTCTGGCTTTAAGAGTTACGTCCGTCATTGCACTATCACTATGGGAATTAGTATATCTCTCAATTGGTTCAAGTTATTCCTCTAAGGTCACTTTAACAATGAAACAAGGTTGCTTAAAAAAAGTCTAGAAAGAATTTAAAAAAATAAATGAAAATAGACACTACATCTGGAAATAAATTGCTACTCTTGAATGAAAAGCTCTTTGAACTCTGATTGGTAGACTACGATAAAGTCAAACATACGTAAGAAATCGTACGACTTGGAATAGGAGACAGAAACACACGCATATTTCAGATTGCCTGGATCTTAGAGATCTGTTTTAATGTAGCATCAAAAGTTACGAAATCTTACGGGATGAGGGGAGAGTAGTAAAGGTCAAAATTAGCACTAGCCACCGGCCACAGGGCCAGTAAATTAAAAAAAGTGGCTAGTGAAAAATTGTCAGCGGCCACCTTCCGGAAACATTTTTTACGAGGAGATAATAAAATTTTCTTGCATTTCATCAAGGATTCTTACTTTTTTTGGTTCCAGTATATTTATATTAACATATATATTGGGCTACTCAGTTTTAGATTAATACTTATGGAAATTTTACTGTTTAACATTTTGAAATAAAAAAGTGGCCGCTAGTTTAAAGAAAGTGGCCATTTAAAAAATTAGTCCTACCGGCCAGTGGCCGCTAATGAAATTTCCCAATTTTGATCTATAGAGAGCAGATATTGGCGTATATTTTTTTTTCGGGAACTAATGAACGGATTTTAATAGTTTTTATATTGTTGCTATTATAATTAGCCAAATTTTGATCTTGTTTTTCGGAGATGAAAATTTTTTAGCGACGTTAAATTAAAAAAGTTTTAGAATATTTTGCTTGCCTAATCGCGTAACTTGATTTTTTTAATATATTTCCTGCCGCACGACCAACTTATAGTTTAGCTCAGGGGCCGGAAGTAGCGAAACTACAGCAGTCGCTACTTTTTACAGTAGTTTGTAGTGTAGCGCGCTACATTTTGAACAAGGTAGTTTAGCGAGTAAAACGATACAAAGAATCAGTTTGTAAGCGAGAACCGACACTTCTTTTAACGCGACTTTAAAATAGTGCATTTCTACAAATCACGCGGTCGGAACTTTCTTCGTTTGTGCAAAATTTGTTGTGCTCAACCATTTGGGAATCTCAGGGGTAAATCCCAGCAGCAGTTTATAGCAATGTATTGCATGAAGTCATTGATCTTTCCCCACTGACACTTGCTGCTAAAATTAAGTACTAACCTATTAGAGGAATTAATTTTCTTGCTGGCAACACTTGTTTATTTACTCATTATTAGGTCCTTATGTTTTATTGCCGGGTTTCTTGGTATTTGGAATTGCTTTAATTAGATATATTTATTATTTTGCATTGAGAGTTGCTTTTCTTTTGTTTTCTAGATTATGAAATTAGATAACTCAATAAAATTAACTCTGAACAGAACTCAATACAATTAACATTTTAAGAGTATATTAGAGAGTTATGTAAACAGGTCTATTGGTAAATACATGTCAACGCTAATTTTATATCTCAATGCAATAACAATTACTATAAGAATAGTGAATCAAATTTATAAAGTGATATGATGTGCATGAATATGTTATATACAAGATCAGCACCTCATATCATTCATTCATATTATACAGCGTGCAATATGTTATCTATCGCTGACCTTTAATTTCTCAACCGTTGGTTATAGACATATAGTTCCAATTACAAAAACGTTTCAAATGAGGTAAATATTCATGCTATGGCATTATTTAAAGCAAAAAATCAATTTTATAAAAATTACGAAATCTAACTTTTTATACGGTCCCTCAAGACCCTACAGTTATATTTAGTAAAAGTTTACACGTATCGTAACAGATACAAAAAGTTTGACATCTGTACTACAAAAAATGACAGTTATTAAATTTCAAAGTTTGAGATTTTTGCACATGATTTTGTCTTTCCTTGGAGGATCAGTTGAAAGATGGATTAAAGTAATTCGCAATCAAAATCAGGGTTATCTACTCCTCAGTGAGTATGTTTTATTTTCCAATTGTCGATTCTTCCTACTTTGACGTTTGAATGTTGTTCGACCCATAAAAGTTAGCTCAAATTTTTAGATGAAATAACCCTCTTTGGTGATACCCAAATTTGGCGATAACGGCTAAAGGTGGTTTGCCGTAAAAAGGAGATTGCACCCTGATTTTTATCTCAAATTGCTTTAATTCATCTTTTAACTGAACCCTCATTGAAAGACAAAATCGTGTGAAAAAATCTCAAACTTTGAAATTTAATAACTGTGTCAATTTTTGTAATACAGCTGTCAAACTTTTTGTGTTATATCTGTTATTATATGTCTAAACTTTTACTAAATATAACTATAGGGACTGGGGGACCGTATAAAAAGTTTGATTTCGTAGTTTTTATAAAATTGATTTTTTACTTTAAATAATGCCACAACATGAATATTAATCTCATTTGAAGCATTTTTGAAATTGGAATTACACTGGTGTCCAAAATTAAGGCCCAATAACAAAATGCTAATTTTCAAGTACGCGAATACTGAAAAGGAAATAATATAATATTTGAATAATTACTATCTCTATAGCACAGCTAGTCTATATAACATCTCATTCATGTCACACCTGGTCACAAGTGTCACAGTCACTACGGTGAAGCAAAAAAATAGGAAATTCCATACATCTCATTATGTGTCTCACATAATCACTATATGTGACTCCAGTGAGACGTCAATATGACTGCTGCTTTGTGACGATTCACCATGTGATTTTACACTGTAGTTACATTGTGACTCTCATGTGACTCATCTGTAGACTCAATTTTAAAGTCATCGTGAATGCTGCATTGTGATAAGTTACCAAATAATGTCACATTAAAGTCACATGATGACTTTCAGATGACAGAGAGACTACTGTGAAGTCACCATTGTGCCCTTTTTGGAAAAGCCACCCTGTGACTAATGTGATATTATTTGGTGACTTATCATAATGTAACTTTCATGATGACTTTGAAATTGAGTCTAAAAATGACAGTCACATGAGAGCCACAATGTAACTGCATTGTAAAGTCACCTGGTGACTCGTCCCAAAGCAGCAGTCACGTTGACGTCTCAGTGGAGTCAAATATAGTGTTCATTTGAGACTCGTGAGACATGTGGAATTTCCTATTTTTGTTTCACCGTAGTGACTGTGACACTTGTGACATGAATGAGATGCTATATGGAGCTGTGCTGTAGGGATAGTAATTATTTGAATTATATTATTTCCTTTTAAGTATTAGCTTACTTAAAAATTAGCATTTTGTGACTGCGTTTTCTGACATTTATAATTTTGGACACCAGTGTATATGTCTACGACCAACGGTTGAGAAATTAAAGGTCGGCGATAGATCACTTATTGCAACCTGTATATGAGGACTTGAGTTTCAAAACTCGCCTTATCCAAAATTTAAAAAATAGAGTTCTTTATCAATCTATTCTATTAGAGTTCTGTTTTCGTGCTTCCTGGAAAAATAAGCTGTTGTTCGGAATCGCATTTTTAGTCTCCAAACACATACAGTGTAAGGAAAGTGTTGTACAGAGTGAACCAAAAGTCTTGCCCTGATTATAATAATTCATTACAAATTAACCGTTTGTATAATAATGTAACTTTTTGTACCATTGGATAGGTCAGTTTTAGTATTTTTTTGTGTGCAATAGAATGAAACATTTCCGGATCAGTGGATTGGAAGGGATGGAATAACACCTCGGCCACAGCGCTCTTATTAATCCTCTGGATTTTTTTTCTTTGGGGGCTATATTAAGGCTGTTCTCAAATTTAAAAGGGCAACTTCCTGACATAAGTTTTAATTTATTTTTGTTCGAAAATGCATGAAGCTAGCTGGCGTGGTTATACAGAAACTATGTCATAGAGTTGTTTTTTCCATTTTTATGCAAACACAATAGATCTTTCAGAAAATGTCAAAGTGGATGTTTTGAACCGAATTTCTGTGCGAAAGTAGAAAAATCAATCAAGAGCGGGCGAAAAACGGGGTTTTCACGTGATCGAAATTGCTTATAACTCAATGGATAATTGATTGATCAAAAAAATGGAGAAAACAGTTCAATTCCAAATCGCTTCCATGCCCAGGTTTTCAATTTTATATTTTTCCGATAAAAAATGAATTTTTAAATGTGTTGGAACGTTTTGGGCTTGTAGAGCAGAGCAGTTAAAAACAGCCTTAAGGACCACACTTTTTGCCACACCAATTGCTGACGTCGAAGAACTGAAGATTAGGATACAAGCTGCTGTGTGTACTGTAACAGAAGACGTGTTAAAGAACACTTGGCGGAGACTAGAATACCGCTTAGACATTCTCCAAGCTACCAAGGGGGCACACGTTGAAATTTACTGAGGTATGTGGTCTTATAAAAAATTTATAACATTACTTACAATGTATTTAAACAAACATGTCTAACTATAATAGTTTGAGAATAATAAATATTTATAATCAGGGCAAGACTTTTTGTTCACCCTATATTTATGATAAAAACTGGATTACAGAAATATTGTAATAATTTTACAATTTAAGGTGCCCTGAATTGGATTTGGGTATTTTTTACCATAATTCCATGCGTATGTGTGAATGTATGCGAGTATGAAAGTTTCTTCGCATTTTCGAATCCCTAGAGCTCACCTTATTAAATTAGGATCTACGTTTTTATTTATTGTTGTATTACTATTTATGTGAACACTGTATTCTGTAAAGTATTCGGAAAATCAAGTGGAGTCGCTTCAGAATTTTTTTTTTTTTCAAATAATTTTATTTAAATATTAATCGTCTTATACATCTCTCTTAAGGGGGCAGAGGACCTTTGAGTTTGTCGAAACAATCAGAAACATCGCCTTCTTCAAACTACCAAAACACAAACAATATGCAATTAAAAATTTTTCCCCCTTCCTGCCTAAAATATATATCCTTAACTACCTTATCCAGAAAAATAAATGTATGTATAAAATTAATATTTAAATTTTAAATTTAAAAATTCATCTCACTAATGCGTGATTAAATGCTTCGCGCACGATAAAACTCGATAAAATTATGCATAGAGATATAGCACGATAAAATTATGCATAGAGAAAACAATTTTTGAACAAAATAGAATCTTAACATACTTTTAACTTAAAACCAAAATATACGCAAAAAGTTTTGTTTAAAATTTAATTTTAGCACAAAATATAAAAAAGTTCAAAAATCTCAAAATTGTTTACAAGTTTTTTAAATGCAAAAAAATAAATAACCAAATTAAGTGAATTTTTTTGGTTTTAGCCTGTAGACTATAAAGAAATGCATATTTGTTTAATTTTTTTAAAGCTGTAGCTTACATAGTTCATAAGTAACACTGTGCGCAAACTCCAATTTTGCTAATTTGAGAAAACGCTTTTTAAAGTTTCAATATCTACGGACCTTTCATTATACTCACCGCTAGAAATGTTTATAAATCAAGAAATAATGCAGATCTTTGAATGCGGTTTTTTGCATATTGTTAAACATTTTTAAAACATTCAAAACTAAGCAAAAACCGAAAACTGATTTTTTGAAAATTTAAAGGTCATGTGTGCCCCCTTAACCAATTGAGGGGTGGTGAGATATATTATATGCCACTTATATTTAAATCAAGATTTGAATCAGAATATTTTAATTAAATTTCGCTTTTATAACTTAGGCGATATATAAAAGTTGAAAAACTGCAAAATTTTTTTCAAAAATTACGGTGTGAATTAAACATTACAGAAATACAATTACTTGTCCACGAAAGGGTTAAATTTCGCTAAGAAATATGTAATATATGCGTGTAAACTAACATTTTGGAGAAAAAGAAAACATTTTCTTGAATATTATATTTATTATTTTTTATAAATGTCCTTGGTTATACCATACTTATTTAATTATATCCCGGCAGACGTGATTTAACGAAGCGTCACTGTATTATTTAATTCGTGTCTTCATTTGAGAGTGTAAAGTGAATCCTTTGACAAAATTGGAAAGCAGCAAAGTAGTGACTAATTTTGAAAGGTTGTAGTAGCTATTTTTTAAAACAAGTAAATTGTAGTTAACTTCATTTCCGTTAAAGTACTTGTAGCTCGTTACAATTAAAAAAAGTAGTAGTTTTTCCTTAGTTTCCCCTGGTTCAGCTACTGCCAAAACTTACCCCAAACCCCGCCCACAACAACAAAAACCCCTGCCGGTTCGGCCTACAGACGGAGGTAGATTTCGAAGATAATTACTAATTTCACGAACAAAAACTAAATCAATATAAAATTGTGAAACTGGGTTCATCTGTAATCTGTTTTGAATTTCATTTTTATGTGAGAGCTGGTTTTATCAGAATCATATTAATACGATAATTTTTTTCTTCAACCACTATTTTTGTTTAATTTGTTTCAATTTGTTGGTCCTATTAAAAACTTGTCAATATACAAGTTGTAGATAATATTAAGAAGATTTATAATAAATTTAATTGGATTTGATATCTTGTGAATTGATGAAGTTATGATTTTTTTTCTTCTTCAGCTCCCCCTTTTTTTCGCTTTTAATGTTTGCGGTAAGAGTTGGCCCTATCAAAAACTTGTCAATATAAAAGTTGTAGATAATATTAAGAAGATTTATAATAAATTTTATTGGATTTGATATCTAGAGAATTGAAGTTATGAATTTTTTTTCTCCCTAAAACCCTATTTTTTTTTTCGCCCCTTGAGCCCATTTTTAATTTTATCAAAGATCTGCGATACATAAATTTTTGGCCCTTTTCCTAGAAGTAATAACTTTAAACTGATTTGATATGTATTACAATTAAGAAGTTATGGGTTGTGTCAGGTTCTGATGAGCAGATACTACTTCGAATCACTGTTATATGATATTGAAACCGGTTTCGAAACTGAAAGTATCTTTTTAAAAAATCTGCAACCAAAATCGAAAAAGTAAAAAAGAGTCATACTAAAGATTGAGCTCAGCTATAATATGCAAAAAATCGTTTAAAAATATTCAAATTTAAACGAGAAATTCGAAAACAACCTGCCCATTGGTGTAACATTACGGAGCGGGTGTTTTCAAGTGAGTGAAGACACTTGAAAAGTCTAAGTCACAAAACGTTTTCTGAAAAAAACTTCGACTTCTGTAATTGTTTTTAAATAAAATATTCTGCTAAAGATTACGGCTGAAAATCTTACGATAACTTTTTTATGTATTTACTGTCGTGAAAATCGCCCAAAATGAGCTACCATCTAAGTCATCTCTAAAAAGACCCATAGAGATGATTTCTACCCCAGCCAAGTCAACAGAATGAAATATGACAGATTCAACAGTGAAATTCTTGAAACTCATCGTTAGTGGTCTGTATGGATACGAGTTATGAAAATGCTTTTAGTGAAAGAAAAATCCTACTTTGATAAAATGCTCACGAAACGCAAGAATATCACGTTTTTTTTTTTTTTTTTTTTTTTTAAATGCGAGAACTTTTAGAAAAGTGAGAGATCGCACACTTTAATCTAGAACTCTGCATCTAAACGTCTCATTTCTTTTAATTTACAGTGAAACTTCCATGTGCGACCACCTCCCTGAACGATCATTTTTTCCATCGAACGAAATTTAATTCCATAGGCTCAATACTAATTTTACCTCCATTCAGAGACCATCCCAGTTGAACTCCCTTCATGAGCGACCAATTTCTTTGAAGAAAATGAAACAAATTCCGTTTTTTCCCGGGCGCTTTGAAGGATGTTTTATTAGAAAAATAATTCCGGAGAGCGCATCATTCATCAAATTTCTAAACTATCATTCCGGTAACTTTTAAGTTTTTAAACACCTTTGTGCCTTTTTAGGCAATAAATTTAACTCTGGTGACGAATTAAGAATGACGGCCAATAAACACCCCTGCCCTATTCTGTTAGGAAACTCTAAAAGAAAGAGATAAATTAATGAAATCGTCATTATTTATTCCAGTCCAAAAAAAAAAATTGCATTTATTTACAGAACTTCGAAAGGACATGGAAATAAAAGTTATAAAAGATAAAACAGTAAAATCAAAGCAAACGTCAATGTATTCATTTTTTAAACTCTGCAGTAATTAACTTATGCAATTAGCTTTTGTTTTGGCACTTAATTTTTTATATTTTTTCCTAATTTGCAAAATAAATTTCAGTAACATTAGTTACCTTTTTTCAACAATTGAAATCTAGATTTAAACATGACCTCCATTAAGAGACCACCTCTCGGAGAGACCAATTTTTATTGGAACGGAACGTGGTCGCTTTAGGGAGGTTTTACTGCACTTTAAGTTTCGTTTTATACCATATCGATTCCACTTTGCGAAATTGCGAGTCACCGAGATCAAACTTAGTATATTAATGAAGTCAGTTTTCTTCCCTTCAGCTTTCCATTTATAACCTGGGAATTTAAGGGAAGCATTGCCTTTATTACTATAAAAGTTTCAAAATTTGGAAATAAAGTAGACAGAATACTATTTAACAAGGGATGCTATCTGACCTGTCGACAAGAATAGCCACGAAACTTTTATAGATAAACAAGTATATGTGAACAGAGCCACTGGTGTTTCGTAATCTTCAGCAACCCCCACCCCTCCCTCTGAGAATAGGCCATGAAAATTGGACGCCTTTCCAGAATATTTGCAAATGTATAATTTGAGTCTAACTTGGTATAATGAGCTATTGATGCGAAAAAGATAATAAATCATTATCGGTATAAAATAGTCCCTTTGTGATGAGAAATACTTTACAGCAATGTCAGAGCGCCCTATAGACACATTAGACAGACACATTATTACAGACATACAGACACATTTTTGCTAGTTTATGGTTGCAAATGTTGCAGACGGGTGCCCAATTTACACACCCTAATTCTGGGGGTCGCTGATGCTTCTGAAACGCTACAGGTCGCATCTGTGGTTTTATTTACAAGTATCCTGATGATTTTCGCCGATGGGTCAGATAGCTTCCCTTTCATGTATTTACATGCAAAAATAAGCAAGGTCGTGGGGGAAAAAAAGTAAACACCCCTACTAACTCCTCAATAAATTATCGTAGAAGAAAGTTACTGGTACCCAATGATTGGAAATAAAGTCTACTTTTAAATGATGACTATAAAATTTAGTTAGGGGCCATCTACATATTAAAACGAATACAAAATTATTATTATTTTTTTCAATGGCAACCGAATTTTAACAAGATATTTTAAATCTTCTATTCAAACTATGCCTAGACACCAAATTTCAAGTCATTTGAAGGATAAGTTTTTGAATTATAAACATTTAACATTAGAAGCAACTAAATTTTGAATTACATTTTCATATTTTTATTAATATCCCCTGAAATTATACTCCTAATGTGCTAATTTTTTGTGCAGCAATAATACTAAAATACCCAAACATAAATACGTTGAATTTGCAATTTTTATAATTTTATGATATGAATTACGAAATTAATATTCGAAAAAATTATGAATTGCAACCTACAATTTTTTTGATGAATTTAGATTTATTAAGGTACTGCTTTATGGAAATCCAAAATTTCACATTTTTCTTCCAAGTAGTTTTCAAATTATGCTTAAAAAACGGCAAAATAAAGGTTTAAGGGGCCGTCTATGATAGAAGTGAATAGATATTTTGAAATTTCTTATGCTATCCTGTAATCTTACAGTCTTCAATGACTGCTTGAGAGGCGCTTAAGATGCCTTGATCAAGAAGGGGGCTCTCTCGGTCAACAATAGAGTAGCGAACTTCAATTTGGATACAGCCTCTAAAATAGACTAGTTAAAATAATTTATCGGAAACTTATCGTACGAATTGCATACAAAATTGTTTTTAGGCTAATTGAAGGATGTAGAGTTCATTTATGCTGTCAGAATTGTGTACTGCTATTGAAAAAAAAACCAAAGTCATGGTTCGTTTTATTATGTAGTATACCTCCTAAGCATATTTTATATGCATCATTTAAAAGTAGACTTTCTTACCAATCGTGTGGTACTTTCTTCTACGATAATTTTTTTGCAGAGTTAGTAAGGGGGGGGGGGGGGGGTTACTTTTCCACGCCTGTACATGAGTGTCTGAAAGTTTCACCAAGCTTAACATTAGATATATAACCATCAATTCTAATCGTTTTAAATAAATCTTTCACAAACTTTTCATTTTTTTAAACAAACTTTCATTAAAGATTATTTCAAAATATGTATTATCAGGGTTTCGAACAGGAACACTAATGCAAAAGACGGAAAAAAAATATTTCTGTTGGAACAAAAATAAGAACAACCAAAATTGGTCCTTTTCAGGTTCCGGAGCACAACCAAAATTGGTCATTTTCAGGTTCCAGAACTCAACAGAAACTTTTATGCTTCCAAAAATTTGGTTTATAAAATTGCAGTTATTTAACAAATAAAATGCAAGCCGTTGACATTATAGTTACTTCTAAATTTTTTTTATACAATCACATTGAACGTTACATTGCAAATTATGTATGCTAAAACCAAGTAAACTGCCGAAAATAAAAATATTAACAAAAATACAGGAATGATCAAAGCCATCTTAACAAAAATGTGCCTAAATTACCAATTCAAAGAACGAACCTAAAATCTGGAATCTTTACTTTTAACTCTAATTTCAAGACTAGGGGGAAAGACTAGGATGAAGAAAATAATTTAATACTTTGGTATGATATTGTTTATTCTCAAGTGGATATCTTTCAGTTCTCTGCTGAATTTTAACTGCATTAAATAATGCCACTTTCGATATTACTATTAAAATAGTGTAGTAACCCTCACCCGTTATATAGCACCTCATTATGTTTGTCATTTGCATATATCGCTCTTGATCGCCTCGTGAAAGCATGTTCTGCATTAACTGCAATTTAAGTAATTAATAGGTGTGTGAATTATAATAACTACCTCAACTTTAAGAAAATTACAATATGCTGAAAAATTATTTCGGGTCCGATTTTTTTGAGAGGGGAGGGGGTGTACAATAGTATTAAATGGACATAACTTTTCACTTTTTTATAATTTATAAATTATTGGTTCGAATAAGCAGTCCGGATTTTTGAATTTAAAGGAGGAATCTCGTGTTTAAAATAAAAGTCTCAGCTACAGAACTTTAAATACGAGTCTTTATTAATGCTATTAAATGCTGAAACATAAATGAAGTGATAATAGTAAATGTAAAGACTTATTTATTTTATTGTCTAAATGTAGTAATGATAATATAATTGTAAAATCAAAATAATAGTAAATGTAAAGATATGTTCTATTAGGGTACCAGGCCCGTAAGGGTTAATATATTTCGGTCATTTCACACTTTCTAATGCGAGAGACACACAACCATAGCAAACCAAGTCCATTTTGAAAAAAAAAAAAAAATGAGATAGTCTGCAATGAGACGTATAAAATCTGTTTTATCTACTTCCATAGTGAATCAAGCCTATTTCCATATACTTTCACATATACTGCATCTGTTTACAGACTTGGTTCATTGTAGGAGTGAATAAAACAGATATGCTCCTTTTAAATGGACTATGATTTTTTTTTTTTTTTTTTTCAAAATGGACTTTGTTTACTATGGTTGCGAGCCCCTCATATATCACGACATTTTTTTTTTCGTCTGTCCTGGTATGCACAACATAACGAGAGGGTAGTGCAAATTTTTATTTTTTTTATATACAATTGTTGCGAGGAAAACTCGCACACTTACGTAGTGCACAAAGGATACGATTACTATTGTTTTCCTGTTAATTGATAGTTACAGACTGAGGAGAGAAAGACTATATTCTAAAATGATAAAATCCATCAGTTAGAATTACAGATCGATATGAATTTACAATGTGTGTGTGCATTCAAAGTCACGTGTCTAGAAAAAAATAAGATGTCGCTTTCCACCACCCTTAATGATTTCCTTCGGGCAATTGGAAAATAATGGATCATGAAAAGGGAACAGAATACAAATAAGCAAGCAAATCCAAACTTAAATATCAAACTGATTATCAAAGCTTCTCATGTTAACTCTTTCTACTTCATGTCCTTGACAAGCTCGCCAGGGGGATACGCCCTAACTAAAATTTGACACCACACTCACCTTGATAATTAAAGAGCAGATGAGCAGTGCATTATTTTCAAAACAATGACTCGAATTTTACGCTAAACCACAACCACTCTTTTTGCAAGGCCAAAATTTAGGAAGGACTTTAATGAAATTTAATACCAAGATTTGGTATCGATACTTCCTTAAGATTGATAAACATCGATACTTCCTAGATTGATAACAGTGTTTAAAGAAGATTTTAATATTATTATCAGACATATAAATATTCCTAGGAATTGCATGTGTGTAATATTATATATAAATACAAACACCACGATAATTTACTGATATGCAAGATAAATTAAATACCAGTAATAACGAAGCGGTCGTTCACGAGTGAAACTAACAGTAAGGAAAGATATGCTGTAAAACTTGCTAATACGAAAACTCAAGAAACTGGACCAAACTTCAGTTTCAGAAAAGTTCTGCGTCTTAACAGGTTTACCATTGTTATAGGTAAAAACAAAAATCTTCCAAGCCACATCTTTCTACTATTGAGAAATTAACATTTTATATATTGTATAATAAAACAAAACTTTAAATACAATATATCATATTGACTATTAAAAATTTCCACCCATATTACAAAGAAATCATTCTTCGACAAAGTGAAATTATAAATAGCCCTTTAACCCTTTAATAAACCTTTTAAATAGTACAAGACCGCGTTGAGGAAAAAAAAAGATTTACAATAAAATGTAAAAATTCTCCGATTATTTACTATAAAATCACAAATGGCAGACAGTGTTTTATTTTCGAATAAAAAAGTATTTTTCCTATAAGGAGTCGTCTACATATTAAACGTTGTACCAATTTTAATTTTTCAGATGGTAACACCCACTTTTGACACTATTTTCGAGTTCCTTGGATTAAACCAGCATGGAAAAGTATATACAGTAAACTCTGTCTAAGGCGGAATCGATCGGGACAGAGAAAATTTTCCGTAGTAGACAATATTCCGCCTTAGACAAATTTTACTCTACGTCTACGGATTCGCAGAGACTTGACAATCTTTCCGAATTAGACAGATTTCCGTCTTACACAGGGTCCGCATTAGAGAGAGTTTACTGTAGTTTGACTTAAAAATTTATAGAACTATAATGACGCAAAATTTGAAGTTGCTAATGTTCACAGGAAAAAACTTTATATCTTCGCAAAAAATCATCAGATAGAAATGTCTCCTTTAAACACTTTACGCTGCGAAGGTACTTTAAAGTACCACAGTTTCCTATCCCAAGTAAAACATACTCATTGAATACATTCGGAATGGTACTTTTAGGAAACAATCGTAACTACTTCCCTTGACCATCACTCGATAGCAATACCAGTTCCAGTAAGCTGATAATTGTTCACGAAACTATTCTGGCGCGTGAGAGTGTCGACTTTGCTTCCATTTTCTTCTCCGACATGGTATCCCTAGTGTTTTGGAAACGTCTTAAATTTTAAAGGTAAGGCTATAATATTTTTTCTGGTTTTGAATAGATCACTTGACAATATGTTATGCTAAAAAAAATTAATTTTAAGTTTGTTTACTTTACGAAGCACTTTTCAAAGCGCTACTTTTGAGTACCGTCGGGACTACATTGAACAGGATTTTTACTTAGATTTTTATCATTCAAATGCATATGGTGCATAAAAACATTTACTAGGGATACGTGGGAGCAAGACAGGTGGATTTTGATACAATGTAGAGGAAGATACATGATTTATATATGACATTGATGAACATTGAAGCAAAAAAAAACATGTTATTTTTATCTCTAGATAAAATATTGTATTTTTATAAAACAAAATGAAAAAAAATACAAATTAGGAGGAAAAAATCAAAAAATTTCTTTTAGCATTTTATGAATCCTTTTGAGTTTTCTACAACTAAAAGTTTGGAGATTTCTTTCAGATATGCCTTCCGTCGGACGATAGTGTTACAACCGTAGAATATTCTTCTGATGGCGAAATGCTCACTGATGACGCACAAATAGCATCACAGTCTAGTCATATTATATATATATATATATACACACACACACACACACACACACCAGATATATGCACGATAATTCAAAACAAGAAAAAAAAATTGGATGAAGAATTTTTTTTTCTAAGTCTCGATTTTTGTCCAAACGTGGCAAACTTACAATAATTTCTCAACCCAACGAAAGTTTGAAGTAACAAATCAAGTAATCAGCCGTAATTAACAACAACAACAAAATCTTATTTTTAGTGCATATATCTTCTAATATATCATAGTAATGCAAGGGAAAATATTTCGATATGATTTTTTTTTTAATTCATAATTTGGGATATAAAGGGTTAATGCGTATAATGAATAGAAGCAAACAAAACCTAGGTATGTTTGATCCAAGGAACTCAAATATGGTGTCAATAGGTTGTGTTTTTTTATTTGAAAAATTAAGATTGGTACATGTTTTAATATGTAGATGGTACCCAATTAAAAAAATTGCATTAATATTATGAAATACAATATTTCGAGTATAATGACACCTACGATTTGTTTTTCATGTGAACGATCTGGGAATAAAGGCTTTTTGGGGAGGGTGGAGAAACGGACTGTAATATTACAAAATTTGATTAAAACAGCTCGGAGAAAAAAATTTGTTTATTTGTACCATAATTATGAAAGCATCGGAGAAAATAAATTCTAAGTAATACTACTACTATTGCTAATAATAATACACTCCTTTTCTTTGAATTAATGATTAACATTATTCCCAACCGTTTCAAAAATATTTCTTAAATCATCTTATCCGTGTGTTTACTCTCAATCTTTATTTTATTTTTTCTCCAACGTGGATGTGGACAGAATTTCATTTAGAAAGGGACCAAACTTACAATAATTTCTCTTTATGACTAGTAACAGATTGCCGTTGGATGTAAAGACACTGTTGTGTGACGTCCTTTATATGTATAGTTCCTAGACAGTATGACTGAATTCTTCGGAAGACGTCTGTCTATTCAATATTACGTAGTACTTTGCAAAATTCAGTAAAATTGGAAGCCATGCATATACAAGGTTATTCAAAAAAAGAAGATTTGTCAAAAGACGTTAAACGAATTTTGCATAGAAAATAAGGGTAATAATCCATTTATTGTGTGAAAAATATAGGGTGCCTCACTCGATTTAACTCTTAATTTTGTTTATAACATTAACAATAATGAAGCTATTTTAAGAGTGGAAAGGAAGAATGTCTTATCCCCTTCATTTTTTGCCCGACAAGGAGTCAAAATGACTCATTCTTTCATCTCAGGGTTAAAGAAAACTGACTTTTCTTTGCCTGAAGTGATGGAAGTGGCTAGCATCCTTACAGCTGAACTAGACGCTGAATTCTAAAAATGTAATTAACAGCCTATACGGTTTCACTTACCGAAATGCTGTACGCTTTCATCAGTTTTTATGACACTGTATTTCACTCAAAGCAAGACAATCCTGTTGAAAATTGTTGTCAACTATCTTTATTTCAGTGGAAGTTATGGACGATAGTTTGGATGCGAGTGAAATAATCTATTTTATCACTGAAAAATACAGGGTAAGTCCCTGATTTCCCATGAAATAATTTATTGGTGCACTACCACCACTTAAAGTTCATTCAATCTTTTTTGAATCCCTCTCTATTTCTTATTTTAACCCATACTGGACCACACCGATTAAATATTTTTGAAAATTTTTAAAACTTCGATTATATCATTAATATGGTGTAATTAAGTAGATACTAGCAAAATTTTGAAAAAAGTTTTTAATTTTTTAAGTAACTAGCTGTCCTATAAAGAGGACATTTAGTAGGACACATAGTAAGGACATATAAAATGCATACATAAACTAATTTTATGTGCAAATATTTTATTTTACTTTAAAAATACGTTTATGTTGTACAAAAATACTCTACGATTTCTCCAATAAAAAGATAATAGCGGTAAAATTCTAGATTATAAGATCACAATTTTTAAAGGATTTTTTAAATAGATTTTTTTCAATTAAATTTTAATTGGTTACTTGATTTTTTTTTGGTTATATGTTATACTTTTATGTATTTTAAAGACGTCATAATAAAATGCATCCAGAAAATTCTTACCAATTTTATTTTTAAAAATATTTATTAGCTGTCCTATTTATAGGACAGCGGTCCAATATGGGTTAAGTAGAATACAAAACTAATATTATTTATGCGTAATATTTCAAGTGAAGAGTTTGTGCACCGCATATGTGTACTTGTCAGTTTATCAGTAGAAACTATGCGGTATTTCATTAGTCCTATTTAAAAATTCAGCTTTTTATAGAGATGTATGACAAGGCACGTAAATTGAAAATGAAAATTGAGGAATAATAAGCAGGGAACTCAACAAATCAAGGACTGGTATTTCGTATCATTTGCAATAAGTCATGTATAGTCATTATAAAACATTAAATAAACAGACTGTCTGCATTTAATGCATAACACATTTGAACATGAATGGAAGCAGCATATTTTTCACCAAAAACTACGAAGTATAAATCAATCAGGAAGAGTTTCATAATGTAAGCTCATGTTGGTAATTGGGAAAAACCAGAATCCAAGTACATAAAGCGTTATAGATTGTGATTTGATAACTAGAAAATCCCTCGATTAAATAAATATGGAGACAGATTCTTCAGTTTCTTAACAACTTCCCTGATTATCCCGCGTTATCTCGGGTGCGTATGTATTACAATTAATTATTATCCTGAAAAAACTCGGGCATGGCATAAAGTCACTGCGATTTGTTTTATCACGATTTTACTCTGTGTGAAGCTTAAAAAGAAAATATTATATAATAAATTATATAGAAATAAATTATTTATAAAATTTGATTGGCAGTTCCAAGTTTTGTGATATGAAATGCAAATGATAAAATGCAATGGTGCGATTGCAAAAATGTGATATTTTTTGCAGTTTTTTTTTTTTTTCAAAAAAAATTAACTCCTAATTTTCAGTTTAACTATAGATACTGGTGAAATTTTGTTTCGTTTGTAGCCATAGTACTATAAGTAGAGACTTCTGAATAGATGAAATTGTGTTTCGTTTGTAGCCATAGCATAGTACTATAAGTAGATACTTCTGAATAGATGAAATTGTTTTATAATAGTCTTGTACATAAAGTTTACTACAGAAATAATACCCTATAAGTTAATGAAGCCTTTTATTAATCTTTACAGATTAAGCGGTCTCGCTGCAGTTAAAGGTGAATCTAAATAAGGATAAAACATTTAAAACTAAAAACTTTCTGTACACCTGAAATATCAAAAATCCGCGATTCTCTACTTTATATAATTACATGCAGATACTGATTTTACACAAGGAAGATGTGGCAAATGTCCAAAGTTTAATGGATGGGGTTCAAATTAACTGAAATAAAATTTAAATTATAATGGCTAGGTCTAAACTTCAAATTTGGAATAAATTTCTTTACGAGACCAATAACAGATAACTTATGGTTTATCCACATATTCACGTGCTGCTTCTAACACTTCATAACTACGGATGATTTTCCTTGATTATAAACGCGAATACAAGCAGAAACTCCTTTAGAAACATCTCAACTCGATGAACAGCACACTTCTATTGACCCACCAGCTGACATTTAATTTTACTGTCATCAGAATCTTCATTTTCCTTTTAAGTCTCAATGCATAAAAAAAAATCATCGCATTTCAAGTGTTGATGAAGAATAATTAATGTGTGTTATATTTGAATATATTAGAGGAGCTGCATACTTTTTAATGCGTGAAGGATGGGGGCAGTGGCGTAAAAAGCACTTGAGAAGCACATAAAAGGCAGATTTTTTAATTTCTCAGAAAACCATTTTATTTGACAAAATTATTTTTAGAAATAACCATGAAATAATATAATTAATAATAACTGGCCAAATATAACTGATTTTTTAATTATCGCAGACTGAAATGTAGCCCCGTTCTCAAGGTGCATATATCTAGGTTCAGACCATAGTATTTGCCCCGATCAGTCTCAAAAACGAGAATATCAAACTTTGTAAACATTCACAAATGTAATAATCGAAAACTGAAATTGAAAACTTTTATTAAATAATTAACATTTTCCTTTTAAATATAACAAAAGTTAAAAGATACATGATGTAAAAATATATCAGCATCTTTAATATTTAGACACAATGTCCATCAAAAAGTTTCTCCAGTTTGATTTTATATGGTTTCAAAATGTTTCATATTTTTCCAATTCAAAAATTTACAAATTTTCCATTACTTTTCATCGGCGTCTTCATAGCAGGCCATTTCAGATTTCGCTGTTTCATCATTTATTCAGGTATGACGAGGTACATAACATCTTCTGCCAGTCCATTTATCAAAAGCTGAACAGTGGGGAGAAAAATATTTCAGCCATGCATGAATATTCAAATAAAATTTTAATTAAAAATGTAGCGGTTTTATTATAAGATAAAATAAAGAACGATATGCCAAAAAGAAATTTTATCAAAAGAAAAATAAACTCTGCGAAATAAAGCATGAATTTAATTAAACACAAATAAATGTCTGTAAAATGTGTCAAACCCATTCGGACATTTGATTCATCAGCTGATCCGTTCAGATATATTTTAAGCTGATCAAAAATTCTAGCTTAAGGCTGCTATGGTCAGTCAGTTTCCGAATTCCCCTCGGTAATGTTAAGTCTATGGGTACTTGATGCATTCTAATATTTAAAATATTTCCTCGAGTAATTAATATTTTGACCCCTTTTTTCTGTGTATTCTTCTTACATGTATTTTTTCTTAGTTGTCAAAATATTTATAAAATCTATGCTTAATTCTATATGAAGTGTTACAATTTTACTCCCAGTTCGTCAGCTTTTGACACATAAAACATTAAATAAAGCATAGATTTTAGAAATATTTTGACAACTAAGAAAAAAAAATCATCTTAAGAAGAGTACACAGAAAAGAGAAGTTAAAAATATTAATTTCCTGAGGAGATATTTTAAATATAAGAATGCATCAAACACAAACTTAACATTACCGAAAGGAATTGAGAAACTAACTGACTAGCAGCCTTAATAGTCGATAATCAAATTCATTATGATCGAAATAAATAATATTGAACTCATTATAAAGTGCTGAATAAAGAGAAAGAAAAAAGCAAACATTGCCTCGTAAAATTTAGAAACCGGCCTTCAAGAAACAAAGAAAAAAAATGAAAGAAATAAAACAAAGTTAATTTTTAAAATAAAAGTGGAATTTCTTCTCTTTGTTTTATTACATCTTTTATTTTGCATTTTCTCTGTATTTTTATTCCATTTTCATACTTCTGCTGTTTTGATGTGTCATCTTCTGATTGAGTTGTTGCTCTCCAATTAACAGATTCATCCTGCTTTTCTATTGGCACTCTGCTCCTAATGTCCCTTTCGCATCCATCGCCTTCCAGTCTTCTTGCTCATGCTTTCAAGGTGATAGCACACATTGTTTGCTTCCGATGAAGAAAAACATCGTTGTTTCGAAACGCTTAGTGTTACTTTCTTTTATAGTGTTTCAAAAATTTATTATATTGTTCATCATACCACTTTCATCTTATTTCTACTGAAAGTGGTTTGACAGGGATTGCATTAAACCTACTGAAGTTAATAAGGACCCTTATAATAACCAGGTATATTTTTAAGTTTACATTTACTTATTAACAAATAAGATTAGAAATGAAATATCCCTTCTATCGCTTAATTGTCACTCCCATTAGTTTAACAAAATATACTAATTAGCATAGGAACGCAGTAGAAGAGTTCCTCTATGCATTTCACAATCTATGGGGGGTGGGGGGGGGGGCAAAGGAAACAGTGCTCTCGAAAAAAATAATGTTCGACTTTTAGCTTTTACAAAAAGAAATGGGTAGATATGTATTTTCGGCTGCCCAATAGGGTCCCCACCCCCCAAAAAAGACATTTTAAATTGTTTTAATATAATTTAGGATCTATATTTATGGACTCGGCATTTTTTTTTTTTTTTTCGAAGATTCTTTAAATGCGTTTTACAAGATGAGAATCTTGGGATTACTTAGAAAAATTTAATGTGTTTAAAATATATCTATATCTGATTTTTTTTAGGTAGCTTTCTTTACAAAAAGCTACCTATTGCAGCCGTTCGGAGGAAAGCGATTTCAAAAAATTTTGGTATATTTTCATCGATCATGACCCCCAGACTCCGAAACCACCCTCCGTTCAAAATTGATATCAATATATATATATATATATATATATATATATATGATCTATGTCACACTGTAACTCTCGTATTTATGAACCGATTTGGATTCAATTCGGTGTGTACATAGTACATACCAATGTCTCGACCGAGTTCGTTGGCCAGCTTCATCCGCCATTTTGTTTCAAAATGGCGGCCATTTAAAAATTTTAAAAAAATTTAAAATTTAAAATGTGGTACCAAAAAATTGAAAATGGAAAAATATTTTTTTCTTATGTATTTGACCTTTATACAAAGACTTCGTAGCAGTTTTTGTTTCGTCTATATCTTAAAAAATGGCTGAGTTATAGCATTTTGAATTTCTAGCGAAGCTGACATTTTGAAACGTCCTGAATTTTGTCACGCGATAAAAGGCGTATTTATGAACCGATTTGGATGTAACTTCGTTTATACATAGCACAGACCAATGTCTCGAACGAGTTCGTTGGCCAGCTTCATCCGCCATTTTGTTTAAAAATGGCGGCCATTTAAAATTTTAAGAAAAATTTAAATTTGAAATGTGGTACCAAAAAATTGAAAATTAAAAAAATATTTTTTTCTTATGTGTTTGACCTCGATAAAAAGATTCGGGAGCAATTTTTGTTTCGTCTATATCTTAAAAAATGGCTGAGTTATAGCATTTTGAATTTCTAGCGTGGCTGACATTTTAAAACGACCTGATTTTTATCACGCGATAACAGGCGTATTTATGAACCGATTTTAATGTAACTTGGTCTGTACATAGTACATACCAATGTTTCGACCGAGTTTGTTGGCCAGCTTCATTCGCCATCTTGTTTCAAAAGGGTTGCCATTTAAAAAAAAAAAAATTAAAATTTAAAATGAGGTATTAAAAAATTGGAAAATGAAAAAGATTTTTTTTATATGTTTGGCCTTGATACAAAGATTCTGGAGCAGTTTTTGTTTCTGAAAATTTGTTCTTTTGTTTATATCTTAAAAAGTGGTTGAATTATAGCACTTTGAATTTCTATCATGGCTAACACTTTGAAACGATCTTGTATTTGTCTCGCGATACCACACGTATTCGCCTATTTCGATGGAAGAAGGCATGTGGATAGTATACATCAATATCTCGACCAAGTTCGCTGGCCAGCTTCATCAGTCATCTTGTTTCAAAATGGCGGCCATTAAATTAAAAATATATATATTTAAAGTGAGGTGCAAAAAAATTAGAAATTGAAAAAGGTTTCTTTCTTAAATATTTGACCTTGATATAAGGATTCAGGAGCATTTTTTGTTTGTCTTTATCTTAAAAAATGGCTCAGATATAGCAGTTTCAATTTCTAACGTGGGTGACATTTTGAAAAATCTGATTTTTTGCCTGCGACAGCACTCGTATATATCAATCGATTCCGATGTGAGTGAGCATGTGCACAGCAATTACTAAGGTCTTGACCAAGTTCACTGATTAGCCTCATCCACCATGTTGTCTTAAAATGGCAGGCACTTTAAGAAATCGCCGAATTTGGCAGCCAAATATAAGTTACTTTAAATAAAAGCAGCTTGGATAAAGCTGACTAATTTCGTGAAATTCTCATTCATAATGATTTAGTATTGATAAAAATTAGTATTGAATCTCCTATATTCGGTTTCCACTTAATTGAGCTTCGTGTGTTTGAATAATATAAGTTGGCTTTTTTAAAATAAGGAATATGAAAGCTACCTCTTCCTCCCGGCACTGGCCGGAAGGACTTTTTTTCTTTTAATGAAGCATGCATAACACCATCGTAAATTTTTATAAGTTAACCTTTTGATTACGGCAACATTACGTCGTTGTAAATATGCAGGTTTCGGATGGCCTTAATGGGAAACACAGTAATTTTTTTATAGTAATGTTTGATTTTTTTTAAGGACAAATTCTCCGATTAAATAACATTAAGATTACTGTACCGAAATTCTAGTATTAAACGTAAAACCTGAACGAAATCTGGTACAAGGGCTCAAATCCTGACGTAGTCAAGAAGTTAATATATGAACTACAAAATAAATTATGTGCAAATCTACAGTGGTCTTACGAGAGCTCAATACCGAAAGATCAAAATAAAATAAAACACATTAAAATTTCCTAAACAAACCTATCTTTTTAAGCTTTTATAACACACTTTTATAATCGTCAAACAAAAATCAGGAGAGGGGTAAATGTGGATCCTAAATTACATTAAAACAATCAAAACATTAAAAAAAAGACCCTATCAAGGGGCCAAAAAGCAATGCTTATTTAACCACTCCTTGAGAGTAGCAACATTCTTGTTGCAATTAGTGTCCCAATGGGTTTGCCATGTAAATAAAAAAGATGCCTTACCTCCAAAATTCCATTTAGTAAAACCAAGAACTTTCTGCAAAGCAGAGATGAGTAGATGGTATTTGAACTTCTTAATCTACGAAAAAATATTCCAACTTACCTTTAATGAGCTTTTAAAGATTTTCTGAACCACAGAAAATCTTTACGTGGAATTGCTCAATATTATTTAGAGGCAGATATAAACTCAACGCCTCTATAACGTAGTTAGTGTCTTAAAAAATAAAAATAAAAGTACGTAATAAAAATTTAATCATGCGTATATTCACGCTTGTTATCTAAAAAAATAACATTTAGAAAATATTATTGCTTAAATCTTGATTTAATTGCTAGCATATAGGAATACAATCATTGACAATTTTTTCATTCTTTCAAAAGATTGTTAGTTGAGTGACATTTTTCAGCATATTACTTGATTCTAATATTATAATATACAAACATACAGAAAGTAATATTTATAACTGCTTATTTCCTGTTACATAACTTGTACTTTATGAATATTATTTTATAATTGAATTAGTTGACCCGCTCGCCGTTGCTCGAGCCGCCTTAAGCATACCTAAAATCAGTATTGAATTTAGACATTTTTCTCCGGAATGGATTTAGTGTTGAGAGACCCACTGCCTTCGGCAGCACACACCCGGGCATGAAACGAACGCTCAGACCTGTTTTTGTAAACGAACCTCGAATTTGTGCGATTTTATTTCTTTAAACGAAAATCGTTCTAAACGAACTAAGAGGCCACCATTATAGTAATTGACGATTTAATTTCTGACATTTGAATACATTACACTTTTAATTCTGATCAAAAGCTTCTTAAGGAAAACTTAAATAAGTAAAAAAACAATGTAAGCCATCATTTTTTTTCCCCCTCTGTTTAAATAAATTGGTAAAAAAACACCGAAATCGGTAAATTAACTGTGGCGTTATTAAATGACATTTTTAACAAGAAATTAAAAAAAAAAAATCGCCCCGCTGCATCCTTCGCCCTCTTTGAAAATGCGAAATGGTATTTCCGAGTATTTGAAAATAAGAGAGGTTTCCCAGGATATACGAGGAAACAATCGCAGGCACGTTCATCAGCGTTCGACGAGGTTTTTTTTTTTTTATGAAATCACCCTTCAGAAAATATTTTTTTCGAAATAGTAAATACATACCTCGTTATCTCGACACTCTAATGACCAGAAAAAAGTATCGTCATAAGCGGAATGTCGCGGTAAGCGGAGTTGGAGAAAAATGTTTATAAAAAACTATTTTTAATTAATTTAAGACAATTTTAAATTAATAACTGTTCTTGCAGTTGTAAGCAATAAAACATTATTATTAAACAAAATAAACACAAAAACAAAAGTGAAAAGTAATAAAAATCAGATTTATGGTGACTTTTTTAAATTGTTACATGAAATATTGATGAATTAAGGTTTGCTTATTCCTAGATGTGCTTCCTACAATTCTTTTTTCAATATTATACAATGAATTCTAATCAAAATTAGTTGTTTCAGAAATGGATGTTAGATAATATCTGATCGTTTCAATGCAATGGCTTAGGTTTTAGTTAGATGAGAAACGCCGTATAACCACAAGAACGCGCCGTCTGACCAGGGCAAAAAGTCCGCAAATAGACATATGTCTATCTGGAGATTAAGTGGGCCATTCATAGTGTGAGAATTTATTATTGTAAAGGAGAAGAGTAAAATTTCTCATTTATTTCAATGGGTATTTTAGACACTTTTGTGAAAAGTTTGGCTAAGACATTTCTTACCGCTTAATTTCCGTGCTTATAAGATGGTTTATAAAAAAGGGACAATTTTCCTAAACCGTCGGGATATCCGGAGTTTAAAATTATACAACAACATAAAATCCGGAGTTTATTTACATTAAAAATGATATACAGAAAATCGGGACTTTGAAAAACTGATATGAAAAGCGGAATGACGTGTAAACCGGTTGTCTTGATAACAAGGTCCGACTGTATATATATTTAACTAGACAGACGCCCTTACAACCAGGAAGGTACCTTGAATAAGTAATTTTTTTATCGTTATTCCAATTCGGAAAGCCAGGATGACAGCTTCAAAATGCAGAAAAAACCTTTTCTCTTTTGTCTGGCTGAAAAAATCTCGGATACTCCTGACACGTGCTGAAGCGATCTTAATGCTGGCGAACTGCCGAAAATCGAAGCTCGTTCATTAGGATTTTTAATCTATTATCTAGGCTAATTATCAAAAATAGGAGTCTCGGGTGTTTACAGACCTGTCTTCGTCTATCCTTATCCAAAATTTCAGACCTCTACGTGATTATTATTTTTTTGGGGGAGGGGGGGAGGATTTTTTACTGTCAACTAAACATTTTTGCCAGCGCTCATAGTTTCATATTTTTAGAGTCCTGTCTGCAATACCACGCAAAAATCATTCCGTTATACGGGGCAGAAGAACGGAGACTCACTGTAGCAAGTGAGAGAAAGTTATCTGCAGTAGCAATGGATGTCCTAAAAAGATCAATGTAGAATTTGAAAATTACAGAGAATAAGAAACAAAGAAATAAAGAAAATAATATTAAAACAGACATCCTTCAAGATATACAAATGAACCACTATGGTTTGGACTTGTAAGAATGGATGATAAAATACATCCAAAAATTGCTATGATTTCAATCTAAGCCAAAAAAAGGAAAAGAAGACCTATAAAAACATGGAGGGAAGATGTAAATAGAGCATTGGCAGAGATGGAAGTCGCACCAGATCAGAGCAACAACAGGAAAGTGTGTTGAAAATTATCCTGGAGATCCGAGGGCAACACTAATTGCCATATATATACACACGCGTGCAACAAAGAGAGATATTTACTAATATTAATCTCAAAAACTATGTTTTATAAATTCTGTCAATTTATAAAGAAGCGTGTGATAAGGTGCAGAAAATGCAAAACAATTGCTTTATTCCGCCTCTGAAATCCAGACATCTCGATAGGGTCAAAAAACTTTTCTAAGATGTTTTGATTGTCTTAATATATTGTTTTTATTTCGTGACTCGTATTTTAAGATTCTTTACATGTGTTATACAAGGTAAGAAACATAGGTATATTTAGCGACTTTAAATGCATTTAAATTATTATAAATTTGATATTTTCTCCGATCCGAAGCGCTAGCATTGTACCTTTTTTGATATGTTAAATATGTGAACATATGAAATAAAAAGTAAGTAAAAACTAAGATATTGTTACGTGCACTTCATATTAGAGAAAAAAAAATCAAGTTCATTTAATTGAAATACATTAAAATTCGCGAAATAAACCGATTTTTCTGATGTTAATAAGACATTTAAACAATCTCCAAACAAATATAAGACAGTCAGCAACTATATATTATAAATTATACTAAAACAAAAGATATTAGAAATAAGAATACTTTTTACCTTAATGGGGGTGAGGGCAAAAATGCTTATTTACCACATAAGATTACAAAAACCTGAGTATTTAATCTACTGATTCTTATACAATCTTTATCCAACGATACCACACGCCTCATAAAGTGTCAGAATTTAAAAAGATCGATATAGTAATATTAGTAATCAAATATATTTCCCCCCTATGTCATTAAAAGCAGTGATGCAACGAAGTGGTTTGGCCAGATAACCGAATATTCGGCCTATTCGTCCGCCGAATATTAATTCATAAATTCTGATTTAAACCAAAAAACTATATATCTATGGTTTTAAACATTTTATTAAAAGTAAAAACAAAAATATCTAGCCCTTAAATAGTAAAATATTTCATAAGAAAAAGCTTAGAATGATTATTATAATGTACTTCAGATCGTAAGATGCTTTATATATGTTTCTTTTTATCCAACTTTACTTTTATAACTATATTCCAGAAATTGAATAAATATTTAAATTTCTTTAATGTGTAATACTTAAGCATAATTAAAATCATTTTTATAATATATATAAAATTCAAATTAATAAATTTACTTGAAATTTTTAAATAACATTTTTCATGTATTGCACGTCAAGAAAATTCAAAATGATTATTAAATTTATATTTAATATAATGTTTGAAACAAAATTGCATTATAAATTTAACAATTGAAATTTCCTTAATGCGAAACACATATAAACCTCTAGGTATGTTATTTAAAATATATCAATTAATATTATTTATTTTAAATATAAATGATTGTTTTAGTACTCGGCTGAGCTGTTCAGCCGAATGCTGCATTATTCGGCGAAACCGAATATTCAACTTTTAAGCCAAATAGGCCGAATACCGAATATCAACCTGTTATTCGTTGCATCCCTAATTAAACGCACAATTAAATATCTTTAAAAATGACCGAATTAGAGCAGTTTTATGCACCCTACTCTCATTCATACTTCAGATAATGGAATATAACATAGCCGATATCGAAATGAGCTACATTTGGCTCTAGAAATAAATTTTAATCTTCCTTATTAGCTTTACATAAAATACAAATTTATTTTCGTGATTGAAAGCAAACGCCTCCCCTTTGTAAAAACTTCATGTTACGAAATTTCTCATTTTGTGTATAAGTGCGTGATATATTAATTGCTGAATCAGATCATGAAATCAATTGTAAAAAGTTAAAAAGAAAACTTGTAAAAAAACACTTTTTCTCTTATTTGGTTTTATTCAATCATCAAAATAAAAAATACAAATATTCGTATGGAATTTGCTTAGGGAAATGCGTTCGATTGTTAGATTTCCATAAACGTTTTCGGTTTTACTCGAGCATAAAATAAAACTTCGAGCAAGGAAACATTTTCCTTCAGACAAATGTAATGTCGAACAGTGACCCAAAAGCGACCGGGCAAAGAAACAAGAGCATGTGCCGTAACGATGAATGAGCCTGATCGAAAGGGCACATTCACTAAACAAAATGGGTTAGAAAAAACTTGGTTTACAGCGGCTAGTTCAGGCAGATTACTTTGTTTAAAGCACTGGATATGAAAATGGAAAAAATATATATCACTTAAGAACTTCTCGTGAATTTGGAAACAAATACAGCCAAACCTTGTTAACACGAACACGCTTAACGCGAATTACTTTTAGCACGAACTGTTATCGATTGCCCCGTCCAGTTGTATGTAATGTATTTAAGTTCGGATAACACGAACTACTTTTAACACGAATAAAAAAAGTTTCCCCTTGAGTGTTCGCGTAAACGAGGCTCGACTGTACGTATACAATAGAGTTCTGTTAGAGCGAAATTTAATGCAACGAAAAACATTACAACGAAATCGTTAGCAATTTCTACCAAAATCGCGGGTGCGGAGGAGCAAAATCAGCTCAACATTGCGAATATTTTCGATATACACGGTGCCCTCCTCTTATCTTTATCAAATTTCTAAACCGTTAGCTTTAGAAGAAAAGTTTGTAAAAAGTTTTCGAATGCTGTTGTTCATCATATCCCACAGTAAAAACGTATTCCGGTTTCTATTGCCAGAAAACTCAAAGTAGCATAACTTGGTACGTTTAGGTCGTAGAAGAATGGTTTTTTTTACCGTTTTACTTGTTAGAGCAGGGCCTTTAATCAAAATCATTTTTTATTTCATTGAAAATTCAGTTTTGGAAAATAGAGATAAGAATATTTTTATGTAACCTTCTTTAAATGGAATCGCAAAAGTTTAACCAATTTATGCCAAGCGTCTCATTTTTGGGACGCTTCAAATTTTCATAAATTTGTATAATTTTATTTTTTTTTTAACATAAAATTGTATGAAGTTATCTATAAAGGTCTTTATCTGTTACCGAGAGATGACAGCATAAAATGGATATTTATTTGCTTAAATGATGGCTTTTTTCAGTGCTTACAGATTTTTCGTTTTTCAAGATTGCGAAATGTAAAAAGTCAGTTTATTTGAATTTTTTCTATCAAGGATCCAAATAAATAAGTCATAATCTTAGTTTGTAGTCTTCTTTGAAATACGTATTTTTTTTAATGGTGAAATTATATGTTCAAACCTATTTTTATGCATTATCGTAACTTACAAAATATAGAGCGCTAGGTACGAATGGGTGTATATTTTTACTACCCATTTAGGGGACTATGAATATATATTTTTAGTAGTTCATAAAAATACTAATTATAGTATATAATATACAATTCAAAAGTTTGTTTTTAACTATAAATTTAGGCAAAACATATAATTATGCATATTATACTATTATAAATTTTATGCATATTTCCATATTTAGTACGCTTACATTTTATCAAATAAGTACAAACAAAATTAGCGTAATTTTTTTAGTATTTTTCCAGTTCATTTTGCGACATTTAATGTAAAGTCCTTTTCAAGATGATTAGGAAATAAATTGTTTTGAAGCCTCAAATACGACTATTCATAGTTTATTATTACTAACACAATGTTATTAGTCTATGTACAGAAATAAATATGTATTTTTATTAGTTCATAATACGCTTACATTTTATCAAATACAAAAAAAAAATTTAGCGTATTTTTTTTTTAGTATTTTTCCAGTTCATTTTGCGACATTTTAAAGTGATTTTACCAAAAATTTGAGAAAACAAAAACTTAGGCACAAATGGGTTAATTACTCTGGCCAATGCATCACAGAGTTATTGAATGTGAATACAATTTTCTCGTAAAAACCCATCAGTTTTACGGCAACAGCATTCAGAGACATATATATTATATATATATATGCACCAAATGTTAACAATTTTTGTACAGAAAACAGGAATCGGAATTTAGTCATCAGTAAATAATACAGGATTTTATAAATATTAAAAACTTTCTCTATGCTTTCACAACTAAAAGAGTAAAAATTCCATTTTTACCACAACCCAAACTTAACGAGTTATGATGCTTTAAATTTTACGAATTTTCAGTATGTTTTTTACATGCAAAAATGGAATTTTTACTACAGGCCTTCTAAATCTAACTTATAAAAACAAGGAACCGTATAAAAATTTTAATTTCATAACTATTTTGGCATAAATGGGACTAAAAAACATTTACGGATGCACGCTTTAATATATTCAGGACAAGTTACATTTATTATCACATTTAAATTTTCTGACTGTCATCACTTGTCGCTTATTCACATTTGTTCAAAAATTAAGAAATTTTGCATTTTTAATAAAGGAAACATTCACTAGCAATTAGATTATATAACAAAATCCAGTGCATTATTCCAGATTTTAATTCTGTTCATTTTATTGTACGTGATTTATTGCTTATCTATGAACGTTTACACGACTTTGTATTTCAGAACGGACTCCAGAATGGATAATATTAACCGTGAAATCACAATATGTAAAATGATAGCACGATCGCTTGTTTCACTTTGTATTCACAAAGGTTTTCCGCTTTTCCTTTAATTAAATTATTTTAATGACACTTTACTACCGGATTAGAAAGAGTTAGTAGAAATAAAATATTTTTTTTTATTTGTTAAATAGTTAATAAAGAAAAAATATTTAGTAATAGATTCGTAAAGTTAAAAGAAATTTTTCCAAATTAGCATTTGGGCAAGTGAAAACTGATTGAAATAAGGCTAATTTACATATTTTTACACCAATCAACCAATTTAAATATCATTCGGGTTCAAAAGACATCGGCTATCATTTGTTATTTTTTAATGTTATCTATATCATAAAGGACAAACGTGTCCGCGTGTAACGCTGATATCATTTTGACGGTGGCAACAGCAAAAGGTTAAATTTAACTTTTATTGCAATTTCTTTCATTTCTAAATGCCAATTTTTACACCGTCGAATGGTCGGGGGGGAAGGAATGCACATTGTACTTTCAAATGCAATTTAAAAAAATATCGCAATTTACTCAATTTTTATAGATTTAAAATAATTTTCAAACATGAATTTTTTATAAATCTCTCTATCGCGTACAGACGATTACGATAGATAAATCAGTTTGCACTTAATATAAATAGCTCCGCATTTGTTTCCATCTTATATTCCATAGCGAAATTAAAACATTCATTAATCAACACATAAAACAATATAAATAAAACAAATTTCGTACTTGTTATCGAATTTCGAGCTTAAGGGGGTCCGGGACACATTTTCAAAAAATTTTTATTTATTGAGTTAAAATTTTGAATTTTTTTGTGATGGTTAACCATATCATTTGTAAACAAAATCAAATGATAAAACTGCTCATAGCTTTTTTTTTTTAAAAAATTTAAATTTAAAATTTATGAAAAAAGTGGTATAACTTGAAATCGTTATAACTCGAAATATTATTTGTAGAATTTAAATTGTTTTTCATTTAAATAAACAGAAATATATATTTTTTAATTTAGAGCCAGCATTTTAAAAAATACTAATTTTTAAAAAGATTAAAAATATTTAACGAAAAAATTACAAAAAGAGTGGTGCAACTTTTAAAAAAATCATATTTTCAAAAGTAAATATTTTTTTCAAATATGCTGGCTCAAAAGTAAAGTAAAATAATTGAAAAAGATATGTTCCGAGTTTCAACCCTGTATCTTTAACGGTTCTCGAGTTATAAGAATTTAAATATGAGAAATGGTGAAAAACCGAAAACAAACCAAAACTGAAAAATTAATATTTCCTGTTCTAATTAAGATAGAAACATCATTTAAACATCATTTTAAGCAGAAAACGGCCGAGAAACTTTTAACCCAATTTTAAAAAAATGAAAATTTGAAGATTTTCGTGTCCCGGACCCACTTAAACCTCTGAAATGAACATAATCAAAAAGGCTGATTTTAAAGAGCGATATTTGGCGATTTCTCAAGCTGTTAACTCCTGGCGTTAGGCCAATATGAAAATATCTCTTAATACGTTTTAAAACATTATTTAAACGCATTATTGCTATTTTTCATATATAAATATGATTTTTGGTATTGTTAGTACGATTCTGAAAAATATATTAAATGCAAAAAATCAATTAGAGTTATCAATTAAAAACAGTAGACCAGTACCAGGCTTTCTTGCTGAAATCTTTCAGATTATTTGCTGATCCGTTTTTTCATTAATTTTTAATTAACTGCAACTTTTTTTTATAGAAACAACAATGTTTTAACGATATATTAGAAAGGGCCGAAACTGCGTCAAAACCCGCTTGCGTAATCTTTCGAAAAATAAATCGTTCATTGCTATGCCTTTTAAATTTTTCACAGAAAAAGGATGTTAACATTAGAAATAATATACAGGGTGTCCATAATTAAACGACCCTACTTTAAAGCTGTCTACAGACAAAACTATTGAGCGTGAAGTTTTAAAATTTTGTGAAAGACATAAAGGGATAGAAATTTGTTTAAGCTAAAAAATATAAATAAAAATAGTTCAAAATTTCGCCAACAGAGGGCGATTTTTAATAAATTACACATTTAGCATTACGATAGTTTAGAAATTTTATTAACTTAATCTTACTCTAAAGACAGCATTTCACGTCATGTTACTAGCATTTCACGTCATGTTACTAGCATTTCACAGAACACTCTGCGGTCAACTGTGGAACATGCTATCTTCCGATTCCAAATGGTATCTGAAAATGTTGAAAGTCATGCAGAACAAGTTTGATTATAACAAAATTTGTTAAACTATCGTAAATGTATACGAAATGCGTAATTCGTTAAAAAACGGCCTCTTTTTTCCGCTCAAACAAATTCATATACTTTTATTATACTCTCCAAAAAATTTCACGACATTCAGTCTCGTCTGTAGACAACTTTAAAATAGGGTAGATTAATTATGAGCATCCTGTAAATGAAATTTCTAAACTATCGTAAAGCTAAATGTGTAATTTATTAAAAATCGCTCACTGGTGGCGAAATTTTTAGCTATTTTTATTTATATATATATATTTTAGCTTAAAAAATTCCCATCCGTTTATTAAGTCTTTTACAAAATTTCACAACTTTATGACTAAGAGTTTTGTCTGTAGACAACTTTAAAGTAGGGCCGTTTAATTATGGACATCCTGTATATGAAGTTTTTCCCCTATATTTGGTATCCCAAGAAGTCCGGGTTTATCCCTTTGTTAATAATAAATATAATAAATTAGGTAATAAATACAAAGCAATTCCGAAATTACATGGCGATTTTTTATTCACATCATTTGCATACATTTAAATCATTTCAATAAAAGAAAAAATGAGTGAAATTTTCAAAAGTATAATGCTTCCAAATGAAGCTATTTTCAATGTTTTCCAAAGTTTCCCTCCCCCCCTCCATAAGCCTAGAACCATAAGAAATAATATTGTTCAAAACAACACTGTCCCAAAATACACTAAGCATCGCTGTATAACCAATCAGATACAACACGGCTGGCATGCTTGTTTCGCTGTATCAAGATCGTGAGTTAACACTGTAAAAATGTTACCTGTTTTTACGAACTTTTAACTACTTAAAAAAACATACTTCAGTGATTTCCTGACATACGGCACAGAAAGAACTGGCTAAATTCCAAAATGGTATTCAAGCTTAAAAGCAACTTTCAGTTTTCCTTAATTCCTAATAAATATTATTAAAAGATCAATTTTTAATTAGAATATGTCTAAATAATTCAGCCTTATGGGCATAAAAAGTTTAAATTGATTTAGGTTCAAAGTAACTGATCCAAGATTCATTTTACACAAAAATAAATCCAATAATTGATTACTAATCTATTGTTTATAATGGTTTTGGCGGCCTGAAAAGTTTAAATTTTTTGCAGTTTTAAAGAAAACTATATTTCTGAAATACTATGGAAAACAGCTGGCATCGAAGAGTATGTTCTCGGGAACTTATGTATATGTGTGTATGTAAATTTTGGAATTAGCTGAACTGTAAAATTAATTGTTCGGCAAGAAATAAAACAAAAATGCTATAATTACACGATTTCGAAACCAAATGTTTTAAAATTACCATAAGAAAAATGAATTTATTTTTTAAGAAAACAGAACGATCGAAATACAGCTAATACAATATTGTATGTGTGTATGTATATATAACACCATTAAAAAGAATTAGGAGAAACTAGGGATACTTGACCCAATTGTTGGTTTTTGATTGTTAGTTATTTTTTTACGTTACTTATGGGTGTGTAAATGCAGTCTGTATATACTTAAGGAAGTATTACACAATATTTACAATTATTATTCCGAAGTATTAATTATAAAAAGGTAGAAAAATATAACATTCAAAACTTTCAATTTGGGTCAAGTATCCCAATGTATAGGGATACTTGACCCACCCATTAGGGATACTTGACCCAAGTCATAGATTTGGGAGTATGATTAAAAATAATAAACAAAACACTTTTACATAAGAACACTATTATTATTAAGGTTAATATTTTTTTATTTTTGTCAAATAAAATTAATACTTTTAATCTGTAGTACATAGGCGTAACATTAATATCCCAATTTAAATTTTTATAGCAGAAAGTTCAAAATATTAGCAGTCTGGAAGTTCATTCTGTGCCTAAACAAATTCCAGAATAAGAAAATAACAATTTATTCAACTCCAAATGTAAAATCATACTTAAATACAAAACTTGTAAATATATCATTTGTGTCAAAAACTCAAGTGGATGAAGAATAGCTTCTGTTTGGTCAGGATCAACTTATGATATATCATTCATTTCAAGCGATTTAAATCGCGTACCATTCATTCTTCTTGCAAACTGAATAGTAAGCCTGTCAGAATTGATTTCAAGAACCTTTCCAACAAATCTTCTTGTATTCAGTTTCCCACAATATTTGACAAGAACTAAATCATTTACATATTTAATAATATTTATATTATTTACTTATAATACTTATATTTATATGTTTATAATATTTAATATTATAATATTTTTAATTCATAAATTAAACATGCTAAATGCATTTGAATAATACTAATCCCAATTTTGGGTCAAGTATCCCTAGTTGCACATTTACTACATAACCCTAAAATGCAGCCATTTGCTAATGAGAAGATTAATATTATTATACATGTTACTGTAGCTAAAAACATGTATAAAACAAATGACCAATTAAAAAAGTCTTCCCTTTAAACAGAAAAAATTAAAACATCGGAGTTTACAGAGCAAAAAAATTACTTTTGGAGCATAAAAATTACTTTTGGAGCATAAAAATATATTTTGTCTGATTGTTTAAAAACTTACGGAACGATTCAGTTATTTTCAACATATGGTCACCTAACTGAAAAAAAGAAAGTGTTGCCACTTCCAACTTACAAAACTTTCCCAATTCTGAGAAAAGGGTCTTGGATCAATCCCTATGGGTCAAGTATCCCAAGTTCCCCCTACAAATTACCAAGAAAAATTGTTAAATTATAAATAGAGAGAAATTTATTCATTGACAAAAAAACTGTTCCCCTTAACATATTCAAAATAGATTTTAAAAACATAGTAAAAAAGGGAGCAGGAGACAAATAATGGAAATTTGTAGAACCTAGATAGATTCATCAGGCCTCAAATGCCTCGAGTTCCACAACTAAAGTGAGTAGTTTAATCTTCATATTAGCCATAAAAAATGCTAAAGAATATGAATTTGGGACTACCACACCCAAAAAATAGAGAAATAAATTATTGAAAACGTGTTTAAAATAAAACATGATAAAGGATTAAGAAATAAAAATCGCATTACCATATTGAAAGCCTTTCTGACCAAGAGTGAGACAGCATTAAAAACAAGTATAGGAGGTTATTTGCGTATGTTGCTAAAAAGGTTTTTTGAATGATGATAGTCCAAGGAGTAATAATGTACAGTATGGTCAAGCATATTCCTCAATATATGTGACCAGCGCCCTCTATAGACATTTTAAAAATGAATTCCACCATGTATTCCAAGGAATCAAGGAAGTGCTGCCATCTTTAGAATATGTATATTATACATTGATATCGTTTCAGTAGTTTCCGTGAAAAAAAGACATCAGTAACAATTGTTTTGTATAGGATTTCGTAATTGTTGTTGTCCCCTACAGGTATTTTCCTTTGCAGATAAAAAATTTGACATCGAATTTTTGAAATCTAAATCAGAAGACAATTTATACATCTATGATTTTTTTTCTTTCTATTATGAATCAACACATTTAGCTTTTAAAGCAATATATTTCTCTAAATAAAATTAATGCTCAATTGTTTTCTTAGTATGATGCATCCCTTTGTTTTATCTTCCTTTCAACAAAAATGTATGCATAAGCTATGGATGATATTAACTACAGTTATTAAGGAAAAACTTTCTTTTACTTGGTAAAAGTACTAGAAAAGGAATGACTAAAGTATCGACTACAGAGTTGCCAAAAATCTGATTCTACTTTTATTCAATTAGGACATTACCCGTAGATGAGAAACATTTACAAATGAAATATTAACAAATCCTTTTAATATTGCTGCGTTAATGTCGAAAATCCATCACTGTTATGCAAACAAAAATAATGTATTACTCTAAATTTAAAAAGAAAGACATTTAAAATGTTTTTAACATAGTTTAATTAAAAAGAAACAACTGGAGCAGATTTAATCTTAAAGTTAATATGTATAAAAAATTAAAGAATCTTAAAAACATAATTCTTAAGGCTGTTTCGCAAATCAAAGTTCGTTATTTGCTGACAGTCATTTTTATTTTTAAATTAATGAAATTAGGTACTTTTATTCATATACTAAGAAATTAATAGAATTTCACGTTTTTCTACAAAAGTGTTTCTTAAATTGATGTCAAAGTTATTGTAAACCAATTAGATAAAACTGTCAACGAAACAACGTCATCGCTGAGAAATCGATAACTTAAAATTTAATAGTTTCAAATGAAAATAAACAATACTTCAAAGACAGTTGAGCCATTACACTTTTGAAATCCTGCGTCCCTAGGATGTAGACACTTCCAAATAAATGAATTTTGAGGATAAATATCAATTTTGAAATGCACCAGTTCTCAATGCTTGGTGCGAGCAACACCAAAAGTGGTTCCCTTGAAAGTCATACTTTAATCAGGAAAATACTTTCAGAAGGGGCTTTTTATAAAGGAAGTGATAACTTCAGTAATACGAGACAAATTCTCTGAAAAACATTACGCTACCACCTCTGTTGGAGCATGTCGAAAGCAAATTCCTTTGGTCCGTTGATTCTAGCTGCTCATGGAATGCGCGTACGCAAATCTTAGGAGTAGATGAGTTCCTAAAAACAGGGCTGCTAAAGACGACTATTTTTATATTCTATTTGCACCATTATTTTAAGAAAATAAATCGTGTACTATATTTCTCTTGTAAATGTCAAAGCATATGCGAAAAAATTCTGGTTTTTAAAATATGCTACGAAATAGAGTTAAAAAATAGTCGCCAGTGGCAGCCCTGTAAAAAGGAAGGAACCTTGCAGAGATCGCTTTTAGATAACTCAGACATACTGAAGGTAATCACTGCAATAGATTTGGAAAGTTTGATAACTCTCAGAATAAATGAAAAATTCACGTAATGCTTAATAGTCCGGGAAGCGGCTGCACAGACAATCACCTCATCGAGTTCACGGCTGAAATTCCAGAATTAGTTAAAACTCGATTCGCATATTAAAACGCAATCGGTCTGCCAAGTCATATCTTGGTGGAAAACACCTGAAAACCCGATTTTAGCGGTTGACGTTTAAGTTTACCATTGTGTTTTCCTGCTGCTCCCAGTCCATGTTTTCATACCTTTGGGTCAGGGGTGATTCTGAGTGAAAAGAAAATTTCCAGAATTCACATCGCCTTTTTGGAAATATGGCGGGGATGGGGGGGGTGGGGGGTGGTCATGCCCCTTTATCTTTTGACGAAATTTGCCGTTTTTTCGCGATCGTTTGACGAAATTTGCCGTTTTTTCGCGATCGTTTGACGAAATTTGCCTTTTTGCGATTCTTTGACGAAATTAGCTTTTTTTTCGTGATCGCTGGACGAAATTACCGATCCTTTAACGAAATTTGCCCATTTTCGCGATTCTCTCACGAAATTCGCGTTTTTTCCGCGATCCTTTGACGAAATTGTCGATTTTTCTTCGAGCGATTGACGAAATTGATCTTTTTCGGCGGTCATTTGTTGAAATTCGCGATATATTTTATGTCCGACGGATTTATGGCCGACCTTTTTTTTTTTTTAATTTTCGGAAAATTCGGAACAGAATCACCCCTGCTTTGGGTACGGGAATACAATATGGTAAACCTGCGAGTGAACCGCTAAAATCTGGTTTTCAGGTGTTTTCCACAGAGATATGACTTGGCAAACCGATTGCGTTTCAATATGCGATGATTTTAATATCCTTATGATGGGCACATTGTCATTTAATTTTAGCACCGAGTTAACGAATTTTGAAGTATTAACATGTATGAGATAGAAGGAAGTTTTGGGATTGGCACATCAGACTAGTTTAAAAGATGTCACCATAGTATGAATAAAAAATTTATGCTGGGATTTCTGCAGTCGTGGAAAGCTGTAGTAAGGAAAATGTGCCGAATATTAAGTCCTTTTCTAAAAATTAAAAAAATATTGCTGTTTGATGTTTTTGGCAGATTTTATCCAAATGTTTTGAACAATGTTTTAACACTTATATGACATAAAATAGGTTTCAATATAACAAACAGATGTAAAGAAAATTCAGACTTTAATACAAAAGACGACTACGATCAAACCACCGTGTAAGACAATTTTTAAACATATCTGTATTAGTATTAATATTGATAAATAAGAAATAATTAAAAAATCTAACAGTAAGTTTTTACTGCCTTCTTTCAAAATGGAGAGTTGAGAGGTTTACTTTTCGACAGAGAGACGAACCTCCACCTCCACTGCCCCACCCCCTACTCCAGTTGAGATGTTTTTAAAACCCACGAACTTAATAGAAAAACAGAAGTAAATATTTTCTTCCACGGGAGGATGTCCGCTGACGAAAACTGTTAGTACTTTCTAATAGTATGTAATTACTTTAAATCACTTGGGGAAAAGTTACCTTTTTTTTAAATTATCACAAAGAAAATTTACTTAATTAAATTTCAAAGTCCAGAGAGGAACAATTGCCCTCCACTGCCTCCACTTCTCGGCACCCATGTTCCCAAAAGTAAACATCATTATAGCACGATATGCAGTTATAGTTACAATATGTCATTTTAAACTAATATTCTTAGCCTCTATTATAACAATAATCGCATGGTTCAGGTGATCCGCCAGCTGAAGAGAATCGATCGTTCACAGTTGATGTCTACAAAATATTTCAAAATTGAAAAAAAAAATAAAAGATTGTCTACCAGAAAAATAAATGCGTGCTACACAAACTTAATGTTGTAATGGTGGTCAAATTAGGAAGTAATTAAACGTTAAATCCGTTAATCTGTAGAACCTACTACATAAGTTATCGACATATCTGTATAGATTATACAAAAACTTTTTGGAACAAAAATCGTGTAATTTTTTTATAGAACGAAGACAAATACAGAAAAAATGCTTTTAAACCAACTGGTTAATATACAGGGCGACAGTTCTTATCTCTGATCAACAGATAATTCCTAAACCGTAATTTTCAGAGCTATAGTTCCAATTGAAAAAAAGTTTCAAATGTCATTCTTCATAATATGAAAATTCATTAACGTCAAAATTCTTTACGAAAGTTGCAGAATTTACATTTTTATATCGTTTTTGGGACCTATAATTTTTATTTATTTAGAAAGATTTTATCCATGCTCAAACAAATAAAACAGTAAAAATCTTATTTTACTACTAAAACTTGCCACGACATGCTTTACATTTCACGAATTTCATTTTTCTGACGTTAAAAATGGTAAAACGTATTTTTAGTATTACTCATTAACTATTTCACAATATTTTAGCAACAGAATCCTTTCCCCTGAAAGGGTTAATACCTATTTAGTACTTAACTATTTGTGCTACGGTTTTAACCTATTAATTATGACTCAAGAGAGGCTTTGGAAACTTCCTTTAACTAATGGTTTAGCAGAGGAACCAATATTTGTGAAAGATAGTAATCAGTTATGACCTCTAGAAAACTCAGTTTATGATATTTCCGACAAGTGTCATGGAGCAGGACGATGCAACTTCCTCAGGAAGTATCATCCAGACATACATTACACGTATACTTCAAAGTAATTTGTTGATTTCATTTTAAACTCTTTACTGCAGCATTTTCCCCCCGATTGGTACAAAACAAAATACTCGATACTTCAATTAGTGTAAAATAAATTTAAACAATGAAAAGGGATAATTTATAAATATTAGGATTTTTAATTCAAAATTTTGAATCTCATTCGTGACATAAGCTGCATAAAATGCAATTTATTTATCAGAATCATTCTGAAAGATGCGACAAAACAAATTAACCGTCAACTGATGTCACAGAAATTGTCACATAACTAGTGTGAGGCGGTTTGTGAGACCGCTCCATCGAAACATGAAAAAAAGACGCGATTAACTCATAGGATGGTGTTTTTGTATTAAACTTTTTATACAGGACTGTTATAATTAAAATTCACCTATTCAAAACTCTCTGGTGATAGTATTAAAGTTCCAAACGGAACAAAATTTCGGTAGTGTTTATAGTTAAACCGAAAATTGAGAGTTAAACTATAAAAATTGAAAAAAGTCGCGGTCTGAGAGACCGGTAACATCAGTTAAAGGTTAGTAAAAATCATATTAGACACCATTTTTAATACACTTTCAACAAAGGAGGTTATGGGCAATTCCAAGCGAATGTTACCATTTTTAGTATTTTATACATCAAATTAGGTAATATCTATATTTTGTAATTGTATTAAACCTATTTTTTATATTTGCAATGCATTAATAAATTTTGAATAGTCAAAATCAATAAAATCCATTGTAAACAGTATAGCTTCATTTTATGTGTCTGTTTGTTGCATATTTGATGTTAGTCTGTTACAGGTAAGAGATTACAGATTTCTCATAACTATATTGTGACAACAGTCAAATTTTATGAAAGACTTATGTTTATGAACTTCCTCTGAATGAAAATGAATTTTTGTTATAATAAATTTATGTTATTTTATAAGTAATAAATAAACATTAAGGTATCCAAAAAGCATGGTAATTCCTGCTTGTTACGATAAAATCATAATTACTTACATTAAATATTTTATTCATAATAATTATATTAATTTATCTTCTAATATCATATGTTAATTGTAGCCATCTTTGAATTACATAATTATTTTTTAAATAAGTTAAGGCCATTTTTTTCCTCCATGACTCTTAGTCTGTTGGAATAGATTTTTTTTATGTTTGTTAACACATAACTTTTGATTTGACGCATAAGATTTCGTAATTTTTTTTGTTGGAAAAGGCTATGTTTAGTCGCGATTCCCTTATAAATTGTATCAGGATCCAAATATTGGATATTTGACTGCTTGTCCGTTTTATTGTCTTATTTTACTTTCTGAGCTTAATTTTAGTAAAAAAGGGCCAGTTGCTAATAAACTCTAATATGTTAAAGTACACAGAACTACAGCATGCTTTTTAAATAATCGTCGTATAGAATTTTTTTTTTTTTTTTTTTTTTTTTTACAGGGACACGGCAAAGTGTTTAATATACGATCGTCTGCTGCATTCCAAAATAAACAATACAAATAACAATGAGATTTAACCCTTCACTGCACGACGTGCCACATACCTAAAAATATTGTAATTTTTATTACGTGCCATGAATTTGGCCAATATGATCTCTATCTCTGATCAAGAACAGTCCAAAAAATGAAATAACACTTATTTTGTCTAGGTCATATTGCTGCATTTGACAAAAAATTAGAATTTGTTCTTCGGAAGCAAAAAAAATTGCGATCAAGCTATTAAGGTAAAATTTACTTTTATTATTTTTAGTGAATACTTAAAAATATTAATATAAAAAAAGTTGTAGAGTGTTGAGCAGATAAAATTAATTAATTTAAGCTCATTTAGCTGTAAAATATAGCAATACAATATTTTAAAACCCTAATTGTGTACATAGGGTACAAGCCATAAAATGTCAAATTTTAGCTGAAAATTTGAAATGTAATTTTTTTTTTACTATTTTTCCCATTATTAGACCGATATATAGATTTATATAATTTTTTTTCATAAAAATAGAAAAAATCGTGCAGTGAAGGGTTAAAGTTAATGTGATTAACAATAAAGTATTTCTACAAAGAACTGTTTGCCAAAACACTCACTAAAGTACGACTACTGTCTGTGGCATGCAATAAGATACGAAAAATCGCTTAAAGTCTGATTTATTTTGTTTCTCCAAAAATTACTTATTAAATATTATTTTGACAATTTATAAATAAGAACAAAAAATAATCTTGCTTCTAACACTTGATTCCCACTAATTATGCTTTTACAAAACAAATTAGAATAATACAGCTGTCGAATAGACATAACTGGTGTCACCAGATTCTCCCGACATGGATAAGGCTTATTTTGCGTAATTAAATGCACATGAGTAGTTATGTAGCATTTATTTGCATGCATAAGATATGATGCACCATATAATAGTAAGTTAAAAACATCCAATATTAGTCGACTTTTAATAGCATCTTACAACATTTCGGTGCAGTTAGAGCAGAGATACGCGCTAAAATTTCTGTAAAAGCTAAAATCTTGTAGACAAAGTGAGCTCGAGGGGCGCACTTGCCTTTTGGCAATCATAGGTCTATATATTATAATGAACGACTATTATATAATACTTAATATGTAAATATTAATCATAACAATTTAATATTAACTGTTTGGTGGATAAGGTCCATTAGTTAATAGGGGGATTTCGTGAAACACACTGTGGTAACTTTTCGTGGTACACTGCAAGAAAATCTTATTTTTACAGGACTTTTTTCTGTAAAATCTTGGATTTAGTTTTTACAGAAAAATATATTTTTTGCAGTAAAAAACTATTTTAATGAAAAATTAGATATTTTCTGTAAATTAAACGGTTTTCTACTGGCGCCAAAATTGACAGGGAAAACCTGTCAAGTTTTTTTTTTTTTCTTACAGTGTATAGACTAGACTTTCAACATTTTACTGCAGTATTGGGCTTATTAATTTATATATACATATATCTGTGGGTTATTCATAGTTTCTTATTTTACATACTGGTTTCCAATGTTCATATCTTGTTTATCTTTAGAATTCTACCAATTTGTTCATATATTTGCGATTTCATCTTTATTAAATAAATATAGATAGAAACCCTATGCCCAACTTGTTGGGCTCATGAAATGTAGTTGAGGACCGAAAAGAGAGTACCACTGGGGTTGGAGTATAATCATATTATAATAAAATTTCCATAGCACGATCTTGGAAAAAAAAATTAAAAAGGGGCACACGACTATTAATTTTTTTTTTAATCGATATTTCTGTAAAGCAGCAATATTGCGGAACATTTTAAAATAAACCACTAAGAAAATGCAGCAATTACTCTAGCTATGGCTAAAAATGCAAAATGCGTTCTCGATGTAAGCAATGATTAGAAAGTGGTGTATCTCAAAATGTGTTTTTTGTGTTAGATTTCTCTTGAAATAACATATTTTTACATGTTATCTGAATATAAATTATATCTATACCTTAAGATTGGATATTTATATATTTCAACAAAATTTCTATTTTAAAAATTAAGATGTAAGTACTGAATACCTCCCCCCCCCCCCCCCCCCCGGAGTCTATCTCTGCAAAAAAGGTTCAATCTTACGATAAATCTATATAATGTTAAAATGATATGCAAAATATATTAAGTAGTTTTGGGAAATCTTGCACGTGAAAAGCACAGTTTTTAATTCGTGTCGTCAGACACGAGTAATTACGTCTGACACAAAAAAGCTTGTTTTGTGTAAATATATGGAACAACAGTAAATATATAGCATTTATTGCTTTGTATCAGGTAGGGTAAGGTGCCCTATTATCGTCCCCCAGTCACTGTTAGGCCCTTGGAAGTTGTAATTTTCAGTGAAAATCTACCAAATTTGGATTTTATATAGACTAACTACCCACGCACATAGATACGTAGGTAAATATCGTACAAAAAATTTTAACAATGTGAAAAACTTTTTCCAAAAGTATATAAAAAATGCAAAAGGTCCCAATTTCGTCCCCTCAAAAAATCCAAAACGCCGAGGCGTAACTCAACTAAATCAAAATTTATTTCTAAATGAGTAAGTAATTTAATTTACATTAAAGTAAGGCACAAAGAAATGCACTAATTATCAGTGGAAGAATAACATAAGTAAAAATTAACATAGTTTCCAACCTCCCAATTTTTTTCATACCAATATTTTTATGCAGAAATACTTGCTTTATACAATCGCAGTTTTAACGAAATTAAATAAAGAAAACATTTTTTGTAAGATTTTACTGGTATCCAAAAAATCGGGAGATTGGCAACTATGCATTAGCCATCCAAACATGAGGAAAAAATTAAGAAAAATGTCACGAAAGAGCATTCCTAATTTCATCCCCGGGACGAAAATAAGAACTACAAGGGGGACGAAATTGGGACCACGCTACTTCCCAATATTACGGATCTTCAGTTCCCGTAAGATGAACTGAGCGTCCTAAAACTCCCTGTATGCTACTGTCAGCATCTTACCAACGCAAAATACATGCAATGAAGAAGAAATAAATACTTACAGTACAGTAAATAATGTTCTACAAACGACGTAATAAGAACTCGGGTCTTCTAAAAATAGGAAATTCGCCGTCTTTAATTTATGTATGCGTCTTGGCGAACGAAACTTTCAACACTGACCCCTTTTACCTTCCGTCCCCTGTGCCTTGCGTCATAAGTGGCGCCACTTTCGCAGAAGCGGAGAAGTTAAGGGGACGAAATTAGTAGAGTGGACGAACTATGGGCACTTTACCCTATAATGCAACATGCAGTAAAGAGTTTTAAATAAATCAAGAAAAATAAACTCCCTTGGTTAGGAAAATAAATGAAAATTATATTGAAAAATCAAGATAATGAATTCAAGCAAAGAAACAAATTATGCATTTTTTTTTTTTTAATCTATCGGTACAAGGGGAAAAAAAATTGCATTAATCTTTAACTGGTGTTACTGGTCTCTCAGACAGCGACTTTTTTATATTTTTATAGTTTAACTTGCAATTTTCAGTTTAACTACAAACACTACTGAAATTTTGTTCTGTTTGGAACTTTAGTACTATCACCAGAGACTTTTGAATAGGTGAATTTTAATTGTAACAGTCCTGTGCAAAAAGTTTAGTACAAAAACACAATCTTATGAGTTAATCTTGCCTTTTATTTATCTTTCGTTGCAGCGGTCTCACAGACCGCTTTACACTAGTTATATGACAATTTCTGTGACATCAGTTAAATGTTAACTATATTTGAAAAACATTGAGTTATAAAAATTTTGGAGCTTGCTCACACTGATATGTTAATAGAATTGAAAAAAAATTAAACACTATGTTTGAAAGTCCTTTTTATATAGTAACCCTTCGTTAGATCTGGAAACAAGGCAAAGTCCGATATATATCGACATGCACGTTAAAACCGAGAGCACTAAAAATTTAATACGATAATCCAATAATAAATGTTGTATGTTTGTCTTCCAAAAGTTAATTTATACACATATTACACGTGTTTCCACAAACTGAAAGCTTTGAATTACATTTATATATTATTATTTACATGTACACTTCTTAAAAGTACAACTAATATTACTTTTTTCTCTCGACAGAAAACACTGAAAAGAAGCATCCAAATGTGCGATGTAACGAGGGTTACTGTACTACTTTACAACCAGTTTAAAACAGAAAATAAAAGTTTTAACTTAAGCTCGTATACCGCGTACATGGGATATGAAAAACCGTTTTTGTACAACAACACACATTCATCAGCCACCCCTTATCATCCCATTAAAATATTTCACACACTTTAAGACTGTGTTAACCTATTTTTTATATTATTAGTATACTTTGAATACAATTTTGGCATCACATTTTTAAAAGCTAAAAATACTAGAATTCATGCATATGCATATTTTAGTTTATTACAGAAGCAATAACAGAGCAGCCAATACATATTTAAATAGCTGAACACTTAACTATATCATAATTTAATAATATTAGCAATAATAATTAAACGTCTTAGAATTTGCGATTGCAGACCCCAGTTATAAACGACAAAGTAGTGAAAATGCAACCCGTAGTACCTTATACCCAAATATACTTTTATTCCGCACAGTCGGATACATCGCTGTTTTATTTCATCACTCCTGTAAACAGAAGAAAAAAAAAAAAGAAATCCTACGCTGTGCGTGAACATGAAGCTCTGATCCCATAATTGTAATGCAACTGGTGCTTTTTACTTTGACACTGTGTAAAGAAGTTATTGCAATAGTGATAAAAAACATTATGGAAAGTTTGTTATACCTTTACATTTTGAGGTTTCCTGAATGAATATTTACTTTTGTATGTGTGAATGTAAATGTGTGTATATGTTCTCAATTCCCCCCCCCCCCCCCCCATAAACACACTAAAAACCTTTTCCACCTCTTCAAAATTTCACATCTCTCCTCCAATTATTTTAAAATTTCGAATGAATAGCAAAGTCTTGGGAGATAAGAAGCTACCTGGGGTTACTTTTTTCTTCCAAAAGTAACTTTTGCATTTGTAAAGCAAACAAAAGTACATAATACATAATTTACAGTCCATTAAATATTTACATCCTGCGAGTCTACAAAAAATACTGTTTGGCAATTTTATAAAGGACACATTTCAAATAACGAGCATCTCAAAATTCAATCAATGTTTCACTGAAAGACTGGAGTATTATGCTTGCATTTGCAACAATATTCAGGCAGTATTTTGGATGCAAAGCTGCAGGTTGCACCAGACGATGTCTATCATCAGCATTTAAAATGCTTTTCTGTTGTGATCTAGCTTTCGAAGTACTTTCATTCTATTCATAACTTTTCAACACTGGATTACATGCTCTGTTCTCAGACGAGCCTCTATTTTTTTTTTTTTTTTTTTTTTTTAATCTCAAATCAGCCTAATGCAGCGTTTTCTTAGAAACTAAGTTGTTTCGGATTTCTATTTTCATAACATTTTCAGTTCAATTATTCCTTTATAATAAAAATACTATCTTTATGAAAATAAAATTACTATACACACCATAATTAAGTTTGATTTCAATACTGAAACACACTACATTACATATACAAAGTACTAAACGCAATATTTAAAATTTGTTGTTATTTTTGTATGAAAATAATTTGTCAATTTTATTGCTCCCTACTTCCATATAAGAATAAGAACTATCATAACAACACCTCACTGCATGCACGTACACTACAAGAATCCAAATATTCATGAAATTTAAACTTCTACATAATGACAATTGACAGTTACCTCAGCGATTAATTTATTTACAAATATAAGCGACTTAATATTAAAAGACATGCACTGAGGTAAAAGCCTCATAAAACATATTTCCGTTTTTCTGATTAAAAACGGAAATTTTTCTGTAATTTATGGGTAAAAATTCCCGTAAAAAACTGAAATAGTACTGGCGTCTAGATTGCCAGTAGTATTTCCGTTTTTTAGTCTTTTTTTTTTTTTTTTTTTTTTTTTTTTTTTACAGTGCACGATAGAACAACGGGCTACTGTAACTAATCCGGTTTCATTTTGTACATTTACACGCTCTCTCCACCTGCGAATAGAAACTATCACAAAAACATACCAACGTTACATAAATTCATCTATTCATGAAATTGAACTTAAATTGACAAGAGAAACAGCTATTAAAAATGACATTTAAATATAGCGATAAAGATCTCAGACATATTTAGCTAGTTTTTTTTTGTTTTTTTTTATTGTCTTCCCACATGCGCGATTCAACAGCTACTGTACCTAATTTGGTTTCGTTTTTTTACATTTACATGTTCTCTGCACCTAGTAAACAAACTGCACTGAATCAATAGCCACAGTATGCACATACATTAGAAGTATACATCAACTCATGCAATTAAATTTAAACACAATGAAAATTGACAAGAGAGACAGTGATCAAACAAACTTAATGTATATGAAATAGAGGACTCATAAAAGACATTTAGCTAGTGTCAATGCCAAGGCTACACACATGCATCTCTTAAATAGAAAACCTGTTGTCATATACGCTTCAGACGTCAATTTGAGTTATGAAGGAAAAACAAGGAAAAAGGTGGAAGTTAAGCAACGTAATTTCAAAATTATTGTGTAGTCACTAACTTCTTTGAGGAAAATTTTCTACTTTATAACCGAAACAACAGTTTCTGTGAATCCACTTGCAAGTCTGCAAAGCTTTAAACTTATAATGATAAAGTTGTGTGAAGATGTGACAAGGAAATGCCCAATAAGGTTTTTCAATCACGATCTGGAACATTGGAGATGAAACAACAAAGGGAAATCGATGAAATGTCAAAATAAGTTAAAAACTGGTAATTCATTTGATACATACTTTAAAAAGAATTTACCGGCACATTTAAAATTGATTTTTTTCTTCTTAAAGTACAGAGATACCTGTGTTAACGAATGTTTCGACTGGCGAAGAGTTTTTTTCCGGCTCATCAAACGAATGTTCTATTCGAAGCTAACATAACGCAGCCGTGCTGTATTTGAATTGAAAGGGATAATGACCTAACCTATACTTTACCTAACTCGGTTCCATCTTGTACAATTACACGCTCTTCCAACTTGCGAATAGAAATAGTATCGCAAAAATACCCTACTGTATACACCTACATTATACGAGTTCACCAATTCATGAAAGTGAACTCAAATTGACAAAAGAGACAGCGATTAAAAATGACATATGGAATATAGGGATAAAAATCTCATAAAAGACAGTTTAATTGCCTCCTGACATGCGCGATTTAACTATTGTACCCAATTTGATTTCGTTTTTTACATTTTCGTGTCTCTGCACCTAGAATACAAACAGTATTGAAATAACACCCCACTGTATACAGCTACATTTTAAGAACTGATCAATTCATTAAACCAAAGAATAAAAATTGGCAGAAAAGACAGTGATCACATGTAAGATATCTCAACGGGTATGTTCGTTAGCAGAAGTATCACTGCAAACTAGACTATTTTAATTATCACCATGAATTTCTGAATCCACGACTTATCAGGTTACGAGAAAAAAAAAAAAAATCTATACTTAGTTACATCGCAAGATTCGTGGATTGGCTTTTAGAATCAAAAAACGAAAAAAATCAGCATGAGAAGAATATCAATACATAATTGAATAAATTTGCATCGGGAACTTAACCATTGAAAGAAACTTCTAAAATGCATCGTATAAAAAGGAACGAAAACAGGTATTACTACTGATAAAGCAGAAGCAGACTCTCACACTGATAGCATATATATTTTTCTTTTCAAATCTCAAATACTTCGAAACATTGTGTTTTCTTCACTTTCAAATGTTTCTACAATTGGTATCGTACTTTACATCACTATTTAACCCTTTCCGGCACGGGCAATATTTGTTGTAAAATGACGAAATGATTGACTGACACCGGAATTTTAAAACGACTTTTTTAGAAATTAAAAACATGTTACTTTAACTATTCATTGTAAAAGCAAAATTTTACTAAAATATTCTTGGTGCGATTCGTAAGTTTGGAATTAAAATTAGGTATCCCAACCCGGGCACACTGTGCCGGAAAGGGTTAAGGGTGGTTCAATTATGCAAATCTGACAAAAACTGGATTTTTGTTAAGAAGTGTCAGTTTTAAACCTTCAAAAAAATTGATTTCCTTTTTCACGTTTTCTGAAAATGTATACAATTCTAAATCTAACAAAATAAACCGCACGAATATATTTAAATTAGAACCGGGTCAATATGAAATTGATAATGTGTACTTTAACACAAACTAACCGATTTTTAACTTTACATTCGCGTTTTTCAAAATTGGGTTGTGCTACTTTCGCGAGCTGTAGATATCATTTGTAGACATTTCTTTTTCACAGGTATGTATAAAATGGTACTAATTACAATCACCAGCTACTTTTTTGTCACTAACGACGCAAAGTTTATCTGTTGCAATTAGAATGTATTTTTTAGCGGGATACACCGCCAAAGGTATTTTTAAATCTTAAAGCATACAACTGGCAGACATGGAAGTTATTTGAAGCAGTTCCTGATAAGTTGTTAGCGACCTTTCCCGGACTGACGCGTACGGAAATAGGGTTCAAAACATCAACTTGACAGCATTTTCCTAAAGATCTTCATTGTCGATATAGTGATATTTGATTTTATAGTTCATAAATAAGAGCACCGGCCAATTTATGCATTTATGAATAACAATGAATTCGGGAGTGTTTCAGGAAGCAGACAGCATATTTGAGCCAAACGATCTATGTATAAAACGATAGACATTCGTATTTTAGCACCAGTAGTAAACGATAACAAAAAAAAAAAAAAAAATGCAATTTTAAATATAAAAAACATGATTACAAGTTCAAAAGTAAAGCTTGAGTAAAAGAAAAGCAAAAAATATACCTACCAAACACGCAATTTTCTCATGAGCGGCAGAGTTTGCTTAGGAAAACACCAGTTTTAATTGAAAGAAGACGATACTTAGACTTCTGATTGTCACGAGAAAGTTCCGTGATGGGGAAGACCCAAACTGAAATATTATAGTTGAGTTTAAGTTCTAGTTTTGGTTCAGACAGAGTTTCAGTTCCGTGATATTAGTACAGGGTGTTTAACGCACGTTAAAAAAAAAAAAAAGAAGTGTTAAAGACAATGTGCGAGTAAATTGGAGACTGAGAAATAGTTACTAAAATCAATAACAATCGTTGGATGCTTTAAAGTCCAGTGTTTAGTCTAATATATCATTTGGGGATCCGTGAACGATCTGTTTTCTTAGTGACGTGAAATTTCTAACAAACGTTAGATACCAATAATCAGTTTGCATCTCACCGATTGCGAAATCAAATGTTAACATTGTGGAGAAATTAAACAGATAATTACCGATTACCAATCACAATTACAGAAATTCTCTTTTCGCCATCAGAATGTAGACGCCCGATGCCGTCGGACTGACAAGAGAAGGCCCCGAGGTTAGGGACACCGAATGCAGTGAACGTTTGTGTATCGATAGAGTATAGTTAGCATATAAATATATGACAGTCATAAAGCGCAACGCCCAAGGGGTCTTGAGAAAAATAAGTACCAAAGTTTACATTACCGTTTATAATCGGATACATTTCCTACCTTGGCAAGTGGCTCAGTAGCGTGGTTGGTAGCATGCTGGATTTGAGATTTTTCTTACTGAGTTCGAATCCCAATCGGACTTGTTTTTCGGAACGAAAATTTTTATCAATTATTTTCGAACTGCAATTGAAAAAATATGTATAACAATTGAAATTTACGAAAAATATAAATTAAATGTATGTTTTGTAGCATATAAGTACATTTTTAACTATGAAATTTTGAATATTTAAATATTTAATGAAAAGTAAAAAAGTAAGCCAATTTATGCTATGTCTATAGAGCAGAAACTTTTAGTTGTTATTTAATATTATTTGCATTTATTTCAATCTTAAAGATCTTTAATCAAATCTTAAAGATACAATGTTTAAAAACGTACTACATTAGCATCGGATACCGAATTTTAAGGTCAGGGATACTTCATGACCCGTATGATAATTTTTGTGAATGATATTTTTGAAAATATCGGATATCTTTTTATATGTATCGGTATTATATATATTATATGTGTGTGACATTTTCAAAAGTCAAATTATTTATTATTATAAATCGTTTCAGTCATAATATATATTAGAAACTAGAATCATACTGCACTTAGCATGAAAACTTATTAAAACAATATTCTAATTCACTAACCCTGTTTATAGTAAACATCTTATTTCGATAAATATTATGTAAAGGGTAATACGCTCTTCAAATTTCTCTAAACACTGATGTAGGATATCTCGATTGGTGGAGGAACGAAGACCTCCTTTAAGAAATGAACCAATTCTTAATTATAACTTATTTTAAAATGTATTGAAAGACAAGAAAAAATTTCCAAAATTTAAAATGATCTTGAATAGCAACAAAATGGAAGATAATGTAACTAATCCCTTTAGATTCATTGAATAAATTTGATGGCATTACAGGCATATTTTTTGCGTTAATTTTTAGGTACAATTCTAATTGAATCCCACATTTTATGTATTAAATTGCTAATATTTAACCCTTTATGCTCTGGTGGTACTTTTGAGTACCATTAAAGAAATTGCAATATCAAATTTATTATTTAATTCGCTTAGGCGAGAGTGGGGATACTTGATCATAGGGGATACTTGAGCCGTCCCTATTTTCTCTACAGTAGGTTAATTTTTCTGTCTAAAATTAGCAACATAATATATTTATAGTTCTGCATATGTAAAAAGAAATCATATCTTGGTACCATTTTGAAAGTATAGTGATTAATAGTTGCTTTTTTCCTATCTGAAGTAAATATTTGAGTTTTATTTATTTATTTTATTTATTTATTTTTTTTTTATTTTTTTTTTTTGTAATCAAAGTTTTGTTTTAAGCTGCAACAATATAGATAGATTTAATAAGTATAATTTCAGTTGTATTTTGAATCTAAAATAATTCAAATAGCTGCATGCATTACTTAGTAAAAGTCTGATAAATAAAAATGGCGGTAGTGGGGATACTTGAGCCACTGAGATTGGGGATACATGAGCCATACTCAACCATCCCTACTAGGAAATTAGACATACGGGTGAAACAAACAAAATACGTCTTTTTCATGTTCACAGATATTTTTTTTTTTTCTGGGTAAAATGGAGAACTTATTTTTTTTTTTTTTTCATTAAAAAAATAATCAATAAAGGACTTAATTTGAAAACATATGTTTAAAATAAAAATGTATATTTTGTTAATGAAAATATCCCTTTTTTTTTTTTCATTTTGACTAACAAAATAGTCTGTCTAGATGTAGCATAGTTTGTAGACATAGTCATAAATGTTGGCTAGCTTTCAATTTAACTTTTTGACTAATATTAAAATCACTTTTTAAAACTGATTTTACTGATCATAATCTCTAATATTTTAACTAGTCAGATCCAAAATATTAAAATATTTTGTTAATGTAATATTTTAAGATTAAATATTGTATACTGAAATTGTAACCTCTGTTACTGTAACTTTTTTTTCAAACTTAATCACCAACTAAGGATGTTGATATCATCGATGAAACTCAAATTGAAATGATCCTTCGACCACCAATTATCACTAAAAAAAATGATCGTGTTACTAGTTTTGTTTTCACAACTGGTTCCACAGGACTCAGTGTATCTTAATTTATCACTATGTAAAACATTTACCAAATAATAAAAAGAAAAATATTTTTGTAGGTATTTTTTAGCATTGGCTCAAGTATCCCTTCACCATGGCTCATGTATCCCCCTCAAGGGGATACTTGAGCCACAATCCAAAAGGAAAAGTAAAAATTTATTAAACAAAGATAATTAGTTCAAAATTAATTGAAAATGGTTTTCAATTGAAGAAAAAATATCAAATTTTCAACTACAATATTTTGTTTTGTTCTAAGAAAATTTAAATTTTAAAAAAAAATTGAAATTTAAAAAGTGGCTCAAGTATCCCTATCTTCCCCTACTAATAAAAATAGATGGTACTTTTCATACAAAATACTTTGCTGAATCACATCCAGTAAGCACAGCGAAATAGTCGAAGCTAAATATTTTTTAATGTGGTTATTTTCTAAACCATTCACATAGATTTTTTTTCACCTATTAAAAAAATGTTTTACGAAAAATTTGCAACTACAAAACACTTCCGAGTTACAGATAGGATCACACTACATTGATTTACATTGTTCTTGTAAGAAATGAGAGATTTCCATAATAGTAGTTTTTATTAATTAATCTATTCTTGTAAATATTTTACAACCAAAAACTAACTACCGATGTATTAAAATCAGTTTTATTTAAAAATCTATCTAAAAATCAAATTTTTAATATATAAGTTGTTTTGGATATCTTCAGGTTGGTTGGTTGTGTTTACGACGGCCAATTATCAACACGAGTGATATAGGTCCTAGGGGGGGGGGGGGTTGCCCTTCGTGGGTGTCTTTCTAAGGGAACCTAACCCGTATTAACGCTTGGAAATCCAAGGTTCGAAGAAAACCACGAAAACTCCGAACGATTAGGCCGACGGGCGCGATTGGGTTCGAACCCAGCACCTCCCGTCTACCAGCTTCGAGAGCGGAACCTCTCGGCCACTGGTGGGGCTTGAATATCTTCAGACATTAACGAAGATAATTATTGAAGTGGAGCCGTTTCCGATTCATAATTCAGGATATAAAGGGTTAAATGCTTGTAAATTACTAATACAGTGAAACCTCTCTGTAAGCGCCACCTGCCATCCCATTGAAAATTGTCCCTTATGAAAGGTGGCCCTTGAATAGGGGTGACCAAATTTTTCATTTCTTTCTTTTTATCCCACCATTTTTAAAATCTGCATATTCTTTCAGTAAGTTCTCTTTGTTTTTAACAATATTGTTTATTTGATTCTTGCTGCAATTAAACTGTGAAGTTAATTTTCTTGCAAATGTTCTTTGATCATGATAATTAAGAACTTTGATTTTGCCGTTCAAATTCAAATGTACTCTTTGGTTTGATTTAGGTTCCGTAATTTTAAATTTTACATAAGCCTGAGCATAAAAATTTCTAGTGTAAAAATTGTGCTTCAATATGCATTCACAGTTTTAGTATATGTGGAATCAGTTTCTCTAGATAACCTGTAATCCTTTGCATGCGCACAACAAAGGGTCAAGTTTCCACTTCAATCCAACCCCTACAAGTTGAAAGGTCAAAACAAAACGTGAGGAACACCTGTTTGTCTCACTTGTGGAAAAGTTTGTGGTCCTTCATTGTGTTACTAAATCCTCCCCATCTCCTCCTGCCTTCTTTGTTGCAAGTGCAGTTGTTTTCTGAACTCTTATCTTTTCGTTCAGGAATTCAATACACCTGTTCAGGATTTAAGGCAAATGAAAAAATGGCCTTTACGAGGGGTAGGTGCGGCCCCCAATAGGAGTAAATTTAACATTATGTCTATGGGAAATTTTTTCGTTCCTAAAAATATTGGCCCTTAATAGAAATGGCCTTTAAGGGTGTATTCGAAAAAATGTTTTTCCACCCTCAACAGCTCGAAATTTGAGACATTTTCAGACTCATTTTTAAAAGTAAAAAGATGAAACTTGCTGGGGGTGATTTTTGAAGACATGTTTAACATGCCGTGTGATTTCATTTTCAGCTCAATTAATTAGAATTTGATTTTTAAACAATTATTTTCTCAGTATGACCATTTTTTTCATTCCCAGATCGCCCGCTTCGGAAAATTCGGTTCAAAACGCCAACTTTGACAGCGTTTAATACAGTATTTTCTGCATTTATCAAAAAATCGAGAAACACGGCACATTATGTAGTTTCTAAATAAGAGAATTTCCCAGTTTGATGCGTTTGAGAGCAAAAACGAATTTTAAAATGAATCAGAAAATAAGCAGTTTGGATCGGAATAGACCCTTAAAAGAAGTTTCACTGTATTTAAAAAGCTTGTAATTTAATATCCAAGAAAAACAATTCAAACAGATTTTTTTTTTTAAAAAGGTTTTATTGCCGTCAAAAAAAATATTTTTAAAGCACCGACAATTTCTTTGTATTAGTAGTCAAATATCTTGAATCCTCTATTTTCCAATCCATCCGCATGTCACATTTATAAAATAAAATCAAACTAATTAAAAAAAAAGAAATTAACTGAAAGGAAACAAGTTGCCGATTTTCTTTTCAAAAAATTATATTCAATTGCTTAATCGTCTTGATCATTGAATATAACCGGGTACGAAAAAAGGGGGATGCTTCAAAGAATAAAAAGAAATATTTCTACTTCATTTGTATTCAAAAACTGTGCTAACAGAATGACAGAATCCGTATTTGTAATATTTACAATAAAATCGCCTAAACTATTAAATAAAAAAAAAGGGGGGGGGGAAGCCTTATTAAGTGAAGGACAGCAAGTTGGTGATTTTTCTTTCTAAAATTTATTTTTTTAAATACTTAATCATACTTATCATTGAATGTAATCGGGTGTTAAAAAATCTGAAAAAGAAAAATATTTCTACTTCATTTGTATTCAAGACTGTGCTAACTAACGACAGAAAATAAGAATTTTTCTGGACTTTCTTGATTCAGGTAAGTCTTAGTTATGACTATACATCTTGAATCACAATGTTAATTCCTCTGACCGTTTCGCAGGATAGAGAGGTCAGGTAGACGTGTTGCAAAGGAACTCAGCTTTGATAAAAAAAGAAAAATGTACCTTATTCTACAGTCAAGTATGTTTTCATGCACACGTACAGACTTTTTTTTTCGCTTCTCCTTGACTTTAAAGATAACAAACAACAGCCTCATCAGCTGCAGATCGACACGTGCTTTGTTGATAAAACACAAGGTAGGAAAGGAAAATGAGAAAAGACTTTTTCAGACAGTAAATTTGAGATGTCATTAGTAATATGGTCAAATGATGATTGAGATATCATCAGTAATCGTCTACCAAAGCCATCGGTAATATACAAGGCAAAATAACTTTGTGTCGGTGTAAATAATTACGAAACTTTATATAGCATTCCCAAATATTTAGTCTCAGCTGTCAGGTCACAAATTCTCCTCACCCATGTTAGAGTAATGGCCATGGAGAGGTTTTTTTTATTATTATTTATTTCTTATGAAGAAAATTAAACATTTTAATTACTTTTTTCTTGTATACTCACTCTAGTTAACCCTTTATCTACTGACGGTACTTATAAGCAGTGGTGTAGTCGTAAAAAAAGCAGAGGGTATACGTTCTAAGCAGAGGGTATACGCTCAAGGCAGGGGGTATACCCTAGTGTATATATACTATAGTTTTCTTGAGAAACAGAGGGTATACGGTGTTCCTTAAAAAAATCCAAAGGGTATACGGCGTATACCCCCGTATACCCTCCACTACATCCCTGCTTATAAGTACCATTAAAATAACATGTTATAAAATTCATTTAATACACCGACTAGTTGTAATACAGTTTAGAATGAATTATAGATACATTACCTTGTTCCAAAAGCATTATTGGTTACACAAAACAAAAATATTTTTAAAAGGATTATTTATTTTGCCCTTTATCTTTTCAGCTTTCTTGGCGTTTGGGGGGAGGGGGGGGGGATTTTTCAATTCTGAAATATTTCTAGTTTTCTATTGTAAAAACATATGTTCACATTTCCTAATTCTACAAAATACTAAGAAAAAGATTTAAAATAAAAGATTTAAGGGGATACATTGCACAAAATCCCTATAAATTCAAATTTAATTAATCCTTCTAAAAATTTATTAAATGATTACGTAAATCGTCTAATGTAGTTTCAAAAATTCACGAAAAATGCTTTAGGAGATAAAATTTTCATGAATTCATAATTCAGTACATATAGGGTTAGGCAGCCTAAGAGAGACTGCTCAGGGCCGGCTAGGCCTGCCCCTTAGAGCTTAACGTCTCTCGCGGTATGTTCCCCGACACGTTGGGGCTCGTTAGTGAGTACAGCCCTGTCCGGCCGTATGCAGACGGACAAACACAAAATGCTCAAGGGGCGACGCTCACCCGCTAAGGGCGTCTATGCACCACCGACCACAGAACCCAGAATTTATTTTAAAAAGAATAAAGTGGGATTACAAAAATTAGACGAATGCCTTCCCGCCAGGAAAACGCCTACTCGCGACAGAGGGCGGGAGTATAAGAACATTTAAAGTAAAAATAAAATAAAATAAATAATAATAATAAACATCACTGATCCTGGCCGCCGGGGTAGGAACCCCTCTCGCGACAAGGGGCGGCAGGAAGGGAAAAGAATGGAATGCGTGTCACAAGTAAGATGGCACGAGCAAATACTCAAGCGTCCATTGGAGATGTAATGATTTGCGTGGCACAAATAAGATGGCACGAGCAAATACTCAGCGTCCATTGGAGATGTAATGCTTTGTGTGGCACAAGTAAGATGGCACGAGCAGATAAGCAGAACCAGGGCTTAAGTTAAGTTTGTTAAGTATGTAAGGAAATTGTGAATGTGTTTTAATTTGTTGAGTAGGAGGGTGCGGGAAAGGACGTTTTGGAGCCAGTTGACTGGCAGTATGTCTGGACGCCTCAAGTGCCAGCGTTGCGTGAGAGTACAACTGTAGTACGGGTGACTTATAGTGCCATCTTCACCGCAGACGCAAGTGGCAGTGGATCTTATTTTGAAGCGGTCCAGATATGCCATGAAAGGGCCATGTCCTGTTAAGAAGCTAGTGGTGTAGGGTGTTAAGTTATATAGTGAAATGATGTCGCCTGACTAATTAACAAAATATTTCTAAAATACGTACTTAATTTTGTTTTAACTAGTAAAATCTTCGTAACAAGTCGCCAAATTCACTAACATTTTAAAACCTCTATAAATATATTCATATATTTCTTTAACAAATGGCGTGGGTTAGTTCCTACACAAGGAACCGTTCACACCCTTTCCCACTCAGAATTGATTCGCGAACTTTACTTACAAAATCCTTAGATACACAAAAAGCTCACGTGATATTTTTAAAAGGTGATTCTCGAATTCCCTACTCAACAACGCGAAACTTCGAAGCATTTTCAGAATCATTTTTAAACATAAAGGCATAAAAATAGCAAGCCTTACTATTGAAGCAATTTGGCATCTAAAAGCTTTTTCCATTTTTGGATAAATAAATTACTTATCGAGTTATAAGAGATTCTTTTCACGGGACAAATTTTTCCTTTTCTCACACTGCCGCGTCGGGAATTTGGTTGAAAACACATACTTTGAAATTTTATAAAAGATCTTGTACCTTTACCAAAAAACGGAAAATGCAATTCGATTACATATTTTCTGAATAACAAAACATACCACTTTCATGAGTTTCCCATCCAAAATGAATTCAGAAATGTGCCAGAAAGTAGCTCCTTTAGATTTGAGAACAGCTTTAAAAGTAAACGCTCCGAAGTTTCCATGGGAAATTTGAAGGACTCTTTATTAAACTTCAGAAAAATCCGGGGGAGGGCGGGGTGAAAAAGGAAAACCACTTGCGTTACTTTCCAACTTGCGTTGTGCAGGATCGAACGCTCGAACTTCTGCTTATATAAATATCATCTAATCTTCAAAGCTGTGCGAGCCCCAAAATGCAAGATTTTCCTCTATGGATAAAAATATAATGCACATTAAGGCTGTTCTCAACTGCTCTGCTCAACAAGCGCAAAACGTTTTGACACATTTACAAATTAATTTTTTAAGGGAAAGATAAAATTGGAAAACCTATGGAAGCGATTTGGAATGGAACCGTGTTTTCCATTTTTTGATAAATTACCCATTGTGTTTAAGCGATTTTGACCACGTGACAAACACTTTTCCCTTTCTTCAGTGGTTATTCTACTTTCGCGCGGAAATTCGGTTCAAAACGCTCACTTTGACACTATTTTCGGAAAGATCTATTGCGTTTGCAAAAAAAGCGGAAAAACAGTTCGATTACATAGTTTCTGAACAACACCACCTGTTAGTTTCGTGCATTTCCGATCAAAAATTAATTAAAACTTATGTCAAAGTTGCTCTTTTGGAGTTAAGAACAGCCTTAATGTTTCTTCATGTTCTGAAAAAGCCTTTAATAAGTCCTGGTGTAAATCAGAGATTAAGAAGTCTTCACACAGGATGACAAAATAAGAAACTGCGCCAAACATTTCTTACCAGTGGTTTAGCTTCATTATTTTAAGGCGGAAAACAACAAAGAAAAAAAAAACATTTTCAAAATACGTATTTCAACTATGTATTTGGGATTTTTCAGTCTTATTATTTGGTGCTTAATTTATTTTTATGAAGATTTAGAGAGCAATTCCCTTAAGGCTCCGCTGCACTGAATCTCCCGATTGCGAAATCCTATGTTACCCTATGGGAAAACTTTGAAGCGCGATTACTCATAACCTAATATAATTATTAAAATACTGTTTTCACCATCAGAAAGTAGACGTCAGATGGCGATGATGCGAGCTTTTGAAAATTATGTCCGTAAATTTTAACTACATAAAACTAAATTTTTTTATTTTATTATATTTTACCACCTTCTTAAAAATACTTTAAATTTACGTAGACAATTTTTAAAAACGCACATAATCAGCATCTGACGTCCAATTTCTGTTGGTAAAAACGGTATTTCAATAATTATATTAAGTTATGAGTAATCGCGCCTCAAATTTTTCCCATAGGTTACCATAGGATTTCGTGATCGGGGAGTTTCAGTGCAGCGACCCCTTAATATTGTAACACATGATATATCTACGAAGGATACAAAATATTTCATAAAGTCATGCTTATTTAGAGTAACACGGTGTTGGTGATTTGCCGTAGATTCCGGATTCGCCGAATGCTCATCGATCAAGTGGTCAATCAAGTACTTCCGTTAGGAAAGGGTTTATTTGCCACGGACGATATTGTGCATGAGGGATGTGGGTCTCGAAGGAGGAGAATGACGTACGTAGGGGGGGGGGGTGTCTTTTTAAGGGATCTTAACCAGTATTTACGTAAATTAAACAAGGTTCGAAGAAAAAAATGGAAAACTTGGAACGATTAAGCCGACAGGCGCGACATGGGTTTGAACCAGATTTGGGCAAATTTGTAATCTTAATTATCCGCAATGTAATTACAAGTTAATAGCATGTAAATTATTATAATTACATACATTCAAACACTGAAATTTTGTCAAATAATGGGATGGGGGTGGTACCGGATATAGTGTTGCAAGAATTTACGGTATGTAATTCTAACTATAATTAATTACATACAATTAAATTGTAAGTACATTGTAGATAATTGCAATTACAAATTTGCCCAACTCTGGTTTGAACCAATCTAGCACCTCCCGTTTACCAGCTTTGAGAGCACAACCTCTCAGTCGCTGGCGGGACCTTACAGTAACATGAAACTTTAAGCAAATATCTCAAAAAGCTTTATGTATATAAATTAAAAACGTATTTTCATTAAAGAAATGGTGCTTTATTTTAAAACAAAGAACGGAAGGTACATAGATTGCATAGCATTTTCTAGTTCAGCCAGAGTATTTCAAAATTGGTGACAATGTGCACCTTCACGGATAGCAACTGAAATTATGAAGGGAAACCTCCTGTTCTTGAATATTTTTACCAGGCGATGTATCCTACTGTATTTTGTAAAATATTGCACAAAATTTGTTTGTAACGGAGGCTCAAGAAAAAGCTCATAACAGTAGTAATTCAAACATTTTTTCCCCATAACAAATTTACATAAAGGAATTTTCAGAGAAAAAAAAATGTACATTGAATGTATGATACATTTATTACATTCACAAAGTTTGTGATGATTTTAATAAAGAAAATTAGGTGTAACATGTAACGGTGATATACAAGTATAACTCTAATCATAAAAAACCTTAAAAATTTCAAACTTTAAATAGATATTTGTAATACGCCACTCTTCTTTTTTTCAAGCATGCTTTCAAAAATACTACCATGTACAGAAAAAGAAATGTTTTCTATAGAATGACTTATATGCACCTTCTCAAAATCATAATTTATGTAACAAAAAAACTTTTTTTATATTTAGTGCGAAAAAAGCCACTTTTTTCTGATGAATTATTTTAGAAAAAAATTAATAGTATTAAGTTAACTAATTTTTTAGTGTCTTTTGGTTCACTGTTTTTTTGAATTGTTAATTTGTACGTTTAAACAGACGTACAAGAAATTACAGGTATAGCATATACGTTATGCATGTTATTCTTTCGAGTATTAAAAAAAATCAATTTCAAAATTTTTAAGTGCTTGGATTTTCTACCTGAAACAATTAGGATTTAAAAAAAAATCTTTAAAGATTTTTATCTTTGTGCTCATTGGAAGGGGGTGGGGAGACGAAGAAGGGTGACAGGAAATTGAAATAAAGAGCTTTTATCGTTTCTGCAAAGTAACAATCATTAATATTCCTAAAAGGAAAATTACAATACTGTTGACTTCTATAGCAATGGGTATATTTTACTAAAATTTCCGTAAGAGACTGTAGGTCAAACAAACTTGCAGACCAGTCACCTTCCTCACCCTCAACAATTTCACCAAAAAGAAAAGGGTGTATCGGTACCCTTAAAAAACATTTGGTAAAATTATTTATGGTAAGCAGTTTCTTTAATTACTGCATTTTTTCAAGTAAACACTGAATATTGGTAAGCTAAGAAACTTTTTAAACATTCAGACCAAATGTTACATAGTGCGCGAGAAGAAAAATAAGCCTTGTTGACCTAGATAACAACTGGTATATTTTACTCTAATTTCCGTAACAGACTGTAGATCAAACAAAGTTACAGATCACCTCCTCACCTTTAATTTCACCAAAAAGAAAAGGCAGATAAGGGCCTTAAAATATGACATCAAAACAGATTAAAACAAGGAAAAACCTAGCGTGAATCGAAGGATATAGTTTTTAATCTACTAATTTCGGGAAAAGTCGAAATGTTCGTTTTTGAATAATGCAATATTATCAGAAATTTGTGTATATCATTTTGCAAAAAGGTAAGTGATGATAAAAAAACCCATTGCGTATTTCAATTCAGCACATCAGATTTACTTCAAATCTTATAAATAAACAAAAAGAAAAAATACTATTTGGTATTACAGAAGATATTGCTGCTCAGAAATAGAAAGAAAAACACTAATAATAATCGACATCAACACACGGTTGTTTGAAATAACCCTCACACACTCGGTCTCATGCCTAATATTGGTTAAGCTTTACTAAGGTCTTTTGTCCCCTATACACCAATTCAATTCAAATCTCCATAGATTTAGCAACTACCCCACCCCCAAAATAAAAAATTAAAATAACGCCACCTACATTAATGATAATGTACGGGGATATATTACATCATTAATATAATACAGTGGTGCTGTATACTTTTTAAATCTTGGATCCCTGGAACCCAGACACTTCAGGAAAACTACACTTTTTCACCCTCTTACAAATGCAGGTTCTTTTGAAATAACACATATTTAATGTATTTAATACAAAATTTGCCTCTTTTGCATTCTTTCAAGGGGAAAATATGTGCATCCTGAGGGACAATTTTTTTTTTTAATGGATCCATTCTATTTCATGCAAAAATGATGCACTATAGCGCATTCCCATAACATAATCATGCCGTGGTTATCTGTATTAACCCTCGCAGTACTAAGATCAAAATATTACTTAAATGCCTAAGATTTAAATAGAGGTGACCCTACAGGTAATTTAGTCTCCCATAGGCAATTATAATGTTCATACGACGCGACGACTTTTTTCGTTGAATAGCGAAATTTTCACACAACTGAACACAAGAACAAAGAAATAAAGAAATGAGGGAGGCGTCTACACTCGCTTACTGTACCTACAGGGCTGTCTATTCAACTGCATTTGGCAGGATGCCAAAAATTCTCTTTTTATTGAAACGTGGTAAATGATAGAAATGGGGTCAATGTGACCACATTCGCAATTTCCACAAATAAACAAATATATTTAACGCTGCGAATCTTACTAACAAGGGAACCACTTTTGGTGTTGCTCGCACCTAGCATCGAGACCTGGTGCGTTTTGTAGCCCTATACATAAAAGTTAGAGAACCGATAAAATTTCCCTTAAAATCATATTTTATATTCTTTTTTATACTTTTAATTTTTTATTATTACATTATTTGTTTATTTCACGCCAAAAGTGAGTTAAGTCGCCAAGTATGGCGCTACAATTTTTCCGCCCGCTTTATCCAAAGAGTAAATATACAGTACATATTACTAGTATATCAGATTACGATTTTTTTTTTTTTAAAATAATTGATAGCAAAATAAACAAATATTAGGTTTTTATTTCTTTTTCTATGCAGACGATAAATATATAAGCAATAAATATAATTCTATAAAAGCTTCGAAGATCATTGAAAACTATTTTTTAGTGAAATAGAAAATGAGCAAACTATTTTCTTTTGAAATCGAATGGAATAAAGTTTCGAATGTTTAAAATGAAATGTTGCTGTATTAAATGGTCCTTTGGTAAAAGTAATCATAAAGTAAATTAATATTTTTACACAATTTAGAAAAATTACTGTTGCTAAATATATCGGACATTACAATTTCTAGCCATTACAAATTCAGCTATGACATTTGGCTAGGGTTGCCGGAAAGCTCTACTTTTGAAAATAAACGCCAACTGTTTCCCCGCCAAAATTCTGAATATAATGTTGCAATTTTTCAAAATCAAATTCGTGGGTTTTTGAAGGAATTTTCGAACTTTTTAAAATATTTTATACTTAACTAATTTTTATTTTTAAATGTTTTTCTTTAAAAAAATTCAATGTTAATAGTCCGATAAGTGGTCTCGAAAATTGCATTTTCCGAAAGTGATGCTGCTGTAAAATCAAGAAATATTTTAACAGAAAAATTTTATAGATTCTCAAACTTCATAATATAGGGCTTTAAAATGCACCAGGTCTCAATGCTAGGTGCGAGCAACACCAAAAGTGGTTCCCTTGTAAGTAGACAAAATTATTAAAGAGACCTTTATTGGATAATTCCTAGAAAATAATTTTAGCATGCATATTCTAAATGAAAAAAAAAAAACTGCGCAATGTCCAGAAGAGGTCAAATTGACCCCATCTTATAAAATAAAGATGGGGTCTAAGGCTAATAAAATAAAGATGTTTGTCTGTGTGCGTCTTCGATGATTGGGGAAATCTAACGAACGTACAGGTCTGAAAATTTGGATGAGGATAGACAAAGGCAGGTCCGAATACACCTAAGGATAAGATTTTTCCTTTTCTGATAATTAGCCGAAATATTAATTAAAAACAGTAAAGGACATCGCAAAATGCCGAGCTTCCTTCGTTCCGCCGATTGTGGTCGCTCATCTCCGGATGTTCTTTGTTTCTTCATGCAGACGAAAGCTAAACATTTCGCTTTTTCTGCATTTTGAAATCGCGATCTCCAAATCCCCCGTAAAAAAAAGAATATTTTTGCTTTACCTTTTCTGTTCTAACGGTATCTTTCGTTTAAAAAATACAGTAAACTCTCTGTAAGGCGGACTCTGTGTAAGACGGAAATCTGTCTAACTCGGAAAAATTTTCAAGTCCCTGTGAATCCATAGACATAGAGCAAAATTCGTCTAAGGCGGAATATTGTCTACTACGGAAAATTTTCTGGGTCCCGATCGATTCCGCCTTAGACAGAGTTTACTGTATGTATTGCTTCGATTCGCTTGTTCACATTTACAGTGTTACATGTTTTGCACACCACATTCTGCAGAAAGTATATTTTGTGCACTTGATAAATACATATCAAATTCATTATGTTTAAAATAGTGTATAGTCATAAAGTAAACTGCAAAATATTTTCTCTATTGGCCATAATGTAATGGGTGTATTTGGAATGACCAAGCAAACGAGCTGTAAATGTTGCACTCCCCATTTTCAATAGCGAACATGCATAAACTTCCATAACGTATTTCAATTACATGGTAATCCTAGAATATTTACGAGAAAACACGTACAGGCGGTAGACAGACAAACCGAAGTCAAATATTTTTTAGCTATGTTGGAAAGTGTTAAAGATATATATATATTCATTTACTTGGGATACCTTTCCCTTTCAAACAGTGTCCCTTAAAAAGTAATAATAATATTTACTATTTAAAAAATATATTTTCCGAAGATAGATTCCATGCTGGTTTTCGCGATTCCTTTTCACGTCACGTTCTGTTTTTTTTTTTTTTTGTTTTTTTTTTCCTACATTTTAAAACTGTTGCATCCGCTTCCCGGGAGGAAATAAAAGAAAAAAAAAAAACACTTATTTAGTGTACTTTTCGGTTCTGGCGGTAACTTTAGTTTCAGAAAATATTAATTCAATGCAAATTCTGCCTTCGGCAAGCTTCGGTCTTTTTTGCAAACAGCACCCTAAAACTTAATTTTACATTTTAAAGAAAAATATTTCCAAACGAGCCTAGAGTTGGGGTCCCACTGTCCTCAGCAGCGTATTCCCTGCTCTGTACAAGCAGACTAACCTCGAATTTGTATGATTTTATATTTATCCTTTATAATAATTATTATATAGGTTAAAAGATTGAAGGCGGATTCCCTTGAGTAATATGGAAAAAACGCAACTGAATGCTACAAATTACATAAATCTTAAAAATCCCTGAAATTGCAAAATCGCAGGACAAAATTTACTAATTTGAGTTAAAACACTGTAACCGTAATTCTTTCACGAATGTCACAAAATCTAACGCTAAAAAACGCGTTAAAAATCACTTAAAGATCAAAAATCGCAGGTTAAAATTAACTGAATTAGGTTTAAAGTTTGAAACCGAATTATTTTTACGAATGTCAAAAAATCGTCACAGAGCGCAAAAAAATTAGGAACAGCATAAACAAAAATTCGCGAAACATTCAAAAATCGCTGTAAGAATACAGAATAAACTTTATTGAAAAGAAGACAAAAAATACTATATTGGGCTGAAAGACTGTAACCGGATTCCATTTACTTACGTGGGAAATTTGCATATAAAACGCTAACGCAATAAAAGACTAAAAATCGTATAAAAAATTTAAAAAAAATCGAATAAAAAAATCCAAAAACTGGTTTTGAGGTGCCTAACTTCCGACATACAGGCACTTTCCTGCTAAATCGTGTAAATCTGCGCACAGTGGCCTCTTCAAAACACAGCATACGGACATACACGAACTTTTACACTTATTATTATAGATTCAACACTGGTTTTTGGCATATTTAAAGTGTTAAAACGAGCCCTGTCAACGCCGGGAGGGTCAGCAAGTATAATTCTGTAATAAACAAAGAATCAGCAGAGTAACTTGAGTAACATTTCATTAAATGATTGATTGATTGTGTTTATGACTGCCAATTATCAACACGTGGGATATAGGCCCTAAGGGGGGGGGGTCTTTCTAAGGGAACCTAACCCGTATTTACGCTTGGAAATCCAAGGTTCGAAGAAAACCACGAAAACTCCGAACGATTAGGCCGACGGGCGCGATTGGGCTCGAACCCAGCACCTCCCGTCTACCAGCTTCGAGAGCAGAACCTCTCGGCTACTGGTGGGGCCATTTCATTAAACGTTTGCTTGTATAAAATCCTCAAAAATATTTACTTTTAGGAAGAATTTAATAAAATGTAAAAATCTAATTGGATTTCTACCTTATAGTGGGATTTCAATTTCTTTTAACGAAAGACTTCTAAAATAATTAACCCCCTTAAAAAATCCTAATTAATCGCGAATTTCACTTCTAAATCCAGGGATTAACCCCTCCTACTTCAAGTTGGCAACAACGCCTCAAGCAAATATTTTTTGGGCAAAAACTAAATATCTTGGCAAAAAGAAAAAAGACTAACGAAACGAAATAAAATAAGAGTATGTGAAGGTAATTTTAAGGCACTATCTCATGAGCGGAGATGGAAAAAAAACTATTGTTTTTCATATTCAAGAGTAAAAAAGTAAAAACTTCATTTCGACAATTACAAAAGGGTAAGAAAGATCCAAGTTAGTGCTGTCTCATTCCGTGACCCTGACACGTATTCACTCTGAAAACGACCTTGCCTCTTGAAATCATTTTATTTTACCTATTGCATGGCCGCCAAAATGTTGCTGTTGTCAGTGCATAATCTCTAAAAGGGCTTTCACTCCCAAACTAAGCGTAACCTTATCAACACATCGACGTAAACTTCATAATTAAACAAGTAGATAATTAAATGAAGCATATACACGCACGGACGTCATAGTAAATTCAAAACGTGAAAAGTCAACCATTTTAAAATCCTTCTTTTATACTATTGCCGACGGAGTATCCAAGCAGATTTTAGAAAGATTATAAAAACATTTTTCTTTTTTTAAAGAATGTAGAAATTTTCCACATTTTTGCACATAAAGTGGATATAATCAGGCTAATTCATGACGCTCGAATATAACAGTTTATTATTAGGGAAAAAAAGCATAATCATGAAATTAAGAAGAAAAACAACTCTTGTGAAAAATCCTATGGAAAACTGATACTGAAATACTCTTTTCCCGGAAATTAATTAAAAAAAATTGTTTTAGCAGTAGTTAAACTATTTTCATCATGCGACAAGAAATAAAAATACCACAGTTACATGGTTTTGCAAACAAAAAATTCATTTTTTACCCCCTCTCAATTAAGGTTGTTACTAAAAAGCAATTGATTTTTTACAGAAAAACAAAATGATCGAAATATAGTTATGATACCAAAACAATTAAAAACAGATAGCTTCAGTAGTTCCCCCCCCCCCCCACCAATACCAGCTGTTTTGCCCTATAGGATTTTGCATCTGTTGTTGGCCCCTAAAGATAAATCAAGTAATTTTGGCCTTAATGTAGGCATAAAATTCGTTCTGTTCCAGAAAATTATGAAAAGATGCGAATTTTTTTTCCCATAAAAACAAAAAGGCGCACTTTTCTCCCCTCGAAAGTTTATTTTTTGAAAGAAATGCTATTAAGAAATATATTTTAATTTAGTTCAAGATTTTGCACTAGTGTGTTTATATGAAAATCCTACGCGAGATAAATGTACACATTATAACCGTACACCAATAACACTGAATTCACGCAACGGTTGAATTCACGGGAACGACTCAAATACTTCTGAATCATAAGAAGTATAGGTTCTATTCTCTAATGTGTACGTCCGTTTCAAATAAATCTGAACGACAGCAAACTTATGTACCTTAAAAAGTGAGTGATAAGCCAAGGGTCTGTCCAGACTTTTTTCACAGGGTCCTGTTTTTGTTAAATTGTGAAGTTTTTCTTATATTTGTGAAAATTCTCGTCGTAATTTTGTGAATTTGAAACTATCGTTATATTCAAGTTCTATCCATCAGATATAAAAAAAAAGACATATAATATGTTATTTCATGAGTTTAGCTGTTATTTTACAAGTCAGAGTTTACTTTTAAATGAATAAATGTGTGAAAGGTTCAATTTGAAGGTGGAAAAATTTAGTAAAAGGTCTATTTATAAGACAAAAAAAATTGTGAAGGGTCCTGTTTTGGAATAAAAAGTTTTGTGAAGGGTCCTGTTTTCGGATGAAAAGTTTTGTGAAGGGTCCTGTTAAGATAAAAAAATTGTGAAGGGTCCTTTAAAGGACCTGAATTTTCCTAAACAGATCCCTGTAAGCTATAAAATGCTTTAGATACTTACAAATAATAAAAACACTTGTTGAAAGAAAAAAGTGAGGGTAAGTCGCTTTGATAATGTGAAGGGAACAAAACTGGGCTTTTTGGGATAAAGATTATTGATCAAAAAAGTATAAATAATTCAAATTGCAAGTATGCCACTGGCGACTATCTTAATTCCATCTCGCACCACTTTCTGAATACAAAAATCTTTCACATACATTTTAACAAAACGTGCAAGAGAAATTACTACAAAATTTATTTTTAAATAATAGTGGTGCAAATAAAATATTAAAATAGTTGCCAGTGCCAGTCCTAAAAAAGATTTTTTTTTAAGGATTATAACGTAAAATTTACATAAACATTAGAGATTGTGATCTATGAATAGATGCGATATTCGAAATAGTACAAGATACAAGAATTCTGGTACATAACGGGAATACAATAAAACAAACGAAACATAGATGTGAAAAAGAAAAAAAAATGGATGGTGAAAATCTTTACTGAATTGTCGAGACTTTTTTTCAAAAAAGCATAACGTAAGCATTTTTCACTAACTCTACATTTTTGCCTGAATCAACTTCCGCGTCGCCCGACTACTTCCCACTTACCTATAAAATCAATAAGCTCATACAGTTTTAAAAAATATCTTGTTCAAGGCGTTTTCGAGGAATAACAAATCATTTATGCAATGGACCAAACACCCTGGCCAATCCAGCGATATTAGACGGAAATATAATAATCTCTGAAATGCAAACCAGTAAAAAAAGAAAACTAACAAATTCGAAAAATAAAAATTGGATGGTAGAAATCTTGATACAATTATCGCGCCTTTTTTAAATATATGAGCATAATGAAAAATATTCACTAACTTTAAATTCTTTCTGAATCAATCACCGTATTCCAAGACTACTAACCGATAAATTCAATTAGCTCACAGTTTAAAACATCTAGTTCGTGATGTTATCGGGAATAACATAAGATACGATAATATTTATTCACTGAAGTGGACATTAGCGTGACCTTCACTGTTCAAACAGCGATAGAAACAAACCACAGTTATCTTTTACCAGCAAATTATCCTCATAGTGCCGTATTATATCCCTATTCTTAGCAAGCCAAGACAGATATATATTCCAAGAATTCGAATACCCAAGTGGCAGTTGCGAAATAATTTGTTACTTTAAAGAATATTAATGCACAATATAGAAGTAAAGTAAGATACAAAGTAATTGTGCATGACATAACTAACGTGTTTTGAATGAAATATTAACCCTTTTTATCCAACATCCTAGTAGCAGCATGAGTCTAACATCGTTGAGGAATAAAACATGAGATGTTCTCCTGAAAGCTTGTATTTATGCTCTATTATTGTTAAGGTTATTTTCAATATGCATTGCATTTTTATTGTATTTGCTAATTGTCCAAAGCAGTTTATTTATCAATACAGAACAGACACAGAGGATGCATATGAATCTGCTCTGTTTCAAGATGAAATTACTAAGACTGTTTCTCCAATTCAAAGTGACTATTTTCTGGCAACTTCCTGAAGTTATTTTAATTCGTAAATGCAAAAAATTCACAAGTGGTGGTCTTATTCCTATACTGAGATATCTGATACCGTTTACGATTTTTCTATTAATGCCAAAAGGATTTCAGAAAATGTCAAATTTCGCATTTTAGAGGCAAGGTGATCAAAGAAAAATATGTCACCAGACAGAGAAAAACAGGAAATAAACACTATTTGATTCCAAAGCACTTAAATAAGTAATGTCTAAAAATTTCCTGCTTTTAGGTGCAAAATGATTTCATTAAAGCGCCAGGGAATTTCGCTTTGTTGAATGGGGAAAAGAAAATTAAAAGCTTACTTTTGACAGCTATATACAAACTTGCTTTTATGCATAAAAATTCATAAAAATTGCATATTTTATTATTCAAATACGTCGGAATCGTATAGTTTTCTCAATTTCCTATAAACGTATTACTTGGGTTATAACAGCTCCCTTACGATGACTTTTGCACATTGAAACATTGGTTCTAAACGTCAGTTTTGAAACCATTTTCAAAAAAGTTTTGTCTCTACATTTAAGAGAGATACTCTACAAATATTTATTGGTATCACAATAAGAATATCTACAAATTTTCTAAGTTACGAACACAAATGACTTCATGGAAGTGCCTGGAAGTGTTTAAATTTGACATTTCCTTAAGGGGACTTTTTTCACTCACTTCAAAACACCCGCTCGGTAATGTTAAACCCTGTTATAGAATTTCTCGTTTAAATTTGAATATTTTTAAATGATTTTTTAGGGTTCCGTACTTAAAAAGTAAAAACGGATACATTATAAGATCACGTCTGTGTCTGTCTGTCACAGCCATTTTAATTGTAAACTATGAAACGTGGAAAGTTAAACTTGGGGAAGCAATAAAAGACATATTTAGAGATGAAGCAATAAAAGACCCACATATTTAGAGATGATGAAATATTTTTAAATATTTTTTAGGAAAAATGTAGAGGGGCTTATTACGTTACTTGAGAAAAAAAATCTTTTCTTTATATATCGTGTGGGGTATCGTGTGAAAGATTTCGTTGCGCTAAAACTCAAAAATTCATTTATTTTAATTTTAGGTATTATATTTTCCGAGATATCGTCGAAAATATGGTGCAACAAGTAAAAATTAAATTTAAAAAATAAAAAACCAGACTGCGTAAGAAGCGAATTAATTATTTCTCCTCAATGTGAAACTATTTTTTATATTACTTACCTATTTATTTTATATATACTTGTATTGATGACTTAAGTTTAATAGTTAGTTCCTATCTATAAAACACTGTTTTGATGAGGCCTACAAATGTCTATGAAGGTTAGAGTTGCAGTAAAGGTAGAGATCCTACCTACACAACTTCCAGGTTGTATAATATTTAAAGAGCTTCTGACTAATATAATTAATGAAACATCGTCTTCATTTTGAAAGACCTATACAATTGCCACTCAATAGGGTGCGTAAAAATTTTTTTTCGTCTCTACCGCCATTTTAAATTTATAAAAACAAAACCTACCCTATAACCATCGGAAGGTTAAGACAAATCGATAGAGACCTCATTCATTAAAATCCATCCCACCGTTGGGATGTTTCAAGGATATAAAGAAATCCACATACATACCCCAGATACGCGTGAAACAAATAACCCTTCTTGGCAGTCGGGTAAAAATATGTTTCCCCTCCCATCTATTTCCGGATCTACTTAAACTAAAATTATGAAAAAAATTAAAGGTAGTAGACGTTAAATTAAAACTTGCAGAAAAAGTATAGCGATTACCCTACGTCACAGTTTGAGAAAAGCGCATTTTTCCGTTACATACAAATTTTGATTTGCGGGCATTCAGCAAAGGTGTTGAGGAGCGCTCGAGGTACCTATCGTAGCAGAAGTATAAAAGCATTGTTGGTAATGATTTTTTTTAAATCGTCGGTAATTAGCCGAGATATTAACCCTTAAAGACACGGACGGTTTGGACATACATAATGACAGGGACGTCGTAAACTGTGTACCATCGGCTTTTAAAGCGTAGATAATAACTCTTAATGATACATTTGTGTAACAACAATGTCCAGTAGCAGTATAAAGCAATAAACGTCAAATTTTTAAAAACAGACTAATTTAATTAGAATTAATCACATAAATACTATGGGATTCGCCCCTAGTTTGCATTGAGTAGATCTCTCAATACGCCTCCCGTGTCTTTAAAAGTTAATTAAAAACCTTTCTGGGAGAACGCGGCATCGACCAAGGCGGCGTTGCTTTTTATGACCTCATTTCGAAGCGCGCTGAGCAAAATGCCAAGTTTAAACTTTGAACAAGTTTTTTGTTTTAGTTACACTGTAAAAAGAAAAGATTATTACGACGCTGAATTTAGTTTTATGCAATGCCAAATGAAGTTTAAATATGCACTACTTTTATTGTCAGTGCCGAATAAAGTTCATCGTAAACAGATCGAGATAAGATTTAAATAAGAGTTATGCAGAATAGCAATATTTGATATTACTCAAGCTTCATATCTCTTTGAAACTTTTACGGTGTACCCATTCATACTTCTCTAGTATATATACAGCTACAGCAAACCCGACGTATTAGTTTTTTTCTTTTCCCCCCACAAAGTTTTATTTTTCTTTTAGTACAGATTTTTTTTATTAATGCAGTTAATAATTCATATATTTATTGTACAGAATCCTCTGAGCGCGAGTAATACTCGCACTTGACGGTTTATTTTGCATACGACGATCTTTAATATGGCTATTTTTTACTCTTTCGATTTCAGATTTTTTTTTTTCACTTTCGGAACTGGTTTCGAAAGCGAAAGTACCTTTAAAAAAAATCTGCAACTGAAATCAAAAAAGTAAAAAATGGCCCTATTGGTGATCAAGCTCAGCTATCCTATGCAAAAATCATTTAAAAATATTCAAATTTAAACAAGAAATTCGAAAACAACCTGCCCATAGGATTAACATTACCGAGCGGTTGTTTTCAAGTGAGTGAAGAGTCCCCTTAAGCCTATTATTCAAGTATACATTTTGAAAAGAATATTTTATAATTTTTTAAAAAAGATCATTCTATTAAAAAGTACACAAGAAAATTTCAAATCAAATGTCTTATTTTTGTAAAATTTAATTTTTGCCTTTTGTTGAAGTAACTATTTGGAGGAAAAAGAAATTCCGATATCACAGCTCTTGAAGGGTTAATAAATTAGAATACAATTTCATACGCTCGCAAACACTGATCACATAAAATTCATTTTACGTCATTTATGAGGCCGTATTAAACTGCAAATTTGGAAAGTACCCTTTTTTTTCTATCATAAACTGAGACATAAAGGGTTTAAATCGAACTGATTCATAAGTTTTGAAATTGTGAAAAAAAAGTACGCCTAGTCTTTATTCCTTTATAATCCACCTCACAGAATTTCATTAAACATCAGGGAGATGATCGTGTCTAATCTAAAACATATCACCCAAGCAGTGGGGTAGTTTTTGACTAATTATTCATATGAAATAAATCACCCTCCACTTAAATTTAATATTTTTCAAGAAGGCATGGGGTAGGATATAAGTCTCGTACCAAGGGTATGACATTGAGATGTCATTGAAAAACTGCTGTGTGCATCGAGCCAGTCTAAAATTCGGAAGGTGTTCTTTGTTCGGCAAGGGGTTGAGGGAGCTGCAACGACCTCATATTAAAGTGCTTTTGTCGCGAATCGAGTTGAAGTAGAGAAAATGGGGTAAAACGGATGTGCCAGTAAAATATTTTTGAAAAAAATCCTCCCTCCACAGCTTGAATGCCCCACTATTTCACCTAATTAATTACTAGGATTATTTAAATTGTTCTCTTTCCGGGAAAAGGAATCTAGAAAACATTGGTTCACATGCTTGCTTTTAAAGTTAATATTTCTAGTTCCTTCTCAGTTGAATGGCTACGCAGAATGAAAGTCTATAATAGCGGTTCCCAAGCTTTATTCTTATGAGTCTCACCTTGAAATATAGACACAGTTTGATATATGGAAGTTCTCGTATGTACTACAAAAAAGATGAAGTTTCGTACGAATCACATAAGCGAAAATAGTAATAGGTATTTCAAATGTGAATAATTAAAATAGCATTACAATATAATAAAAAACACAAGCTTCTATTACATTGCATGGAAAGGTGCGTTCATTAATGAATATATCATTAAAAAACAGTTAAAAGGCAATGATATTTATAACATTGTTCAACACAATTCAAAGAGCACTAGGGTTGAAAATGTTTATTTTAAACTCAAAGTCCCACTCTAGTCGAACTTTAATAATGCGATGTCATTTTACGTTGTTTATATTTTCTTCACAATTTTTTTCATTTAAAGATACCACAAATTGCTCTCGTTATATAGCAAATAAAATTAGCAAGAACCATAGTTTGTGAACCGCTGATCTAAAACAATTTAAAGCTGCTCTTAAATCCAAAAGGAACTGCTTTCTGAATTCAATTTTGTTCAGTAGCGCATGAAATTGGCAGGTGTTCTTATTCAGAAACTATGTAATCGAGGATGGCCGCCCAGGGAAACCCAGCAAATGCTTTTGAGTTTTAGTGCAGTCCCTGGGGGAAGACACTTGAACCAAACCGTCCCGCTTGTAATCGAATAGTTTTCCCAATATTTTATAAAGACAAAAGATATTTACAAGCATACTGTCAAAAAGTTGGTGTTTTGAACCGAATTTCCGTATGCGACAATGTAGAAAAGGAGAAAAACCTGGCGTCAAGTGACAAAAATCGCTTATAACTCAGAGTAAATTTATAAAAATGGAAAACGCCATTCGATTTCAAATCGCTTGAATAGCCAGACCTGTCAATTTCATGTCTTTACGTTTCAAAATGAGTAAAAAAAATGTCAAAAGTTTCGTGTTTGTTGAGCAGGGAATTTGAAAACCACCTTAAGCACATCTGTGTTTAACCATTTGGAATAAGAAAACATTCATCACAAACTAACACGCAAGACAAATGCTCCACTGCAAAAGGGCGAAATATAAATACAATAGGTATTTCAATGCGAAAGTCAAAAATATCCTACTTTAGGAATGTGTTATGCGATATGTTGATTTAATTCAAAGTATTTACAATAAAAACTTGCTACGATTGAATTCTTAGGACTGGGGGAAAATTCCATTATAGAGTGTTTTCAGTCTTCACGTAGATTCGTACAGTATTCCTTCCTTCGAGACCATGCATTTTTTCTCTCTTTAAAAACAGGATTCCGTTATGGATAAGTCCGTTTTATTAAGTTTTACTATACTAGTAAATAAATAGAAAATGAAAATAAATTTAAAATTCAGAAAAACTTGTTCAAAGTGGAATCGCAAGGGACGAAAATATTTTTCCGATTTTATACATATCCGCATTAAACAAAATGATATACAAACATTACGGAAAATCTGAAGAAATTTACACTTGTAGAAATTTAATTTCGCGAAAATATTTTTTTTTTAATTTCGTGAAATTTTCTCAGTTTGTGAAAATTTTTAAATTTCGTAAAAATTTTTAAATTTCGTGAAAAGAAATTTTTAAATTTCGTGAAAATAAAAAGATAATTTATTAATTTCGTCACGTAATTTTTGGTGGGTTTCTTATTTCCTAGCCTTCCCTCCACCTATTTAACAGATTGCCATGCTTCAGTCCTATAATTTTTGCAACATAATTTATTCAGAGCTAATTATATTTTTTTCTATATACTATGTGTGTGCATACACACACACACACTATCGATTACTTACTGACTAACTAACTAATCAACACTAACAAATCGGCAAGATCTTCAGTGCCTTTACTTGAAACTGTTGCAATTCAAAGTAAAAGGAAAATCTTTTTTATGAACTTTTTATTCTGCTTGCATGACAAGTGTTTCATATTTTAGATTCGATGTTATAACGTATTAACTCTTCCTTTTCCTGCGTGATACTTTGTGGATTCTTCTCTCACTGGTAAGGGTACAGTACAAATCAGGTACAGCACTTTTCGCCTACTTTAATAAGAAAATACTAAATTCTGTGATTAACCGTATAGTTTTCTAATCTGAAAAAAAATATATATATTCTTAAGATTATTATTATTCCTATTATTTCTTATCTGAAAATGTGGTGCCATACTATTTCAAATTTATAAAGAGTGCACACTAGGAGGTGAAAATTAGCGGTCGCAACTTGCCACATGGCGATTAAAGTTCTAAAAGTCGCGATTAAAAAATCGGCCATCGATCGCAACCCTAGTCGCCACTCGCAAAGTGTCGATTAAATAATAATTATGATTGGTAATTGTATAATTTGATTGATAATTGTGTTTATGAACATATACAAGTAATTCAAAAATATATTCTAAAAAAATTAATGTGATAACAGATTTTGTGATGAATTTTGACAGTTTCCCTTTCTTATGAATAGTTGGTTGGTATAAAACTATCATTTATAGAAAAATATGTATATATACAACAATATGATAGTTTACCTAGTCAAAAAAGTAGGTAGTCATAATGGTCACTAGCTTTGTAATTCAAGCTCAAAAGGTGGTAAGTGACACAATCATCATTTTGAGAAAATGAGCTGTAAAGTTTTAAATCTTTATTTGCATTTATTGTCAAATGCCTTAGAGGTCTGCACGAGCCCGGGCTTGGCTTGAGGCCAGTACCCGGCCCGGCGAAGTGAAGGCAAATTTTCAAACGGGCCTGGCCGGTAAAAAAATTGAACGGGCCTACCGGGCCGGGCCGATAAAAAAAAATTAAGTGCACTCTAAATTAAAATGTCTGAAATTCAGACACTTAAGTGTCTGAAATGGAGTGTTCAATTTTCAGACATTTTAAAATGTCTGAATTTTTTCAGACACTTTTTGCGTCTGAATTTCAGACACTTCAAACGTCTGAATCGCATCCATTTTTTTGTAAGCATCATACGTAGCCATGTTTGACCACGTTGAATCCTGGAAAAATATTTGGCTGTGGTCCTGCCCTCCCCCCCCCCCCCAAATACAGCCTGATTTTTTTGGTGCTCTCAGTTTTGGTATACAATTTTCGTTACGTTGATAATTTAAATCTTTTACGACATTGTACTAATTATAATCAATATCTTGAACTTCAGGAGTAGAACAAGATTAAAAAACAAAAAATATTTATCTAAATATTAGATTTTTTTAAATTTATTTTGTTTTTAACCTTATTTTACTTTAAAAGTTCAAAATATTGATTATAATCAGTACAATTTCGAAACAGATTTAAAATATAAGCTTTACAAATATTGCACATCAAATTTGGGGGCACTACAGTCGTAGGGGGACGGGGCACTTCCCAGTTTGCCCTTCCTTTAATCAAGAAGTACTTTTGCAAAAAACGCAACCCTGCATTATAGTTGTCTAAATTGAGATGTCCGGTATTCGGGAGTATCCGTTGTGGAGGTTAATGGACATTCTCGAATAGCGAACACCTCTATTTAACGAATACTTTTTTAATCAGCAGACATGCATATTTGTATATTTTTACCTCAAAAAAGTAGACATCTCCAATTATCGGACAAATTCCGCGGTCCCGAAGTGTTCGCTATTAAGGGCTTTTAAGGTACATAGATAAATATATATATATATTTTATAATCTTGTCCTACTCTAAAAGTTCAAAATATTTATTATACTCGGTTGAATGTGGGAAAAGATTTAAAATATCAGATGTACGAAAATTGCAAAAATCCCCCCCCCCCCCCCAAAAAAAATGAAAATATAAAAAAATATATTGCCACATAGGCAATTTTACATATACATCACTTGATAATCACAACAGCCATTTAACTATGAATAATGAAAATAAATAAATAAATATTCTACTTTAATAACATTGGGGAAAAAATGACTTTGGTATTTTGTTAAATATATTTGCGTTTTTAAACTTGTCCTACTCTAAAAGTTCAAAACTTTCATTATAATCAGTGCAAGATTTAAGATATCAGCTTTACAAAAATTTATGCAAAATCTCCCCCCCCCCCCCCAAAAAAAAAAAAATGAAAATACTTATTTAAAAATTATGTTTTTAAAAAATTTATATTTCCACATGGGCAAGTTTTTATGTAGATCAGAGGGTACTCACAAAAGCTATTCAACTATCAATAAAAACAAATAAGTACATATTCTATATTAAAAACATGAGGAAAAAATAACTTATGATTTCCAAACTTCTTTCGTCTTAAATATATACAGTAACATCTGTCATTTTTGTATTTTTCGTATAAGTGCATATAAATAAAGTTACCACAATTTTAAATACGAAATCTAGTTAGAGGTTTTTACTTTTTCCCATTATAAATTTCAAATTACTTTTTTATTAAAAATAATAAAAAAATCAGTATTAGAGTTGATTGCAAATCAAATACATATGTATATTTTTACAGGCAGCTTCATATAATAGACCAGTCTCATTTACTTTATTTATCTTTTTTTAATCTGCGGTTTTATGCCAGGAAGTAAGAAAGCATTAGGTCATCTTTCAAAGTTTTTTTTTTCTTTACTTCCTTGTGGCCGTCATTTACTGCGAGATAAAAATTATCCATTGAAACTAAGAACTGACATTGAATATGTAATTCGTAATAAAAAAGAACGTCATAAGTTTAAAAATATATACTTCTAGAATTAGTGGGGTTTTTTGCGAACAGATTCAAAACTAATTAAATTTCATGCAGGATTTTGTTTAGTACAATAAATAAAATCATAAAATACACTAATTTTACTACTATAAAGAAACTTACTTGAGTTGCTGCAAGAGGTAAGAAATATTCCTCGATTTGAAATTTTAAAAACTACCACAACCACAGTAAGGGAGAAAGACTTTCATCAGTTTAAAAGATAATCCCATAATACATCCGACTAGCCATATTTAAAGAATGAGATGTTTCATCCTAAAAACAGGACCCGCCAGACAAAAGTTTCTTTTTTTTGCCAGCTTCGACAGGACGAAGATGAATAACACAATATTATTGATATAAATTGATACGAGTTAACACTAAGCCCATTGCACACGCTTTGTAGAATTTCCGGGTGTAATCTTCAACCGTCGTCTACTTCTGTTCTGTGTCTATCCCGCCGTTGTATCGACGACAGCTTCTAAGAGACATTTGATGTCGAGCACACACGTCAGATGTATGTATTCAATAAATAAATACTCCAAGTTAATACGAATTAAAATCACAGTACTTCACATTTCGCAAAAAACGAATTAAAATACACGCGTACATAAAAACAAACTTTGTTTGAATTACAACGTATACCACTTCGAACGAAGACATCTAAAACGCATGCGCAACTGGGAGTGCTAGTGCCCCCTGGTGGTTATTGCGTCGGAAGAATCAAAACGTCTTAAATTAAGACACGTTTAAAGCAATGAAGTGTCTTAAAATAAGACGTTTGCGGATATTTTAGACATTATTCTCAATTCGTTTACACCATGGTCATAGTAAGACGCTTATGTATCTTAAATTAAGACATCTATAGTGTCTTAATTTTCAGATTAAGACACTTAAGTGTCGAATTCTTTTTCAGTCACATATGTGTCTAAATTTAAGACGCTTCTATTTGCAGTGTGGGCCTACCGGCCTGCTATAAATAACTTAATCGAAGCCGATAAAATATGAGCCATTTTCAATAAAAGTCACTTTCACGAGTATAAATGTGCATCACGAGCCGATGCTAGTTTGAAAACATTAATACAGAAATGTAACATGTCCAGTGTAGAGATCAGCATCGGACAGTTAAATGGTGTCTGAATCCGGGCTTAATTTTTTTCAGCAGACTCGTGCGGGGCCGAGATCAGGCTTGCATTTTTTTTTTCTACATAGTCCAGCAATGTCTGAACTGGACTTTATTGTTCTCAGGATGTGTAGGGAAGGCAACAGGTTTTGTAAAAATATTAATAGCGGTAACTAACTTCTGTTAACGGAATCTTTGGAAATATAACTTAAGATGGTTCTCAATTTCACTGCTCAATAATGAGAAATTTTCTGACACATTTTTAACCGTAAAGGCATAAAATTGACAAGCCTAACTATTGAAGGGATTTGGAATCGAACAGTGTTTTCCATTTTTTATAAATAAATCACTTATCGAGATTCTTGTCTCGTGATTGCAGGTTTTTCTCCTTTCCCGCGCTATTGCTTCTGGAAATTCGTTTTAAAACCAACTTTGACAGTATTTTCTCAAAGATATATTGCCCTTATCAAAAAATGGATAGCATTATTCGATTAGATAGTTTCTGAATAAGAACACCTGCCAATCTTATGCATTTCCGAAAAGAAATGAATTCAAAAAATGTATCAAAGTAGCTCCTTTGGATTTGAGAAAAGCCTTATTAAATGGCAGAGAAATATTTTTACAAATCTTTTTATTATACAGCTTCAAAAGTTGTGTTTTTAACCCTCCTTTTTTTCTTTTATTCTAAACTACATTAATTTTTTAATGAATCCTTATTTGAATGTTGAAACGTCTAAGACCAAGTAATCATTAATGTTGCTATTGTGTATTTTCTGTCTTGTGAACATACAGTACTTTTAAAATTTACTGTAAAATTATCCCATAAATATGGAATGCAGTATTATTCTTTAAAAGGCTTACTTGTATGTTTAGAAAAACCTTAATTTTTGTGGAAAATGTGTCGGACCTCATTTAATTGATTTTCCATGGGCTGGGCCTGGTTGGTTTCACTAATTTTTGTACGGGCCATTCCACGAGAAACGTACAAAATGTCCCGCACGTGACGCTTACATAAACACCTATATTTATATTTTAACAACTTTATAAACTATGCATTAAAATTAACAAGAAAACCTATATTTTCATATTAGCATAGTTGTTTTAATTTGAGGATACAATAGCATTGTTAACCCGGCAGGACGGGAGCGGGGTGTTTTGACACCCCACGCTCGAAAATATTCGTCTGCTGTCGTTGTATGCTTTTAATTTATTGTTTATTAGTTTTTAAAATTAACTATAATTTAACATTTCAGTTGTCATTTTTCATGAGAAAGAGTGTAATTATCATGAATTTCACTAACAGACAGAATTCTAAAGTATTTTTTCGTATTTATGCCGTTTAATATGTTTGGGGTGTGCTGACACCCCATGCCCGTTCTCGCGGTTTAAAAAAGTAGTAAATATGTAGAAAAGCTGTTCCACACGTGATATGGAATGGACCTTTAATAGGTTTAAAAATCTCCACATTTTAATCCTTAGACTTTAGTAAGCTGTCCATTTTAAATAATAATGCATATATATAAATAATGGATAATAATATCCATATTTTAAATCCTAGAGCTAAGTAATCCGCCAGTTTCAGGGCCATTCCATGAAAAACTAACAAAATATTCTGCGCGCGACACTTGCTTAAATACTTATATCTATTGACTTAAGCAAAATTCAATCAAAAAATCGATTTTTACTTTTTAATGCCATTAAATAGTTTAAACTTATCTTTCCAACGATGTGTCACACATGTTTATATATATATATATATATATATAAATTTTAAAAAATGTTGAAATTGTTCATTCTTTCTAAGAGTACTTCACAGCTTAATGGCCATTTAAATCTGACTTTTTCTCAAAACTTGGATTTTTCATGCTTATGTTCCTTTTTTTTCAATATCTATTAAAACTTAAGAACTCAGATTTTTTTTAAATATTTATATTATGTTATATTGTATACTTTAACACAAAGATTTAATGATTTGTTGAGAATTACTTATTTTAGGCAGGGGAATCTTACCAAAAATGTTAATTTAAAAATGACATTCAATAAATAATTAATAATTTTGAGTTTCACTTTGAAAGAAAATGGTCTGCTGAAATACGTATATGATGTTATTCTAATTACTCTAAAAAATCTAGACCTTTATCTTTCACCATTTCTGAGAAAAAGGTATTCTTGGTATCCTTGAAAAGGTAAAGTTGGTGAATTTAACATGGCGGAGATTATTATTTTTAAGGGGACCGGGAAAGCCCCAACTCTAGATTTTCATATTAGCATGTTTGTTTTAATTTGAGGATATAATAACATTGTTAAAACAGCATAAATGTGTATAAAAGCTATCCCACACATTACATGGAATGACTCTAATATACATTTATAATGCAAATGTAACTTATAATCTAAATTTACTAATAGAGACTAAGAAAACGAAAAATAAGTTACAAGTAGTGGATGAGTCTGATGTGATTAGAGGCAGACAGAACTAACTACACAGTTGCTAGAAGGATACGCTATCCAAGCATCCTTGGCATGCAAAGCCCTACCTTTTCCAGGCTAAAAATACTAGCATCGAGGTGATTCAAAAGCCCCAAAACAGAGTGACACAGTGACGTGCGAAAAAGAAGAGGGGAACGCCAAAAGAAAATCTCAAAATTAAGGGAATATATATCAAAACTAAAATAGAGAAAATGACAAGTCGAAGCTCATAATTCTATTTCATAATCATATTCAAAGTCTGTCAAAATGCTATCTCCAGACAATCACCAATTCTCAGATATGCCAAATTAAGCACGTGTTAACCAGATGAAATGTTTTTACAATTTGAAATCCTACGAGCTGTGGTTTGGCAAATATATAATCAGAAAAAGATTATTTTCCACGTGATTACTGAGAAATATTTAGTAAATATTCTGGAATGTGTTCAAAGTTACTTACATAATGCAATGAAGCAAAACAATAAAATCTTAAATATACTCTTCAGAATTGCTTAACCCCTTCACGACGAGTGTGCCGCTGACAATTTTTAATCGTACAGAACCAGTAATTGCAAAGAGAAATGTTTGACTAATAGACCATGGGACGAGTGGCGAAATTGTTCAAGTCCGTTTACCAACTCCGGGAACTAAGAAATTTTGCATGCAATACAATTATACAATACTTATTAACTAAAAAACGCAAAGTTCACCAAAAAATATTTGCACATTAATTTTTTATACCAATTTAAAGTGGTACCCTAAAGCTGACATTATAAAGGTAATGTTCAGTGTTTTGGTTAGTATTTTCCCTTTTAAATAAGAATGAAGATAAAATTTATTGAATTGTCATCATTTACTAATAAATATTAAATACTGACAATAAAATATTTTCTTTAATATTTGTATTGTATTTAATATTTGCTGTTTAAGAAGTTGAATATTTTTTAATATATTTTACACGAATGTAGCTTAAATAATAGATTAAATGAAACTTGAAAGTTAAAATAATAAAATAAAAATACTCTATACTTTCAGAACGTATGTTTTAACACCTAATGAAGTAATAAATATAAAATTTAAGGATTTGCCTTCATATGTCGACACCTATATCAATTGTTGAAAAGAGCAATTTTGACTCTTAAACTCGACATTCCCTTTAACTATTAAATTTTTGAGGTAAAAACATTTCTAATAAAACTAACAATTTTTTTTAGTACTTCCAATAAAACGATAAAAGGTTTAAGTAACACAAGGCTCTTTTTAACATAAAATTAAATATTCAAAAATTGCTCAACTAAAGCTGCTACCTTTTCTGATACTAGCAGGCAGCTTTTCCAAAAACTAAATTGGAAACTGGGATCTTGAAAGATACAAGCAACATTCTTGCTCACATAATTGTAATGGGGCAAACATCATAACCTGATATAAAAAATGTCATGACATATAATTTAACTGCCTATCCCCTACGTATAGCAAACCCTGATTGTTCTATCGTAAAAACAAATAACGCAGCATTAACTCATTCTGTGCTGAAATCAGTGGATCAGTATCAAATTCCGAGTGAGATCCCTGAAAATAATGCCTTAATTTTGGACGGTATGGGAGTTTTGCAACAAATGCAGAATATTCCAAATACTTTTGGAGATCTTGCTTTACAAGTATCGGAATATATTATTGGTATGGGTGTTAGCTACAAATATAAAGCAATTCACTTTGTAACTGACACATATCCTATTTTCAACATTTAGTGCAGCGAGTGACAAATGATGGCTACAGGAGGTGAAACTGTTATTAAAATATGAAGTTCAACGCAAAAAAAAAAAAACCTCATCAGTTAAAATTTCTAGCAAATGGGTCAAATAAGGCAGCTTTGGTTGAATTTCTTTTTAAAAAATGGTCCTCAATAGATCCCCCAATTCTGAAAAAGTGTATTGTTAATTGTTGCACATGGGGGAAAAGTGTCATATCATAAGCGGTGAAAACAGTCATCTGATAGTAAGGGATATGCCCGAACTGCATTCTGATCACCAAGAAGCAGATACAAGAATGCTGTTCCATGTAGAAAATGCTTCGATATGTTTCATACATGTTATTATTAAAAGTTCGGACACATGTTTTCATCCTCTCACTTTGTATGAGTAGATTTTTAACAACAGAATTATATTTGCTTCTGGGTACTGCGAGTAATTTAGAATTTCATAATGTTTTATCTATCGCTACTATTTTAGGTCCAGACATTTGTGATAGTTTAATAGGCCTTCGCAGTTTTACAGATTGCCACAGTTGTAGTGCTTTAAAGACAAGGGCAAAATTAAAGCATTGACTATAATGAATAGTAAAATTGACTATAATGAATAGTAAAATTGACTATAATGAAAAGTAAAATTGACTATAATGAAAAGCAAAATTGTTTATATTGATGCATTTAAAGGGTTTGGAACTTCTTGGACTTTAGCAAGTGCTCTTATTCAAACCCTTGAACTATTTGTTTGCGAACTTTATGGCCAACCTACTAAAACCTCAGTAAATGATTCAAGATACACATTGTTCAAACTGAAGTTTAAAATTGATGTTGCTTTACCACCAAATTATGATGCTTTAGTATGCCATATTAAAAGGGCAAACTATCAAGCATATATTCATCGTCGGTGTTTCCAAAACATAATGAGTGTCCCTAATCCTGCTGAACACGGATGGATCATTAATGGGATAAATATAAGGATTTGTTGGAACACAATTCTTTGTATTCCATATAGTTTACTAAAAAACATTTTGTGCAAGTGCCAGAAGACCGTTTGTTTATCAAGTAAATGCTCATGCAAATCAAATGGAATTTCTTGCTACGAATTATGTTCATGTACTAATTGGAAAATTCCAATGAACAAAATTAATTTTTCAGTGATACTTTTGAAGTTGATTCAGACATATGAAGATATTGATAGTTTGCATAATGTAGATGATATTTTCTAAAAAATGTACCAAAATAAATAATATTATACATAAAACATGCCTAAAGTAAAGTTTTTATTTAAGACAAGCATTTAAGCATGAAACAATGTGATCTTATTGATGGACTTCCTAGTTGCGTGGCAACTTAACATCCAGTTGAAGAGGTGATCGTGTTGCAAGGGCATTAGGGAACATTAAAAAATGAATGTTTAAACGTGGCTGGTAGCCACAATGAGAGAAATCACTAGAAAAGTTAAGAAAAGAATAACTTAAAGTGAGAACTTGAAGTACTAAAAGTTTAACAATGTAAGAGAAAAAAGAAAATTTAGATAAAAAAAAAAGAGAAAGAAATTCCATTAGTTCCAAAAAGGACAGACGAAAAAGCTACCAAGGGATATCCCATCTAAAAAAAGGGGACTCTTTTCAGTGACCATACATTAAGTTTAAGTTGGTTAAAAATGCTATTTATATAGCAGATAAGCTGTATTATATTTAAGCATTACCAATTTTCTAAAATCATTTAGATATTGTTTGTCTAATTTTTCCTGTAACTTCTTAAGCATTTTATTAAGAGGTAAGTGCATTATATCAAAGTCTCTTTACTGTTATTATATTGCTTAAAGAGCCTTGTGTTACTTAAACCTTTTATTTATTAATTAGAAGTATTCGAAAAAAATTGTTAGTTGTATTAGAAATGTTTTTACCTCAAAAGTTTAATAGTTAAAGGGAATGTCAAGTTTAAGATTCAAAATTGCTCTTTTCAACAGATGATATAGGTGTCGACATATGAGAACAAATGCTTAAATTTTATATTTATTACTTCATTAGGTGTTAAAACATACGTTCTGAAAGTATAGAGTATTTTTATTTTATTATTTTAACTTTCAAGTTTCATTTAATGTATTATTTAAGCTACATTCGTGTAAAATATATTAAAAAATATTCAACTTCTTAAACAGCAAATATTAAATACAATACTAATATTAAAGAAAATATTTTATTGTCAGTATTTAATATTTATTAGTAAATGATGACACTTCAATAAATTTTATCTTCATTCTTATTTAAAAGGGAAAATACTAACCAAAAACACTGAACATTACCTTTATAATGTCAGCTTTAGGGTACCACTTTAAATTGGTATAAAAAATTAATGTGCAAATATTTTTTGGTGAACTTTGCATTTTTTAGTTAATAAGTATTGTATAATTGTATTGCATGCAAAATTTCTTAGTTCCCGGAGTTGGTAAACGAAAACTGGTTTTTAGCCACTTTTGATGCTTCGTCCCATGGCCTATAATTTAATAACGGAAAAATTTCCGACAGGTTTCTGAACTCATTTTTGTTTGGAAACGCATGAAACTGGCAGGTGTTTTTATTCAGAAACTATGTAATTGAATGGCGTTTTCCCTTTTTTCCGTAGAGGAAAAAGATCTTTCAGAACATACTGTTAAAGTTTGCTTTCTTAACCGAATTTCCAGACGCGACAACGAGGAAAAGGAGAAAAATCTGGAGCCACGAGACAAAAGTCGCTTATAACTCGATAAGTAATTTATCAAAAAGGGAAACGCCATTCTATTCCAAAATCTCTTCGCCAGTTTTATGATTTTACGAATAAAAATGACTGAGAAGAACGTGTCAAAGTTTCGCATTTGTTAAGTAGAGAATTTGAAAATCGTCTTAAAAATAAGCAAAAGTTTCTATTCGAAAATACTCGTAGGGAAAATTGCACGCACCTTATTAGTCCCGTCCCGTGTGCACGACACTCGCAGCGAAGGGGTTAATTACTTTAAATTTAGTTACACGCGTTAAGGGTTGAATCAGTTTTACAAAATGATTAAAAAATCAAATGTGTTAATGTAGTATTGGCGCAAAATGTCCCAAAGGGATTTAGTGCTATTAAACGCTATACAACAAAACAACGTAGACAACATGAAAAGACAAAACAATTTTACGTCACTGCATATTTAAAATACTAAACCCTTAAATGCATAGTGATGCATATCTACAATACTTTTTATTTAATTCTTAGCAACCAGTATATTTATAAAGAAATAATCCTGTAAAAATTACAAAAATATAAAGCTAAAAATCTATCTTAAAATTTCTGGTGTCTAATCTTTAATATAAGAGCAAAAAACAATTCTAAAAAAAATAATTCATGCATTTAAGGGTTAAGTTTTACAAAATAAAAAATTATATAAAATAATGTATTTAGATTCATAATTATTATACTACAGTCACCTCTCACTAATACGCTTCTCAGTTATACGGGAATTTCGTAAGGTCCTAACGCGAGGAATAGGAAATTAATGCATCCTACCAGTTATAAACGTAAGTTTTAATTGTATCTCTCAGTTACAAGCAAAAATAACAGCGCATTTCATAAATTCTAATTTAAGTGCGAACTTTCTTTTATGTATAAAAGATGTATTATGTATGAAAGAATTATTTTCAAGCATAATTTAAAAACTACTAGGAAGAAAAATGTGAAATTTTGGATTTACATAAAGCTGGACTTAATAAATCTAAATCCATCAAAAAAATTGTAGGTTACAATTCATAATTTATTTTCGAATTTCATAATTCATATCATAAAATTATACAAATTGCAAATTCAACGTATTTATGTTTGGGTATATTAGTATTATTGCTAACGCAAAAAATTAGCACATTAGGAGTATAATTTCAGGATATATAAACAAAAATATGAAAATGTAATTTAACATTAGAAGCACTAAATTTTGAATGTTTATAATTCAAAAACTTATCATTCAAATGACTTGAAATTTGGTCTCTAGGCATAGTTTGAACCGAAGATTTGAAATATCTTGTTAAAATTGGGTATTGTCATTGAAAAAAATTTAGGGTGGCATCTATGTATTAAAACGTACCCAAAGTAAATTTTATATACATAATTTAAAAGAAGACTATTTCCAATCGTTTGGTACCAGTAACTTTCTTCTACGATAGTTTGTTGAGGAGTTAGTAGGGGGTGTTCACTTTTTTCTTCCCACGACTGCACACAAAGTAGAATTTACTATCAGTCAAAAATCTCTCCAAGACTGAAGTCTTGTACCCATGTAACATGTAACCCATTTTTTAAGTAAGACATAGATGATTGATTTTTTTTCCACTCCTTCACACTTTTTAAAAATACATAATAGATGAATATAGTGAAATATTATAGTGATGACGATTACAAAAATTGTTTGATGAAAAATAACATGAAACCATTACCAGACCCATTAAGAAAATGATTTTACATACAATGAAAGTGAAAAGATTCTTTCTGGCAATTTTTAAAAATGAAACCTGAATTTATTCATTTGACAATAATAAGTACCCCCCTTGGATACAGAATTTACGTTATTAAAAGCAACTACAGAAAGCAATTTACAATTTCAGGAAAGAAAAATGAAACTAAATGGAAACTTTGCAAAAAAGTGTAAAAACAAGTATTTTCAGTGTAAAAGTGAAAAGTGTAAAAAATGGCCAAATAGTGTAAATTTTACAAAAGTTAATAAAAGTATTTTATAAAAAGTCAAGGATACCTGAAAACATGAATTTTGAATTTTTGTTTCAACTTTTTCTCTCAAACGTGGAAATCTCGAAAATGGTTGGCCATCAAGCATGATTCGGCTATCACTAAAGATGCACCGAACCTCATACGAAAACTAGTTGGATGTGCCAATCCCAAAACTTTCTTCTATCTTATAAATCTTAATATTTCAAAACCTTGTTACACATGTTAATACTTCGATATTATTAGTTCAATACTATACCAACTTTGATTTTCATCTTAAATTTCTGCTCAAGTCAATTAAACGGACTAAAAACGAATTAATCTATATCATGATATTTGTTAAAATTATTAATTTTTCCTTATTTTGTTCTTATCAGCTGTTTGCGAATAGCCGGCTTAGCAGGTAGCGAGTTCCCGCCGCTGCATGAGCCGTCGATGCACAATAGAACAACGAAAAATCACAAAAGTATACAAAAATCGCTACCACAGAGCCCCTTTACCGCGCAAGGATCTGTTGGCCAAAGCCAAAAACAAGCACAAAAATTTTTGTTCAATTGTATGCATAATTTTATACGTTGTGCGATGGTACAATAATGAAAATGGCACAGAGATCGGAATTATAGCGCCCCTTCTGGCGGAATTTTTTCAAGTTCAGGGAGGACTTGTTTGCCATAGCCAGAAACATGCACAAAAAATTTGGTTCAATTATATGGATAACTTCATGCACTTTTCGATGGTACAATAATGAAAATGGTACAGACATCGCAATTATAGTGCCCCCTACCGGCAGAATTTTTCCAAATTCAGGGAGGACCTTCGTCACATAACCAAAAACAAACACATAAAATTTGGTTCAATTCTATGCATAAATTCATACAATTTTCGACGGTACAATATCCAAAATAGCGCAAAAATGGCACAAAAATCGCTATTACAGCGCCCTCTACCGGCGATTTTTTTACAAATTAAGGGAGGACCTCCTTTCCATAACCAAGAACTTAAAAAAAAATTTGGTTCAATTCCATGCATAACTTCATACACTTTTCGAAGGTATAATATTCAAAATCGCACAAAAATCGCTATTACAGCGCCCCCTAACGGCGAATTTTTTGCAAATTCAGGGAGGACCTGCTTGCCATATCCAAAAACTTAAAATAAAAATTTGGTTCAATTCTATGCATAACTTCATACACTTTTGGACGGTACAACATTCAAAATCGCACAAAAATCGCTATTACAGCGCCCCCTACCGGTGAATTTTTTCCAAATTCAGGGAGGACCAGCTTGCCATAGCCAAAAACTTAAAATAAAAATTTGGTTTAATTCTATGCATAACTTCATACACTTTTGGATGGTACAATATTCAAAATCGCACAAAAATCGCATGTACAGCGCCCCCTACCGGCGAATTTTTTCCAAATTCAGGGAGGACCTGCTTGCCATATCCAAAAACTTAAAATAAAAATTTGGTTCAATTCCATGCATAACTCCATACACTTTTGGATGGTACAATATTCAAAATCGCACAAAACTTGCTATATCAGCGCCCCCTACCGGCGAATTTTTTCCAAATTCCAGGAGGACCTGCTTGCCATAGCCAAAAACTTAAAATAAAATTTTGGTTTAATTCTATGCATAACTTCATACACTTTTTGATGGTACAATGGCGACAGACAGACGGGCAGACGGACAGACGGACACACAGACAGACAGACATTTTCTATAAACATGTTTTTTGGAATCTCTGACCCCTAAAACATGTAAATCCGTCGAAAACCGGAAGTCGAAAAAAATTTCGATTACAATACTTTCTTCTATTGAAGATAGAAGAAAGTAAAAAAGTGGCGGGAGGGGTCAATTCTTTGCCACAAAAATGAATCGTGAATAGCATTTAAAAATTTCACGCGTGTAAAAATAAAAATATTTTTGTTATCGTATCACAAATGTTCGCGTTGTCTATCGGAGAAAAGAAAGATCTAAGAGCACTTCAGTCTTTTTAATTTCAAATTTTGTAGTTTAATCCAAAACAAACTAAGTTAACCTTTAGGTACTGAGTCAAATACCGAAGTGCGCAAGAAGGCCAGGAGGGATGTAAACAGTGTTTCTATGCACGATTTACTTTTTTTTTTAAAAACACAAAAACACTAGTAAACCTTAATTGACGTTTCTAGATTCATTTTATAGATAAGAAATAATATAGATAAGAAATCTTTAAATGCGGTTTCTGGAAAATCAATTTCTCTCTTATTTCCATGTTCAATAAACCACATAAAATATTTTTTACATAAAAATATTTAAAAAAAAGTATTAATTTAAAAAAAAATTAAAAAAATATTTTAAAAAATTACATAAAATATTTTTTTTTAATATTTCAGTGAAATTTTGTGAGAGTGCTTTCCATATTACTATGTTCTGAACTAGAATTTAAGCTCTATATGATAATGTAATTATTTTATAGATACTCAAATAGAAAGAAAAATGGTAATTTTTAATAAAAATGTCTTTTCTGACATATTTTGGAATATTTCAGCTAATTTTGAAGATATTGAAAAACTTCTAGTTCAGTGCACAGGTAAGTAGTAGTATGTAGTACAAACGAAATAGAAATATATTTAGTTGAACTGAGTGTATGTTGTCTGATGCAAGCATGAAATTTTGCTAAAGAAACGGCAAAAAGCCCCAATTAAAAAAAAAAAAAAATGTTTTGAAGATATTTTATGGGTTTTTTTTTTTTTTTTTCAATGCTGTGCATTTTTTTAAGCGCTTAGAACGTAAGCATATAAAAAACTACTTCAGTCAAGCGAAAAGACCCGCTCCCTAATGCTAATCCTATGGAAGAAATTTTTTAAGGTATCTCGATTGCATTTCAATATTTTTAAATAATTCTTTTTGAACTGAATAGTTGAGATCGATCTCTAGAAAGATAGTCTTTTACTTTTTCGATTTTGTTTACAGGTATTTTTTATGAGGATGCTTTCACTTTCGAAACCGGTTCCGAAAGTTAAAGTATCCTAAATAAAAATATCTGAAAACAAAATCGAAAAAGTAGAAAAACGTAAGATGTAGAGATCAATCCCGGCTATCTAATGCAAAAAAAAAAAATATTTAAATGCAAACGAAATACCTTTAAAAATTTCTCCCATTGGATTAACATTAGCTAATGGGTGTTTTCGATTGACTGAAGCAGCCTCTTAATGGTTTAATTCGGGTAACTCTCCTCCCACCAACTTCAAAATAATAATCAGAACTATGCATATACACTAAAGATTATTCTCAAAAAAATTCTCAGCTACATTCATTTACAGCAAAACCCTTCTAAAATATAAAGAATTTCCGTATATCTCGCGCCCCACCAGTGGCTGAGAGGTTCTGCTCTCGAAGCTGGTAGACGGGAGGTGCTGGGTTCGAACCCAATCCGCTCGTCGGCCTAACCGTTTCGGAGTTTCTTGGTTTTCTTCGAAACCTTGGATTTTCCTTGCGTAAATACGGGTTAGGTTCCCTTAGAAAGACCCCCACGGAGGGCACTCCCCTAGGGCCTATATCCCTCAAGTAGATAATCGGCCGTCAAAATCAACCCAACCCGTATATCTCGCATTAAATAAGCGATTCAATCACTATCTATATTCTGTACAAAAACATAGAATTCGTTCCGTTGGAACAGCTAAGAACATATTTAAAAGGAAAAAGCTATGGCAAAGCAATGTCGTGAAAACAAAAGGAAAATCCGTTCAGAGACAATTAACAAAGAGTTTATGCTAGGTTATATTGCAGAACAAAAAAATTCTCCCGACAGAATAATATAAACTTTCTATGCTTTTCAATTTAAAAAATTAAATCGTTTATTTTATTTTGAAAATCACCAGGATGTCGAACGACAATGACCATTCAACAATGGTTAAAAATAACTAACTAATCACGTCTTAGAATGAGTATAAAGTTGTGTAAATCATACAAGGAAATTATGAAGGTCCGCTAAAGAAAATACCAAGCATTTTGAAGTTTTAAAGGAGAAAAAAGTTTTAATTACCTACTTCTAAGAATCCGAAAGGAAAACAAAAAAGGCCTTTTCTTCTCGATGTCTTGATAATTATGCTTTTTGATACGGGACGATGCGTACTTATGTAATATTAGGCATCAGCGAGGATTGCCTATGCTGTCCTCAGGTGGAATGTTTTTAGGCAAGACTTTTAAAGAAAGAAGTATCCAATTTCGTGCAATTAAATTTAATTTCCATTACCGAAATTGACAAACGGAAAAATATGGTTGAATCCAATTTTACTTGAACTTATGATTTCCAACTTTAATTTTTTGTTTTCATTTTGTGAAAGTGGAAAGAACAGTTTTTTTACTGTCATTTAGGGGAGACCGGGGGAATGGCGACACCTTAAGAGAATTTAATTTTTTTCACCTGAAAAAAATGTTTATTTTTTAATAGTAAAAATTCTAAAGCTGAATCATTATCTTTAGTATCTGTATAAATTTAACCGTAATCATAACTGTAAAGTAAGCATACATAAAAAAATTTTCTTTCAACCTCTGTACAGTGGCGGGATTACCCAGGATACTTGGGTAATTCCGCCACTGTATCGGGGTAATGACGCCACTCTTTAATCACGTAGTAAATACATAAAATGGATACTAGGAAACACATAACCTACTAAAAATGTTTAAAAAGCAATAATTTATCAAAATAATGAATAATTACAATGCTCCTTAAGCTAGATTTATTAATGTGCTAAGCTTACAAGTTAACTCAAATTAGAAAAGTCACCCTTTGCCATGGTGGCGGCATTACCCCGAGAGGACACTATAGTGGAAAACCCCCCAGCAAAGCCGAAAGAAGAACCGAACTTGTTCAACAAATTGCATCAAAATGTCGGTGAATGCATGTAGATTACGGATAATATTATCTTAAGTACCTAATGTTTCAATAAAAGGTGTTTACCTCTACTCATTTGAAGCTCGCAAATAAGAAGCAACTAGAAGAAAACTAAATTTTTCACTAGAACAAGCGAACGACTTACAGGGTTCATACAGAGTTGGGAAGAAAAAATCCAAGGAGTACCCAAAAAATCCAAGGAGTCCAAAAAATTTTAAGGATTTGCCCCCCCCCCCCCTTTTTTTTGTCGATGTTTTTATGTGCTGCATCGTTATGTGGTATGGCACACTCCAATTTTTAATGCCCAATTTGGAGAGAAAAACATTTCAAAAACAGATTTTACTCTATTAGAATCTAATTGTTAGTGCTGAAATTGCACATTATTCAGCAATATATTGCTTATTGATTTCGTAAGTTTAAATACAAAATTGACAATCTACTTTTTTATGTGGTGACCAATGGTCATGTCACAGGTGTGATTCTGAGTAAAAAAAAAATTCCTGACATTCACAGCAAATCTTCTGAAAAGTTACACCAGAGAGGGGGGGGGGGGGGGGAATCCACTCCCGACACTAGCTATGCGTTTTGTCCGTGGCTCTTTGACGAAATTCGCGTTTTTTTTCGCGATCTTTCGACGAAATTTGCCGATTTTTCGCAATCTTTCGACGAAATTTTTGGGTTTTCGCGATCTTTCGGCGAAATTTGTGAATTTTTTCGCGATCTTTCGACGAAATTTGTGGGTTTTTTCGTGATCTTATGACGAAATTTGTGGGTTTTTTCGCGAGCTTTTGACGAAATTTGTGGGGGTTTTTTTCGTGATTTTTTGACGAAATTTGTCGATTTTTTGCGATCTTTCGACGAAAATTTTTGGGTTTCCGCGATCTTTCGACGAAATTTGGTTTTTTTCGCTATCTTTCGACGAAATTTGTGGGGGGTTTTCGTAATCTTTCGACAAAATTTGTGGTTTTTTCGTGATCTTTCGACGTAATTTGTGGGGATTTTCGCGACCTTTTGACGAAATTTGCGGGGGATTTCGCGATTATTTGACGAAATTTGCGTTTTCCCCGCGTTCCTTTGACGAAATTGGCGATTTTTCTGCAAACGGATGAGAACATTTATTTTTTTTCGGCGACTAAATGTCCGAATTTACGGATTGGTGACCGATTTTTTTAAAATTTTCGGAAATGAATGCGTTACATTTTCGGAAAATTCGGACTAGAATCACCCCTATAAATAGATTAGTCAAACCCCAATCACTTATTATGTGTATCACATACATGATATATCTTAAAGAAAATTTTAAACGGCAAAAAAAAAAAAAAATCTAAATGCAACATACAAGAAAAAATAACAAGTTTTGAATTTATTCTTTTAGAACAACGGTAATCGCTTTCTTTGAAGGTGAAATTTTGACGAATTCGCATTTTTTTGCGATCTTATGATGAAATTCGCGTTTTTTTCGCGATCTTCTGGGGGAAATTCGATTGGTTTTTTCGGGAACTTGCGGAAAAATTCGCTTTTTTCGCGATCTTTTAACGGAATTCGCGTTTTATTTCGATTGTTTAACGAATCTGACGTTTTTTCGAGATCTTTTGATGGAAATCGCGTGTCTTTCGCGATCTTTTGAGGAAATTCGCGTGTTTTTCGCGATCTTTTGAGGAAATTCGCGTGTTTCTCGCGATCTTCTGGGGAAATTCGCGTGTTTTTCGCGATCTTCTAATAGAATGTGCGTTTTATTTCGATCGTTTGACGAAACTAACTTTTTTTTCGCGATTTTATGAGGAAATTCGCGTTTTATGCGATCTTTTGAGGCAATCTTTTTTTTAAACAAAATTCGCGTTTTTTTTTTCGTGATCCTATGAGTAAATTCGCGTTTTTTCGCTGTCTTAAGAAATTCGCTTCTTTTTAAAAATTCCGAGTTTTCCGGCGATCTGTTGGAGAAATTCGCGATCTTTTGACAAAATTTACGAATTTTTTCCGCGATCGATTGACGAAATTTGACGGTATTTTTTTGGAACATATTTGCGAAAAACGCGATTTTTCCGAGATTCTTGGCTAAATACCAAACATCGATAAAATTTAAAATAAAGGTCGGTTAACAGTGTCGAAAAACGGACTTTACGGACCTAATAATTGAAAAACTGACCTAGTGAGAGCCCTGCTATTAAGATTACCCTACCCAATCAATGTTGTGCTTCAGATGAATGACGTGCACAAAGGATTTACCGTGCGTTTTTCAATCACGATTTTTTTTCCCCTCTGCAGCAATATCGCTTGTGTCCGACGCCGCAATAGAATATAAGGAGTTTCTAAGTAGTGGTTTGCTTATCTAAGTAGTTCTAAGTACTACTTGGGAATGTTTTCATTTCTAAGTAGTTTCCAAGGAGTCTAAGGAGTCTGTGCGAACCCTGGACTTATAACAAAACCATTTTCACTCTAGGCACTGTTTCTATTGTTGGCCGCTACAGTGCAGGCGCAATTACTATCACAAACTGCCATTAGTTTTTAAACTAGATGGGGTGGCGGCATAACCCCGAGTGGCGCCATTCCCCCGGTCTCCCCTACTCAGTTATGATATCTATTTTAACACTAGAACGCCCGGAAATTTTACTTAATTTTCATAAAAATATTAGACAAAAATTATTTGACCCATTTATTTAACGTAAATCTGCGTTTTTAAAATGTAACTTATTTTATGAAAGAATTTCTGGTTCCAGTTGACACTTAATCATATTGGTCGGAATCGGATTGACTCCTTCCGGGCGTTCTAGTGTTAAACAAATTTTCTATGCATTTTTTTCTCAGATCCCATTTTCCATTTTTTAGCTATCGAATTAAGCTGTCCAAATGACTATAGAAGGAACTTTAACATTTAAAGACACTGACGGTTTGTACTAACAACATAAAGACACGGCCGGCGCATTCTATGCGTTATCGGCTTAAAGCCTAAATAACTTTTAATGATGTCTTTGTTTAGTGCAATGCCCAGTAGTGGAATAAAAGTAATAAACATCAACTTGTAAAAAAGAAAAAAAAACTAATTTGATTAGAAATAAACAAGTAATTACTTTGGAATTGGCAGCTGTCTCTTTTACTGAATGGCGTACTCAGTCTTCAAAGGTTAAATTTCTAAACATCATGAGTAACAATCTTTATCGGTTTTAAAACAAAAGGAAGAATGAGTCATTTTCACCCCTTTTTCTTTAAAGAATATAAGAATAATTCTTCCATTCCAGGGTTAATCACAATAAAAGTTTTAATAAATCTATTGGGATTAAAAAAATTTATTTTGTAAGTCCATGCAGTTAATTTAACTTTTGTCCTAGAAAAAACACCTTTAACGCATTTGATTTAGCAAATAAGAACTGAATGAGAAATGCGTCTTCAAGGAAGCAAAAATACTACTAATGTATATTGCACAAAACGCTTTCTAGAAAAAAAACTTTGTTCCATTTTAACTTTGACCATGACATTTTTATAATTTAAAGCTATAGCTCAGAGTATATTTTTTTATTTGTAATTTCTATTAATCGGGTTTAGTTCTAAATATTGTTTTTAAAATAAAATTTTCTTTGAAATTGTAACGAAAGTTTGTATAGAAGAAATTTGTGTACAATTATTGAAGATAAAAATTTTAATGAATTAAACATAACATCTAATAATTGCTACATGCAAATACTGTTGCAATATTTTGACATTTTTTACTCCAAAGAAAAGTTTAAAAGGCTGTGCTTGAGTATTAAAATGTTATTTTTTCATGGTGTAAATTATATAGAGATTAGCTTTAAACAATTATTCAGTAAAAACGAAATATATCTTGAAAAGCTAGTGCATAATTAGTTTCATTCAAAGAGTAATTTAGATAGGGCCACGTAGATTCCAAGTACTGAACTCCTACACCTACGCAGAGCTTCTCATAATTGAAACTAGCAGACTAACCACTAGACTGAGGCACTCTCAGCTACAGCACATGAAAGAAACATTTTCCTTAAAACATGTTTCCAGGAAAGATCTCTTAAGGCTGTTCTCAAATCCAAGAGGGCAACTTTATGACATAAGTTTTAATTTATTTTTGTTCGGAAATGCATCAAACTAGCAGGTGTTGTTCAGAAACTACGTACTCGAGCTGTTTTTCCGATTTTTTGAAAACGCAATAAATCTTTCAGAAAATAGTGTCAAAGTGGGCGTTTTGAACCGAATTTCCGTGCGAAAGTAGAATAACCACTCAAGAAAGGGCGAAAAAAGTCACGTGATCAAAATCGCTTATAACTCAATGGTAATTTATCATAAAACGGCGAACACAGTTTGATTCCAAATCGCTTCCATAGTCAGGCTTTCCAATTGTATATCTTTCCGTTAAAAAATGAATTTGTAAATATGTCAAAACGTTTTGCGCTTGTTGAGCAGAGCAGTTGAGAACAGCCCTAAACTCCTTCAATTATAATCAGTGTATTTTGGATCACGAATTTTATTTTGAGCACAAAAAGACTGAGAAGAATTGAAAGCATATACAGGGTGTCCCATAAGTCAGTTCATATTTCACAAATTCATTTAAAAAATATATCGTTTTGAGTGTCGATTGCAGCATAAGACTTCAAAAACTGTAGGATATTTTGTGACCAGAAAAAAAAAAGGTTCGAATTTTCCTTTTATTATTTATTGCTACAAAAATTCAGACTGCTTGCAAAGTTTTATGGTGCAGTGATAAGACAAGGAAATTTTTTTTTTTTTTTTTTTTTTTTTTTTTTTTTTTTTTTTATGAGTGTTTGAAACACCAACAAACTTGTGGGACTCTGAACTATTTTCTCCTTTGGCACTAAACATTGCATCTTTTGACAAGTCTTAAGGTGTAAACCGCAATTCGATTCCACAATTTGTTTAATTTATTTGAATTTTTGAAATCATGTGGGCCTTTGAAATCTTGTTATTTGTGGTTTCTTCCTTAACAAGTTTCTTTTTTTCTACTCCACTAAACTCCAGACACATTGACAAGTCTTATGGTGTAAACTCCACTGCGATACGACGTTTTTTATGATTATTAATATGAACTGATTTATAGAACACACTACATGTAGAACCTTCCCCTTTTTCATATGCAGCTATTTAATGTTTCATAATGCGAAAAAATTACTAAATGTGACCGAATTCGTTTATTTCAGCAATTAATGGTTTGTACTGTACAAAATTAAACTCTTAAGATCGGGAAAGCGAAACATAGACCACACCCAACCTCTAAACGTTTTCTTATAGAAGATAAGCTTTGACATGGTATTGTTGCACTACATATATTATACTTTCCCTTTAGAGCTGACAAGATGGACAAGAATCCAAAATGTTCTTCCTCCATTTTAGAAGTTAATTGATCCGGCTCTATCAGTTTCAAAAATCAGATACGGCCGGATCAGCGGGTCAGAAGACTGGTTTGGTCTGCTAAAATATGTCACACCGGGGGAAGGGGAATAAAACTTGATTTGAAAAAAAAAAAAAAAAAAAATCCAAATTTGCAGTTGATAGGTTGAAAAGTTTTTCGTTTCTAACAATTATAAAATGGCGATTGAAGATGGGAATTTTGTAAAATTCTACCTCTGAATCGATATGGTAGCGGATTTTGTCAAAAGCACTCAAAATTTGAAAGTCTGATTTTTTTACATTGGCACTTATAAACACCCCTTGATAATATAAACCCCGAAAGGTTAGCAGGCTTATACCCAGGGCTGTGGAGTCGGAGTCGTGGAGTCAGACCCACTTTTGAGCGAAAGAGTTGGAGTCGCTAAAAAACAAGCCGACTTCCGACTCCAGATTTTGTCGTTAGACATTTTAAAGTGAAATTAAATTATATGTAATTTTAAATCTATACAAAGAATTATTGTTATTTATTGGCTATATCAGACTACTCAAGTTAAAGATCACCGATTTAACACGGTGTACAAAGTAGATACAGGGTTAGGTACAGAGTAAGTACAGGATTATTAACCGCCGTGGCGAGCGGCCTCTTTTCGTCCGCAGCCCTTTATTCTACTACTTATTCAGACTCTTTTGCGGAAGCATGGTTCATAGAATACCCATGTACCGAGTAGATGAAAAATGTTTTAATTCATACCTGTAACAGATATTTTACATTTAGTATACAAGTATTTCCCCTCGTATTTTGGGGGTTTGCGGATAGAACCTGAGGTACAAAGATCTGCAAGCGCACAGGGCCAGGAAAATGAAGGCAATTTTTCAAACGGGCCGGGTAAGTAGAATTAAGACAATTTATATTAATCAGCCTTATCAGACTGATAAAAAAATTGAGCAGGCTGACAAGCCCAATATAATAAATTTGAATGAATCAAACTACGCCGATAAAATAGGAATAATTTACAATAGGCATGATTGGGGTGAGAATGAATACGAAGACATTGCCGAACTTTTTGGGGGACGGGTCTTAAAATTTCAGTTCATGCAGATCTCTTACCGGGTGTAATGCGAAAAGTATAAATTTTGCTAGTTTTGGAGACAAAAAAACTAAGAAAACGGTATAGCATTGTTACAGAAGCCTTTTCCCCCCTCAAATTTTTCAGGTCTGTATGACCAAAAGTCGCTTTTTCTTCTCAGTCTGCAGATCCAAAGTAGTAAAATTTCCATTTTGTGTTCTTTTAACTTCGATACTTTGATTTTTAGGGTTTGCGGGCGCGAAATTTTAAAATTAATAAAGCGGACAGTATATTTTTTTATATATTTTTATTTTTGAAGCTCTAAAAAGGGAATCAATGCCGAAATAGCGAGATTTTAGCTTTATTTTTCTTATATATTCCATCATTATTTTAATCAACAGGCAACTCTAGTACAATAAGTATGTTACGTACAATAACCCGTCGTTATATCGCTTGTTCATATATGCCACTGTTCTCGTGTAACCATGTATAAAATGTTTATTATGTCACGTATATCTCTCAATTTCGCTAAAATTGTACTATGTGACCAGGCATGAGATTACAAACAGATGAAAAAAGAGGAAAAGCGCGTGAAACGGGGAAAATAAATTTAAAATAACGCATGTATCAGACAATCAAAGGTTATTTTATTCGCAATAAAATTGTCAATATTTTTATTTAAATCCTACTTTATTTGGTGGGAGGGGGGAATCAAATTAATAATAATATTCAAATACTGTAAGTAATTCTGAAATTTTAAGTTTATTCTGATGCAATGTTTTACACAGCAATCCTAAAATTTCAATTGGACAACTAGCTAACATGCCTTCACTCAAAATACAAGTTAATAAACATGGCAGCTCATGTTTAACCTACCACTCAGTTCCAAGGAAAATCTGGTGAAAACATTAATGTTACATTACATTTTTCATGATTCTTTGTTGAAATTTGTGTTTTTTCCCCACCACTTTAACACTATTTGCATTTCCCCCGCGATCTTTCGACGAAATGAGCGTTTTTCGGCGATCTTTTGACGAAATTCGCGTTTCATCCACAATCTTTTGTAGAAATACCCGCTTTATCCGCGATGTTTTGACGAAATTCGCATTTTTTCTGCGATTTTATGACGAAATTCCCGATTTTTCGGCGATCTTTTGACGAAATTCCCGATTTTTAGGCGATCCTTTCGACGGAATTCGTTTTTTCTGCGATCTTTGACGCAATTCTAGTTTCCTTCGCGATGTTTTTTGAGAATAGACGTTTATTTCGAAATCCTTTGACAGAATTCGCGTTTTCTACGCGATCCTTTGACAGAATTCGCGTTTTCTACGCGATCCTTTGACAGAATTCGCGTTTTCTACGCGATCCTTTGACAGAATTCGCGTTTCTTGATTCTTTGACTAAATTCGCGATGTTTTTTGGCAAAATTAAGAGTTCTTTTGCGATCCTTAAACGAAATCCGCGGTTTTTCGCGGTCTTTTGACAAAATTCGCATTTTCCTCCGGGAATCTTTGACGAAATTCGTATTTTTCCGCGATTCTTTGACGAAAGTGCCCAATTTCCCGCAACCCTTTGACGAAATCAGCATTATTTTTCGCGATTCTATGACGAAAATTGCGGTTTTTTTTCCGCGATCTTTTGACGAAGTTGCGTTTTTTCCGCGATCTTTTGTGAAAATGGCTTTTTTCTTCTGCGAACGATTGACGGAATTGTTTTTTCGGCGATCACTTGTCTAAATTTGAGATATTTTTTATGTTCGAATTTTCGGACTGACGACCGATTTTTAAAAAATTTCTGAAGATGCAAGAAACGGCAAAAAATCGAAAGAAGCGGAAAATGACAAAAAAGCGGAAAATCGCTGATCCGCGGAAGAATCTCATGCCTGACTATGTGTATAAACTAACACTTTAGAAATTAACAAATTATCTTGTATGTTATCTTTAATTTTTTTTAATGATCTCGGTTATATTCCATTTATTACTTGTATGTATATATAACGAGGAGCCACTGAGATAATAGTGTCCTCAAATTAGAGTATAGCTTGAAACTTTCGACAAAATCTCAAAGTAGCGAAGACAAAGAGTAGTTTGTAGACGCTATTTTTTACACTAAGTAATTTGTGGTGAACTTATTTCATAAAAATGTTATAGTTCGCTACAAAAATAATTTTTTTTTATCAAGATGACAAGATTTCAAGGATTATAACTGGGGAACAAGGTGAAAATGTTCACCGGCTGCAAATATTTCAGTTGCTCATTTCACTCTCTCAAAGAAAGGCATTATTTAGTATAGTTTGGAATTAAGATAAATAGTTTCCAAACTCTTTCTTTTAATATTCGGGTTATTCATTCTTAAGCTTTTGACTACTAACGGGACATATATCAAGGGTCTGTCTTGAGTTTTTTTCCCAGGGTCTTGTTTTTATTAAATTGTGAACAGTTTTTTACATCTATTAAAAATCTAGTATTTTGTTAATTTGAGATGATCGTTATATTCAGGTTTTTGTTTATATATTTTTAAGGAATTATATGTATGTAAAATTCATTTATTTTCTTTATATACGTAAAAGTAGCGGCTTCAGTTTGAAGATGGGAAAGTTTTGAGAAAGGTCTGTTTTGAAGACAATTTTGTGAAGGGTCCTGCTTTTGAAAAGAAAAATTTTGTGTAGGTACTATATGAAGGACACAATTTCTTCCTAAACAGACCCCTGTATATGTCCCTCTGTACGCCCGCAATTTGAAATGCAAAAAATATTATTACTTAAGTGACAATGAATAAAATGCAGACAGGGAAATACAAGAAACTCGCCTATATCATGCAAACAATCCAAATAGCGAATAACAGAAAAAATATACATGCTATGTTACTTGCCTGAATTTCAAATGAAAAATAACTAGCAGCCAAAGCGGTTAACCCGTTTGGGTCATGCATCATAATGACTTTTTTACATTAACTTTGTGTCTTAATTGTTTTTCTTATCTGCATGTAGTAATGATAGCATGTCTTTACATTTATTGTTATCACTTCGTATGTGTTTCAGTATTTAGTTTTAAAAAAAGTACTGAACACTAAATATACTAACAACCGGTCATTGGATCGGTACCGAACGAAAATATTTCGATGCGAAACTGAAATTTATTCACAAAATAAATAAAACAATTCACACAGAAATAACTGAAATAAAATGTTAAAGTTTTAACTATCACAGTATTAAGATCAAAATATTACTTAAATGCCTCAGATTTAAAAAGGGGTGATCGTACAGATGATTTAGGCCCCCATATGTAATTATAACGTTCATAAGACGCGATGATTCATTTCTTTGAATAGTGAAATTAACACACAACTGAACACAAAAATAAAGAAATAACGAGATGAGGAAGGCGCCTCCACTCGGTTGTATGGTAATCAGGGCAAAGTCAAGGCGGAGTCGGTGGGTAAAATGGATGACTGATTCCGGGAATTTTAACAGATCCTACTCATTCTTCAGTCCAAAAATGGGCCGACTCCGACAATGCAGACCTGCTTGTAAAATGAACGACTCCGACTCCGGGAATTTTAACAGATCTGATTCCGACTCTTTCGCTCACAAATGGGCCCGACTCTGACTCCGCAGCGCTGATGGTAACATTGTACCCCCATCTGGCAGGATGCCAAAAACTTTCTCGTGAAACGTGATAAATGACAGAAAGCTTTCATTTTTTCCCGATTGAATAAGAGCGGGTCCATTTGTAATTCTACAAATAAAGAAAAAAAATTAACTGTGTGAAACTTACAAAATTATGAAAGAGACATTTATAGGATAATTCCTAGAAAATAATTTTAGCAGACATTCCAAATGAAAAAAACTGCAAAATGTCCAGATGTAAGATGGGGCCAAATTGACCCCATCTTAGTACTGCGAGGGTTTAACAAAAATTCTGGTGTGAAATATTTGTATATAAGTTGAGTAAAATTCCCGGAATGTTTAGTGTTAAAATCTTTTTACATCGTTGGCGATTCATTTATTTCAAACATGTGTTTCTTCATCCTTTAAATTTAAAGATAGGGGAGAGTGGGACCTTTGATCAGTCTAAATTTTGCAAACTTCTATCATTCTAGTGGCAACATCCTTTGCTCACCATTTTATTAACAGTGAACCACACCTGTTACATACGGTTTTCTTTCATTTTGTTTAACTCTCTTCAAATGTAAAAGGTAAGTTTGTTTATGCTCTTGATTTGTAAATCATTATTTTATGTTATAATGTTCTTATATAAACAGGGAATAAGTTGTTAAAATTTTGATAATATACTAGAGCAATAAAGCAACAAACGTCATTCATACGTAAAATTGGCTGTGTATTTCACCTATTAAAACTAAAGTTATAGAACAAAATATTCCACAATGGCATATGGGACACATTTGATCATTGTAAATGGGGCACCTTTGATAATGTTAAGTTCATGATGATTCCGATACTTCAGGCACTCCAGAAGGAGTTGCAACCAGGGTTGCGGAGTCAGTGGGGAAATTGACGACTCCGACAACGACTCTTTCGCTCAAAAATGGGACAGACTCCGACTCCACGACTTCACAGCCCTGGTTGCAACCTATGAACTTACTGATTTAATTGAACTAAAAGTCAATGACTATAGTAGGTGGGGGGTAAAGATACGCACGGGGCAAAGATACGCAATGGCTGATTTAATATGAAGAAACACTTCTGCAATCATGACCGCTAGGTGGTAGTTTGGTCTCAAGTGTAGTAGTTGTGTGCTCAAACCTTGTGAAAAAAGTAGCACTTCGTGCCAAGAAAATGAGATAAGTTTAAATTTTCGCATTTTGATCTAATATTTTTAAAATTTCACTTTATTGTTTAGCTGGCAATACTTCGAATTTTTACAAATCCAAAAATTCGGTGGAGAACGGAAGCTCTATAGCTTCTAAATGCCGTATAGTTTACCTCGATCGCATTAGTTTAAACTTGTCGGTAGCCGGTTAAATAAAATACTGCTGAATGGGCTAAAAGTACGCATCCGTCTTGGAGCAAAGATACGCACAAGTTTAACATTCGGGGCTTTGTCCTGTCGTTTTAGCTAGATGCAAAACTTTACACAATTAAGTTGTGGAAAGTTTTATTTTTTATATTGTATAAAATATAATAGCTACTTTACTAATATAAGCTAGTTAACTACCTTTTCCTTTTTCTAGTTAAGTTTTTTTCAATATAGAACGTAGATATCTACCTACCTACTTTTAAAAATCAATATTCGTGTTTCATAAAAACAATTTTGTTTAAGTCTTAACCCTTAAATGCCGGATGTTGCTTTTCGGCAACATACCCAATTTAGGCTCTAAAATACTGTTAAAATAATATTGAAGCTATAATGCCTAATGTTATCAATAAAATACATTCTGAAAATATTATTAAGTCGATTTCCAACATGTAGATGGCAACACTTGTGCTGTTTAAGAATAAAGATAGATTTATTTTTTCAATTGTTGCTACTTGTTCTTTTTGGAAGCTTGCAAAATACCCTATTTCGTTCTGCAGTGAGGAAGTAAAATTTATTTCTTATTATAGCTCCTAACATTCTGTGTTTAATATTATAGAATTTTATCAAGGAAAATTACTTTTTCAATTAAATACCAGTATTGCCGATTAGTAACAAACTGTTTTTTAGCCGTAAACTTTACTTAAAACAAAATATGATTTTTTAAAGTATTTTTCCCCAGGATTTATTTAAAAAAATAAAGCTGAAAAACATTATTGCAATGATTTTTGAAAAATCAGGCATTTAAGGGTTAAGCCCGTAACTCCTGTTAACGGTCTCACAGACCGCTGATATATATAGTTTTCATAGCTTAATTTTCAAGCTTGTAATTTTCAATTTAACTATTGATGTTAGTTTAACTTTGATTCGTTTGGAAACTTAGTAGTATCGCTAAAGACTTCTAAATGAAGAGATCTTTTATTATAATAGGCTTTTGCATAAAGTTTAGCGCAAAAACAGTATCTTATGAGTCGACCCTTTTATTCATTCTACAATCAAGGGGTCTTTGGGACTGCTCACAGTATTTATCCAACAATTTTTGTCACGGTAGTTAGAAGTTAACCGCTTTTTGCGATCTCACAGACCGTTTTTTTTTTTTTCATGGTTTAACTTACAATTTTCAGTTTGACTATAAATACTAGTGAAATTTACTAATACTTTTGCATAACTCATTCGTTTTATTGGAAATGAGGCAAAAACACGCACTGTGTATCTTTGCCCCTTCACTGCGTACTTTTACCCAACCGATGGGGCAAAGATACGTAGAGCAATATTTTTTTTAAAAAATTGCAGTTTCTCACAGAATTATAATTTGATAGAATGACGGTTGATGGTGGCACTTGAATAAGGTTCTTATCTAATATTCTAATCACATTACATAAATTTAGACCAATGTGTGCGTTAAAAATCAAAATGTATGGAAAGTGCGTATCTTTACCCCCACCTACTCTATGTTTTAATTAAATTTGCAACAAAGAAAACTTGCAGGCATTTTATAGGAATTATTGATGGGGAAGAAGGACTGGGAATTTAAAATAATGTTTTTAAAGAAAAAAAAAAGATGTATAGAAGTTGCATTAATGAAACATTCCAGATGCAAGCCTGTTTCTCCATCACTTTTAGGAAGAACTATTAGGGCGATTTCTTGCAATGACATTTTCCTATAAACTTGTTCAAATTTACAATCCTATAAATAGTGCATTTAACATTCATTTCAAGTTATAAATATTCTTTATAGGCATTTCCTAGGCTTTGCCTTTATCAGTAATACTGAGTGGATTTTATTTTGTATGTCCCCCCTTCCCCTCAGTACAAAACAACTAAAAGTTGATATTAAAATCTTTATTGAGAAAAATAATTTGTACCACCCGTACTTAAAATTCATTTTATTGTATTTTAAATAAATTATCTAAGTGTCTCGTAGCCGGTCATAAGTACCTCATGATGGGGCACATTTGACCAGATTGAACAGATTTATAAAAGAATTTACTATACCAACTTTCTCTACAAATAACTATTTACTATTTTTTTTATATGCATTTACAAAGGTTAGAACATCATAAATATATTTTTATATTTTACAATTTCATGAAAATTTAGCAGATAAAATTATGATTCTGAAAAGTGATAAAATGTGCCCCCACTCTCTCCTAATGTCTATATGTCCTAATTTATAATAAAAAAGAAAACATACTGGAAAATAATATCCATTTAATCCTGATGCAATATATTTTCAAAGAGAGTTCAAAAATTATTCCTTTGCCTATTGTCATTAACAGAACGAAAAGTAACTTATATTCGTTAAATTTCAGTTTATTTTAATCATTTGGATAGCTATTGTTAAATTTTTTTAAAGAATTTTCCCCAGAGTTAACCCTTAACTGATGCTACTGGTCTCACAGACCGCTGCTTTTTTCAATTTTTTACACTTTAACTTGTAACTTTCAGCTTAACTACAAACACTACCGAAAATTTATTTTATTTAGAACTTTAGTACTATCACCAGAGACCTTTAAATAGGTGAATTTTAATTATAACAGTCCTGTAAAAAAAGTTTAGTACAACAACACCATCCTATGAGTTAATCGCGCCTTTTATTCATCTTTTGATGGAGTGGTCTCACAGACCACTTCACAGTAGTTATGTCTCAATTTCTGTCACATCAGCTAACCCGGGAGAACTCGCTAGTGAGAATTTCTCACGGTGCCTAATTGCTTTTCTTTTACTTTACATTCGCTTAATATTTTTTTTTTTTTTTTTTTTTGGCTTGGCTTGGCCTAGTACTTTTATTCACAAAAAGGTAAAATAATTGCAATAACATTTTTAAATTTTAATTAAAATGAAAAATGGTTTAAATAAGAGTTAAAAAGGTACGACGGTGAGAGAAAATCTCATGAAGCGAGTTCTCCCGGGTTAAAGGTTAAGAAAAAAATTGAACCCGAAAGGGTTGAGATATTTAAATACAAATGTAATTTTTCATAAAGTTAAGAAAATAAAAATTTGGACTCGAAAGGGTTACGATATATAAACAAATACAAAGACTCCGTTTTAGACTTTTATTTATTCGTATTTCTTTTTTCTCCTTTACGCATAAAGCAGTTTTTCAATAGTGTGTTGATACAGAACTGGAATTTAGTCTCTTCCAGCGAATTTGTTTTAAAGAATCTAATGTTTATTTTAAAAAATGAATTCGAGGAAACCGGATAATTTACAGGTTTCATTAAAAATCTGGATATTTAAGAAAAATGTAGGGAAACAGGTAAATTAAGAATAAAACCAGAACATCTAGTCACCTTAGGTATTTTGGCTTTAACATATCGCACCTTATTTAAAACTACATAATTAAAAATTTGACAGATTTCAGAAGAGACTAAACTATGTTATCTCACCCTTTTATTTGATTTATGTGGCAAAATTTAACGCTTTAGATAATTTGAGTTACAATAAAAAGGTTTTAATGAACTATTACTAATGTGTGTTTGGCGATAAGTTAATTTATGCAAGATAACTTTACGAGTCATTCTTCAAATGAAAATATGACATCACTTTTGTTTTTGTTTTTTTTAATTTCAATGCCACATATTGAAAATTACGATATCATGACACAAAAAAATTTCTTTTATCTATTGATAACAATTGTTGTGACTTTTTTTTTTTCTTGGGGAGGGGGGAGGGGAGACGCGACTTTATTATTTATACTATTGGCACTATGTGTTAAAAAGTTTATAAAATTTAAGCAAAATCAACATAAATCTGTCTAGGACAATATCTGCCACCCTTCCATAGGTCACCCCCCCCCCCCCACCACCACCACCACCAGTCAAACATTTCAACCACAATTAATGAATGAAAAGGTACAAATTGAAGTAAGAAAACATTTTAATAAAAAAATTCTGGTTCAAAGCATGTACATCCGATTAAAAAAATTAACACAAACTCATCGTATATTTGACAAAACAATGCAACAAAATTAATTTTATTTGTCCAAAAGCTCAAAATGCATATCAGTTTAAGAAAATAAGCTATTTTAATGAAATGCTATCGATTCAAAGTAAATGGAAAAGGAACTACTTCAGACTGCGAAAACACTCGCAAGCTAAATTAAAAACCTATGGGAGTGTTTTTTGGAAATATCTCGTTATAATTTTGATATGATATATTATTTATTTTATTTATTTATTTATTTGCATTGGATGATTTAGGTTGATCTCTAAAACGGCCGTTTTTAACTTTTTCGATTTTGGTTGAAGTTCTATTTTTATGAGGACACATCAAAGTGGAAGTGTCCTCAGAAACGACAAAAACGTAGCTGGACTTGAACCATGCATGGGTCGGGTTGTATCAGGCCCAGACCCGAACCCGTCAATTCTGCTTAAAGTCATATCAGGTTGCATCTAAAAATTACTTTCAGAGCACTAAATCATTTATTACTTTATCAAGTATGAAGCTCATAAGAAGTTCAATAAAGCCTGCGAATGCAGCAATACAGTGTATTGTTGTTGATGCGTTTCCACTCGGTTAATGAGGAAAATTTCGCTTTCCCTATCATTTACTATTTGCAATTAATGTTACATCACTTAGCGTATGACTCGATTAATAAGGAAATTTTTTTCATAAACTGACCGAGAAGAATCGAAACTGCTTTTGTAATACCCGCTTTTTCGAGGGGGGGGGGGGGGAGAGGGTCAAAAGCAACTCTGGTGTAACTTCAACTTTGGTTATTGAAAGATACAGAAATTGTCAGTGACAATAATGAATAGAAAGAAAACTTTCTACCTCTAAAATAATGAGAGGTTCAAAAATTGCCGATGGCTGTTCGCCAATATTAACAACCGAAAGGAGATAAACCAAATTTTCGAGTGTTACAAAACTAGAAAACGATGAGATAAAATTATTTTTCAAGTGACGCAAAGAAAAACAAGAGAGTACTTTAAATTAAAGTTAAAAAATTATGTAAGTACGGAGATTTGTTTTCAGATTTAGTTTGACCTCTGTAATTTATTCTTTTATACTAAAAAATTATCCCCAACTTATTCTTTTAACTAAAATTACTAAATTAAAGAAAAAATTGTTTATGCCAGCATAAAGTTGGTAAACCTATTTAATTTCTGTCAAAAACTAAATTAAATTCAGTCAAAGAAAGGAATTAATTCTTTTACATCATTCAAATGTTAACATCGTTTAATGCGGACAAAAAATTGTCACCTTAGGTAGTCCGCAATAATGGGAGTTCACAATATATAAGCAGAAGCAGAATCATTTCCTTTTCAAATATTCAGCGGAAAAATCTGCTATTGAAAAAAATTGCTTTTGTTCTGCGCAATAGAATATTTCCTCGGTGAAATTCTGCAAGTAGATCTAAACAAAAGTATGAACAAAAAGTTCTTACATTCTACTTTGTGTAGGTAAAATTTTAATAATCATAAACATTATTTAATAACTATTAAGAATTATTCTTTTTACTTGTAAAACTCATATGAAGTGTAATTTTGTGATAAATGCAAGGGTGTTAAAAACTCAACATTATTTCTTCCTAATAATCCATTTCAAATCTACTTTAAGTGCAAAATATTGTTTTTCATCCATATAAAAATAATTCGTGCATGCCAGGATGAATATTGAAAAATACTAACTTACTAAACTAGATAGCAGCGTGAAAGATAAGATACAGACGAGTTACATGCTTGATAAGTTATCAAAGTATATTTTGAGAATAAAGGTCTAAAGATAAAAAAGCAGGTATAGTTGTCCCCTTTATACAGTGTGTTGTGGTATTAAATGCATTGGGGGAAAACCATTCTGAACAAGCCCAATGGCCTTGGTAGAACGCAGCTCAAATAGTTGGGGGGGGGGGGGGGAATAGAATATGAAACGAGAAGAATGGACAAACTTCCTTTAAACTCACTACCAAAGCATGAATTTCATGATACTATAAAAAGGACAAAATTTAATATATTAAAAATACGGACGGGCAGACAGACAGACGGACGGATCGAACGACGATTATAGGTGCTACGTATTTATATAATTACGAATGCACCTAAATATGAAATTGCATAATAATATCCTGTGAGTGTTGGAAAGTGTTTCATAATCAATGCCTGATGCAGGATTTTTCGTTGTTGTTGAAGTTCAAAACTGATGCCTACTTTTCAGTGCTTACACTAGGTAGCATACGACATTCCCATGTTGATGAGCAATGGAGGCCTTTTCCGCAATTTTTTCATTTTAACATTTTTAAATATTTTTGTTTCCCATAGAAAATCTGAGGTCGAAAGCTCTTGCGGCTAACGAAAAATTTTCGAATTTTGCCACTATGGATTTTGTAAGGCTATAAATGATGCAATACGTTGATTGACACCTGTTCCGAAATCAGAAGCGCCTTCAGAATGAAACTGCAACAGAAATCTTAAGTTACAGTCGTGGGGAAAAAAAGGAAGCATCCCTACTAAACTCTTCAACAAATTATCGTAGAAGAAAGTTACTGGTACCGAACGATTGGAAATGAAGTCTACTTTTAAATGATGTATATAAAATTTGCTTAGGGGGCCATCTACATATTAAAACGAACCCAAACTTCATTTATTTCAATAGCAATACACAATTTTAACAAGATATTTCCAATCTTCGGTTCAAACTATGCCTAGACACCAAATTTCAAGTCATTTGAATACTAAGTTTTAGAATTATATTAGTGCTCCTAATGTTAAATTACATTTTCATATTTTTATTAATATCTCCTGAAATTATACTCCTAATACGCTAATTTTTTGTGTAGCAATAATACTAAAATACCCAAATATAAATATGTTCAATTTGCAATTTTTTAATTTTATGATATGAATTATGAAATTAATATTCGAAAAAATTATGTATTTCAATCTAATTTTTTTGATGGATTTAGATTTATTAAGTCTTGCTTTATGGAAATCCAAAATTTCACATTTTTCTTCTAAGTAGTTTTCAATTTATGCTTAAATAAACGGTCAAGTGCGAGTATTACTCACGCACAGAGGGTTCCGTACAATAAATATATGAATTAGTAATTGCATTATTTAAAAAAAACCGTTGCTAAAAGAATACTAACACTTTCTAAAAAATTATGCAAAGTAGGGTTGGGTATAACAGTATATACTAGAAAAATGTAAATGGATATACCATGAAAGTTCAAAGATATATGGAACCTAAAAAATTTCAAATACAGTTAATCTGTATAACTCATTTTCACTTTCTTCTATCTTTACAAGAAGAAAGTATTGGATTCGTGAAAATTTTCGAATACCGGTTTTCGACGGATGTATACTTTTTAGGGTATAGAGGTAATGAAATACATGTTTTTACAAAATGTCTGTCTGTGAGTCTGTCTATCTGTGTGTGACGCAAATATTGTGGGCGCTCTGTCTTAAGAACTACTGAAGGGAATTTAATAAAACTTTAGATTGATTTAGTCCGTGATATAAATTGGTGCTGATTACTTTTTGGTATAAATCGCCCAACAGGTAGCGCTACTATGCTGCAATTTTCCCGATTTCCGCAATAGCTGTATCTCAAGAACTAATGCATGAATTTTCATCAAACTTTAGATTCAGTTAGTCCCTGATATGAACTGATCCTGATAAGTTTTTGGTGTAAATTGCCCAAGAGGTTCCACTGTAACTCAGAACTTTTCACGATTTCCGTAATAGCTCTATCTCAAAAACTAATGCACGAATTTTCACCAAACTTCAAATTCAATTAGAAGTTCACGAAAGTTGTCCCTGATTAGATTTTGGTATAAATCGCCTAACCGGTGGCGCTGCTGTGCTGCATTTATCAGGAAGTATTGACATGTATGAGATAGAAGAAAGTTTTGGGATTGACACATCCGACTAGTTTAGTATTATTTTAATCTCTTTATAATGAACTTAATTCGGTACTGACAATAAAAGAAATGCATATTTAAACTTCATTTGTCATTACATAAAACTTAATTCATCATAGTAATAACCTTTCTTTCTAAAGTGCAGCTAAAACAAAACATTCGTTCAAAGTTCCCATTTGGCATTGTGCTAAGCGCGCTTCGAAAGGAGGTCACAAATTTGCAACGCCGCCTTGGTCCTTGCCGCGTTTCCCAAATAGCTTTTTAATTAACTTTTAAAGCTACTCGAGGCGTATTGAAAAAGCCATTCAATGCAAATTGTCGTGAATCCCATAGTATTTATGTAATTCATTCTAATTAAGGGGTCTCAGGGATCTCAAAAATTGGAAAAAATGAAAATAAAGAGACCATATTCAACATTTAATATCTTAAAATGTATATGATTTTAAAACAATTTTTATTGAGATGAAAAATACAAGTACGTTCTTTCATTTTATGTATTTAAAAATTTGCAAGATGAAGAATTAGCATTTACAGGGTACTCCAAACAGTCAGACATTTGATAAGCAGAATATTGGTATAACAGCTTACGCGCACGATTAGAAAATAAATATTATAACTAGAATAAAAAATTTGGCGCCTACTTATACTTCAGATTATAATAATTACCCCGAACCTAAATAACTTTGTATTTAAAGCATTTTTATATTTTTAATACAAAGTTGTATTTAGCTAACAGAAAATTTTAAAATTTGAGCAATATAATTACTTAAAAACTATTTTTTTTTTAACAATAAAAAGGAAATTTTAGGTTCAGTTTATACAGATTAATATAAAACGTATGTTTTGAAAATTTCGTGAAAAAATATTCAAAAGTTTTTGAGATATCGCGAGCGTTATGACAAAAAAAGTCAATTGGAGAAAAATGACTTAAAAGTTTCGAAAAGGCCGCTTAAGCTATTGAGCGGGTATAAGTCTAAAAGCCATAAATTCTGTTCTAATGAGAATTTGAAGGAAACAATTATATTAAAAATGTTCAGAAAAGATGGACGATTAACATCTAAAAAAATTAAAATCAAAAATTTTTTGAAGCTTTAAGACACCTGAGACCCCTTGAATTAATCTGTTTTTAACAATTTGACGTTTATTGCTTTTATACTGTTACTGGCCATTGCATTACACACATATATCATTAAAAGTTGTTATCTAGGCTTTAAAAGCCAATGGTACATAGAGTACACCCCTGTCATTATGTGTGTCCAAATCGTCTTTAAGGGTTTATATCTCTGCTAATTATTAACGATTTTTTTCGAAAATCATGATCAACAATGCTTTTATACTTCTGCTACGATAGGTACCTCCAGTGCTGCTCAACAGTTTAGCTGAATGCCCGTAAATCGAAATTTGTGTGTAACGGAAAAATGAGATTTTCTCAAAAACTATGTGACCTAGGGGTCACATAGCCTAGGGGGTCGCTACTATGTTGGTGATGTGACCTAGGGGTCAATTCGCTATAATTTTCCTGCAAGGTTTAAATTAACGTCTACTCCTTCTAATTTTTTCATAATTTTAGCTTCAGTAGATTTGGAATTAGATGGGTGGGGTGGTGGGGGGGGGGGACATTTTTGCGCTACATTTTCGATTATATGTTTGAAAATGTAATACCTAAAATTAAAAGAAATATATTTTTGAATTCAGCGTTACGAAAGCTTTCACACGATACCCCGACACGATATACAAAAAAAATATTTTTTTTTCAAGCAACTGAATTTGCCCCTATACATTTTTACTAAATATATTTATAAATGTTTAATAATCTAAAAATATGTGGGTCAACAGTCTTTATTACTTCCCCGAATTTCAACTTTCCACGTTCCGTAGTTTACGAGTAAAATGGCTGTGACAGACAGACGAGAGTGATCCTATAATGGTTCCGTTTTTACTTTTTAAGTACGGAACCCTAAAAAGACAAAATGATGGTTTAAGGGGCTGTATAGGATAGAAGAGACTACATGATAGCATAAGAAATTTCAAAATATCTAATCTAGCAGCCTTAGTGACTGCTCGAGTGGCGCTTAAGATGCCTTGATCAAGAAGTGGGCTCTCTCTGTCAACAATCGAGTACCGAGCTTCAATTTGGATACAGCTCCTAAAATACGCTCGTTTTAAAATAATTTCTGGGTAACTTATCGTACGAATTGCATAATTTCTTTTTAGGCTACTTGGAGAGAGTAGAGTTAATTTGTGCTGTCAGAACTGTGTACTGCTATTGAAAAAAAAAGTTATGGTTCTTTTTAATAAGTAGATGGGCCCCCCTAAGCAAATTTTACATACATCATTTAAAAATAGACTTTATTACCAATCGTGTGGTACCAGTAACTTTCTTCTACAATAATGTTTTGCAGAGTTAGTAAGGGGTTTTTACTTTTTTTTCCCCCACGACTGTAAAAAACTATCACGTTAGCCTTCGATCTCGGATATTCTTTTCAAAAAGAATAAGAAAAATACTGGAATGAAAACGAAAAATTCGTAAAAGAACGCTTTCACTGGTTTACCCATTGCCTTCTAATGGTTCATTGTGACCGTTAAGTATCAATTAGTGTAGAAAGTTAAATATATGATCAAATTTAAATTTTCTAGTAAATGAAAAAAACAAGGTTGGCAAGAAAACAAGGATGAGATTAGCGAATAACAAATTATACGCGAGTAAATTAGTAAAATTATACGCGAAAGATGTTTTAAGAAGTAGCAAGGAAGAAAGAACTTTGCATGATTAAAATATATTGGAATAAATAATTCAATGACATTTAGTATATAAAAAGAGAACAAGTAATTATGTTTTTATATTAAATTACTTAAAGGGACAAGTTAATAGTTGTTTAACCATCCTGCTTAACACATCCGGAAGCAGAAAATCAGAATTTTTATTTTTCATTTACCTTTTATACATTACGAAATTGCACGGAAAAATATTAATGGTCAAATTTACTTTCAGTAAACATTTGACGAAAAGAAAATAAATCAAGATAAAAATGCAATCCAGTAAAGGAAACACTGAGAAAAAAAAAAAAAAAAAAAAAACCAAAACCTAATAAATTTACAATGTATTTGCTACATTAAAATTGGATAGTTCAAAAAGATAATTCTAGGAAGCAAACTTTTTTCTTTCTTGAGTTAAAAGTATAATTAAGATACTTTTGTAAATTTTATTTTAAGAATGATTAAAAGAGTATTTCTTTGCCATATTTACACCTAAAAAATGCTTCCCGGAAGTATAAAGAACTGGGATTAATGACACTTTTTATTCAAAAAAAGTTTTGATAATAGATATAATCCATGGCAGTGTTAAAAATTTTTAACTTTAAAATTATGAAAAATCGAGTCGATTCAAACATTGATTAATTGCAATAAAAAAATCCCTGTCGGCCCGGTCTACAGGCAGAGGTAGATTTCGAAGTCAAATATACTAATTTCACAAGCAAAAACTAAATCATGATTAGAGATAAATCCACTTTAACAATTTTATCTGGCCGCTTTTGACGAGTTTTTATTTCATTTTTATACAATAGCTGGTTTTATCAGAATCATGTTAGGGCGGTATTCAAAAAAATACTTTTCCATGCTCAGCAACTCGAAATTTTCTGGCATAATTCCAGATTCATTAATAAATATATATATATATATGAAACTTGCTGACGTGATTTTTGAAGAGATTTATAAGCGACCTGTGTTTTTATTTATTTTTTCAATTAATTAAAACTTTATACATAAACAATTATTTTCTGAGAAGGACAATATTTTTCGTTTCTAACACAATCGCTTCGGGAAATTCCGTTCAAAATGCCCACTTTCACATTTTTTGAAATATATTCTGCCTCTATGAAAAAATCGATCATTACGGTACTTTATATAGTTTCTGAATAAGCAAATCTACCAATTAAATGCGTTTGAAAGCAAAAATGAATTTAAAAATGAGTCAGAAAATAAGCAGTTTGGATTTGAGTGCATCCTTAATACAATGATATTTCCAACATAATCCGCTTTGGTAAATTCGGTTCAAAATGCCCTTTTTAACAGCATTTTTAAAAATATATTCTGCCTGTATCAAAACATCGACCATTAAAGTACATTATATAGTTTCTTAGTAAGAAAACGTACCAATTGGAAGTCTTTGAGAGCAAAAATGAATCGTAAAATGAGTTAGGAAATAAGCAGTTTGGATTTGAATACACCCTTACTAAGATGATTTTTTTTCTTCAACCGCTATGTATTTTTAATTTATTTTTGCTGTAAGAATTGGTCCTATCAAAAGACAATATTAAGATGATATATGATAAATTCATGGGGATTTTATATCTTGTGAATTGACGGAGTTATGGTTTTTTTTCTTCTTCAACCCCTCTTTTTGTTTTTGTTTTTAATTTTATTTGCGGTACGAATTGGTCCTATCAAAAACTTGTGAATATAAAAGGTTGTAGATAATGTTAAGGAGATTTATAATAAAATTAATTGGATATCTTGAGAATTGACGAAGTTATGAATTTTTTCTCTCCCAAAAACCTTATTTTTTTCGCCCCTTGGACCCATTTTTAACTTTATCAAAAATCTGTGATACATAAATGTTTGGCCCTATTTTTAGAAGTAATAAAATCTTTAAACTGATTTGATATGTACAAAAATTAAGAAGTTATGGGGGGTTTTCTGTTTTCACAAAACCCCTCCCTATTTCCATCCCCTTTGTCCGATTTTGCCCATTAACGAACTTGACCGAGATTTTATGCCCATTGATTTTATGTATCAGTTTGAAAGAGATTGGTGCAGAATTACGAAAGTTATCGTGTCCAGAAGAAAGTGATATATAACCATTAATTAAACATAACCTTCCACCGTCAAATATTATGAATTAAAGCTGTAAGTATTAAAAAAAAAAAATTAATATCAAGAAAATTCAGATAAAATCATAACTAGAAAATTAAAAAACATTAAATAAATCGTTGCAATGATAGGAATGAAAAAATTAATGAAATCCTAAAATAGGTATCAGATAACTACATGGTAGAAATCATATTTATAATACACATAGATAGTGCGCTAATTGCAGCAATGATCTAAGCGTATAATATTTAAAAGATTGCTATATATATATATAGATAGATAGATAGATATATAAAGTTTTCTACTGGGGGTAGTTTTGGGTTCTAGGGGGCATGATCGGTGTAGATCTGTAAAATTTTTCAGAAATTCCAACATAGGAACGATCCCAATAGGTAGTATTTCATACGAAATCTACCTAAAATCGTGCTCGTGTGCATTGCAATTAAAGTAACCGGCGGGTGCAAAAAAATTTGAGCCCACGGGACAGAGAAGAAAAAATTTACAGAGCCCCACTTATTAAAATTGGGATCAATAGTGCACTTTGGTTAACAAGGGGACTTCAAGATAATTTTATCTTTACAAATTGCAAGATAAGGGATGGGTTTTCCTTTAAAGGTTGTTCTCAAATCCAAGAGGGCAACTTTGTGACATAAGTTTTAATTTATTTTTGTTCGGAAATGCCTCAAACTAGCAGGCGTTGCTTAGAAACTATGTAATCGAGCTGTTTTTTTTTCCGATTTTTTGCAAACGCAATAGATCTTTCAGAAAATAGCTTCAAAGTGGGCGTTTCGAACCGATTTTCGGCTCGAAAGGAGAAAAAACATACAAGAAAGGATGAAAAACGTGTTTTTCACGTGATCAAAATCGCTTACAACTCAATAGGTAATTTACCAAGAAACTGTAAACACAGTTCGATTCGAAATCGCTTCCATGTGATCGCTTCCTTTCTTTCCAATTTTATATCTTTCCATTAAAAAATGAATTAGTAAATATGTCAAAACGTTTTCGCTTGTTGAGCAGAGCAATTGAGAACAGCCTTAACGGGATATTTGATGAAAACGCTGAAAAATCTCATGCGTGGGGAAAGATTAAAAGGTATATAAAGATCTGATTTAGCAAAAGAACATTAAAAATTACGCCCCAAGCCACCCACATCTTCCAATTTCAGAAATCATATACCGTGGAAATCATTAGTGCCAGTGCCGAAGAAAAATTAGTTTTTTATATTTACTATGCTTATTTAGTGAAAATATGCATTATTGGGGGGGGGGGGGGGCGATTAAAGAAAACAAAGTATTCGCAGCCATGTAGTTATTTATCATTAATAAAAACTATTAATAAAACCCTAATGGAAAGAGACATGAAAAAATATTTGTTCAACTTTCTAACCTTTTACTTGGCAGAAGCACAATCATTCGAACATAAATTATGATTACTTGGGGGAAAGAAAAAAAAAGAATATCGTACTGCAGTTTCATTCCTATTTTATACAAATGTAATTATTCAAACAAAATCAATTAAACAACTTAAAAACTTTTAAGGGGACGTGGGACTCGAAATGTCGAAAAGGGGAAATTTTTTTTTAACCATTTAGTTGGTTGGTTGGTTGATTTTTGACGGCCAATTATCTACACGATGTTAACCATTTAGAAAAATGGTTATTGTTCTCTGTCAGGGTAGGAAATCAAAAAAATATCTGAGGCGTTTTATTGGTTGAATCCGCATTTTATTCGTTTTCTGATTGGTCTATACAGTAATCTGTATTTCCCCTTAATTTCAACAGAGACGGATACTTCTGTTGCCACTATGACAAAAAAGTAATAAAAACTAAAAAAAAAAAAAAAAAAAATCTCAGAAACAAATTGAGATCCAGCTTTCAAACAAATTGCATTTAAAAAGACATTTTTTTTTTCTCTATACGACGGTGTAAAAAGTAATATTGTGGGATGTTTAAAAGTTTAAAAATGAAATTTCATTTAAAATGGGTAGTCCGATTTCTTGGTCGATGGAAAAGCCTTTTCCCGAACAGCCAATGAAATGCTTGGAAAATACGCAAGTTTCAGGAAATCTGACGGGTCGCAGGCGATTTTTGTCGCAGGCGATTTTTGTCGCTTGCAATTTTTACGTGTAATAACACTATTAATGTTTAATTCATGGCGTACGTAATGTATGATCAACTCCGTGCGATTTTTTGTGTCTTAAATTTTAGTCTGAAAAAATCATTTTCCAAATGGTCGTTGTAATTTGTTAAATTGCTTTATTTATATATTTATTATTATTTTTTTTTAATTTTAAAAAGGTACACAACAATTTTTTCAAGGCAGTAACAGATACAAGTTTTTCTTTCTTTTCATATTTATTCAGATCACAAGGGGGGTGGAGGAATTAGTTTTTTTTTTTTTTTAAGCAGTTTTTAAACTTTTAGACATTTGTTAAGCAGAAAATTGGAATAGTAGGCTGCGTGAATGATTACAAAAGAATTTATGTATGTAAAACAAAATTTTTGGTATCGAATTATACTTGATAGCATCGTGCTTAGATTGAACCTAAAATGTTTTTATTTATAGCATTTTTATATGTTAAAACAACTATCTTGCTTACGAAAAGTTTTCAAAATTTCACCAAGAAAATATATTTTCGAGAAAAAAAAATTAGGCTCACTTCATAAAAAAAATACCCATACATTACATATCCTGAATTTTTTTTTTTTTTTTTTTTAATTAAATTAACTACTTTGCGCTTAACGCCACAAAAATCACATTGAGAAAAATGGGTTTAAAGTTCTTTGAAAATATTCCTTGGATAAGTATGGGGGGTTTATCATGAGGTTTATTTTAAAATATTCAGAAATGATTGTTAAATATATATTTTTTAATTAAATTTTTTAAATGTGCAAGGAGTCCCAAATCCCCTTAATGCAGTACCTAATTTACGACAATATAACAATAACTAATATTGGGAAATATTTAATATTAAATATAACAATATTTAATGTTAATATTATAAACAAGCATGAAAGCGGTAAACAGAAAAAAAAAGGGGGGAAATTTTTTTCCAACTATACAACGGAGTGAAATTCTTTTAATTTAGTTGCATTTTAACAGGTATTTATACAATAAAATGAAATATAATTCGATGTATGATTGTTATTTTCTTTTTGTAACTTAGAAAATACTATGTAAAAATTTAACAATAAAGATTTCATTGAATCAAAAAAGAGAATGGAAGGTAGTGTGCTAAAAGTGTAAATTCAAATATGTCTGATAAACTTATGTGAAGTACGGTCATTAATTTTTTTTTTAATCAGATGTTATTCTGGGTGGTTTGATAGCTTAAGATTTTTCCTATCCTTTCTAAAGGGAAAAAAATATTTATGCTAAATACATACACAACGCATCAAAGTGATTTTTACTATAGAATTACATCAATAAAACTACCCAAAAGTGTTGTAGAAATGTGAAGGCTGTTCTCAAATCCAAAAGGGCAACTTTCTGGCACAAGTTTTAATTTATTTTTGGTCAGAAATGCCTGAAAAGTAGCAGGTTTTGCTGTTCAGAAACTATGTCATCGAACTGTTTTTTTTTTTGCAAACGCAATAGATCGTTCAGAAGAGTGTGTCAAAGTGGACGTTTTGAACCGAATTTCCGCGCGAAAGGAGAAAATTCTCTCAAGAAAGGGTGAAAAACACGTTTGCCACGTGATCAAATTCGCTTATAACTCGATAGGCAATTGATTGATCAAAAAATGAAAAAAACAGTTTGATTCCAAATCGCTTCCAGGGTCAGGCTTTCCAATTTTATATCTTTCCGTTAAAAAATGAATTTGTAAATGTGTCAAAACGTTTTGCGCTTGTTGAGCAGAGCAATTGAGAACAGCCTTAAAAAGAACCTTATGCAAACTTTATTTAAAAAAAACTTCACTCTGGAAAGACACTTTAAAAACTTTATTTACATGATTTTCAGATGCTCATAACATAAGTTTACCTTTGATTTGATAGCTCTTCTGCACTACAGTTCAAAAACTCCAAGGCTTTAAGTAGACAAAATGTCTGGGGATTAAATTTAGTAGACAAGACACCCTCCTCTCTCCCTTTCTTATGCGATTTCAATATTTTCTTTCTATTTTTGCATCAATTCAGAGAATGTCCGAAATTGTATTCAGAAACGTGGATTTCCTCCTTTAGGAGGAACTCTTTCATGCCTGTATAGCAATATTTTATATAACTATAATATATATTAATATAATCATAACAATTATCTCCTTTCTGAAATTACTTATAAAAATTTTTGCTTCATACTAATATTTGGGTCATACTGCTGACAAAAAAAATCCTGCCCGCAAAGGAAAATATAACTTAGTTTAAATAGCATTTACAGGTATGTTGCCCCCCCCCCCCCCCTGCAAAGAGTTTCACTATTTTACATATGAAAAATAGAAACCTGTAAACAAAAGTAATCAAAACAAAATGTTTTGTTTAACAAAAAGGTTTTTCTTCGTACAAACGTTTATTTTCGAGGTTAAAAGAGATATTTAAGAAAATTGTGTGTTTCGCACCAATGTATTAAAAATTCGGTCTAACATATTTTTCATTCAAAACAGAACTCTAAAAAATTAAGGAAATTTAAAACGTTACCCAAAAATTAGTTTATCCAAATACTGATTTTGAACTTTCGAAAGCGGAATCGCAAAAAAATTCTTTTTTGATAACTTTTATAGAAAAATAAGATATTTTATGCCTTAACAAGCGATTTAATTTATTGCCCAGACGTCATAATTCAGTAGAAATAAGGTCGAACAGAGAAATTCCTTCAACCTACGCTGAGGAAAGGAAAAGGAGAAAAGTAAGTATTCTTTTTTGGAAACTGGGACACTTATCACCAAGCGTCAAAACGCTATGGCATTGTTCCGAAAAGTTGTAGAATTTTCGGTAAAGTAAAATAAAAATTGGACTCACTTTTAATAATAAAACTAAAATCAAAACAAGTAAAACACAGGAGTTTTACATTTGCTTTTTTTTTATAATACCTGGTTTAGCTTTTTTAACCTTTCATGCAGGTAATCTCATATGAGGTCTTGTAAAACAATCCTCAAAAGGATTGTGCATATAATTCAGGGTTTCAAAAAGCAAAAATCACCTACACCACCACTCCACCCCCCCCCCCCCCCAAAAAAAAACTTTTCAGGAGGGGGGGGGGGGGTAGAACCCACTCTATAAACCCGATAAAACCCGTATCAAAGCTGGTTTTATTGGGTTTTTTACATTCCATGATATCGTTATTTAATATTCAGTAACTTTGATATTAGTTTAACTTTTATGTTCAAAGAGTTACACTATCCTTTTAAAACAAATTGTGGGTATACCGCGATCAAGTCAAAATTGTCAAAATGAAATAATGTGCTTCAAGTCTTTTAAAAGCCTTTTAATATTATAAAAAAAGGCTAAAAACAATATACATAGCTAATCATAATATTTTCGCATAGGTAAAAAATCACAAGGTATTTTATATCAAGATTTAACAATATAAAGCTTTATAGTGTAAGTTCCCAACTGTGTACAAATTTGACTTATTCACTTTTGGCACTACACCAACAAAATATGTGTCATTCTCCCAAAAGTGTACATTTTGAATACAAATTTTTCCCGTAGAAAAATTTGGTTTTCGAAAACAAATGTTATCATTTTTAGAAACTTTCCACTTACTGCAAAGTAAAAATCAGCAATGGCCCGGCTACATTATATATATATAAATTTTTTTTTCAGGAACTTTTTTTTATTAATAACATTCACGGAGAACTACTTTATGCTACAGTTATGTTTGTCCAGTGAGACAACGGATAAAAAAACTATTCTATTAGATATATAAAAAAGGAGGAATCTATACTAATAAAAGACCAAATCGCTCTGTGTGCGTGCGCGATGTCCAGCAAAAACTACTGCACGTAGAAATCTGAACATTTAGGTGTGAATAGTCGAAGACAGGTACTGATGCACCTGAGGCTCAGATTTTTAATTTTTTAAGGGCCGGGGCCCCCGGGACCCTTTAATTTTTTATGCACTAAATTGTTAATAACATACCTCTTTTCTATCCGATCTTCTTCGAAAGAAGAATAACCACTCAAAGGACGAAAAACGTCTTTATCACATGCTCAAAATCTCTTATAAATCAATAGGTCATTTATTTATTAAAATAAAAAAAGAGGGGGGGACACACAGTTTAATTCCAAATTTCTTCCATAGTCAGGTCTTCCAATTTTATATATTTCCGTTAAAAAAATGAACTTGTAAATGCGTCAAAACGTTTTGTGCTTTTTGAGCAGAGCAGTCGAGAACAACCTTAAATGGTCTAACATAATATTGGGGATTTTTAAAAGTGGGTTTCTGCAGTTTCCAGAAATTGTTCAAGAAGTTCAAAACAAAAAATAGATTTTATAAATGCTTAAAAGCCCTTTAACCACTTGAGGGGCGGTGGTATGTTTATGAAACCACCTAACCTTTAACTGATGTCACAGAAATTGTCACATAACTAGTGTGAAGCGGTCTGTGAGACCGCTCCATGGAAAGATAAATAAAAGGCACGATTGACTCATTAGGATGGTATTTGTGCAAAACCTTTTGTACAGGACTGTTGTAATTAACCCTCTCATGCATACGGACCCCATATGAGGTCGTATAATTATTGCATTATTAAGCAAAAATAAAATTGAGCATTCATTTATGGATTTTTGATTTGTGGACAGATAATACCTAGCATGCAGTACAATAATAAAATTGTTTCATAATGGTTTCTCATTTATCACAAAGAAAGTTTTTTTTGTAAATAAAGAAAAATAATGAAAATTTATGCACGAGAGGGTTAAAATCCACCTATTCAAAAGTCTCTGGTGATAGTAGGGGAAAGTAGGGGAATGGCTAGTCAAATTTAGACAAAAAAAAAAAATATTTTATTAAAGATGTATAACTCTAAAGCATAAGGAACAGTTTCAATCAACTAATTTTCATAAAGTTTTAGGAATTTTTTTTATCGTTTTATTTAAATGACCATCGATTGAGCGGTAATGTCCGACCTGATAGGGTAATTGCGCTCAGAGTTTGAATACAACGTTTAAGTAAGACAAAAGTCACATATGTAGTTGTGTGAGCTGTTTACACAACTGCAGACTTTTTGCGACCACTTTACACATATTGTGCACAAATATTGTGTTACACATATAGTGGGCTACTTTTTAAAATTAAGGTTTTTTGATTTTCACCACTTTTTTGAATTCGTAAAATTCTCCTTGTTTAATGACATATTAATAAAAAGGCGAAAACAGGGAAATTTTACCATTTCAAAAAAGTGATGTCAATCAACAAATTTGAATTTAAAAAAAAGTTCCCACTGGCAACACTTCTGGAATTCCACGCGAGCGCCATTACCCGTTATCGCCATGTTGGGTTTTATTGCATTAAAATATGCGTAACAACGCACTACAAAAATAAATAAAAGCATAAAAGCACAGCTAAATGTGTATATTTTGTTGATATAATGAGTAAATTAAGAGTGTACACTTACCTTCAAGTTAGATGTTGTAGAATTTTATAATAAAACAACTGTAAACTAATAACGTGATGACACAAAATTGCTTTCCTTCTGACGGTCACTATATCCTTACTGGGAACTTACGATGAAGTTCGCTAAGTGCCGGTACCGATCGCACGTTTTCAATTCTATTCTGTTTAGAGATATTGGGTGAGAATGATTACCCTTCTGAGCGGCATTACCCTACTTTTCCCTACTAAAGTTCCAAACGGAACAAAATTTCGGTAGAGTTTGTAGTTAAACTGAAAATTGCAAGTTAACTATAAAAATTGAAAAAAGCCCGCGGTCTGAGAGACCGGTAACATCAGTTAAAGGTTAATTTCATTTACCAAATGCCACAATGGCACCAGAATTTAAACAAAAAAAATTACCGGTTTATTATGTATGTGAAATACAGCTTTTTCTTATTTACAAATAAATTTGTTTTCAAATTCCAGTGCCATTCGTTAATTTCAACACTTTAGCAATGGAATTGCTTTGCCTCTGAAAGGGTTAAGGACAAAAGAAATCAAAGTTTATAAATTACACCTTACGCAAAATAGGAAAACTTCGCTAAAAACACACTTCCGGCAAACTACGGAAGCAGAAAAAGTAAAGGCATTCGTGCTTTATATCTTCAACTTTGACATCATATAAACTGGATAAAATTAAGAGTACTGCTACTGCATCAACAAATCCTACCGCCCCCCCTCCCCCCTCTACCATTCTGATAACGAAAATGGGTGGGCAAGCTCAAGAGATTTCAAAAGAGTCTTGCAGCTCTCACTTGTTTACAAGGGAACAAAACATAAGGAAGAACCTTATCTCGTTTATCCAGACAAAATTTGAAACACGTTAATGCGCGATTACAATAACGAAATAAAAATTGCTGTGATAAAAGAAAATAAAAAAGCGCGACCAAATGAAATTCTTTTTGAATCTTCGGATTCCCCCCCCCCCTTCTTCGAAAATTCATTTTACTGAACTTTTATAACTCCAAGCGTTATTTAAATAAAGTGAGACATTCATATGCCTAAATTTACATACATTAAAGAAAACGAGCTAGAATGCGAAAAAAAAAACTACAAAATATATTTCAAATTTCTATCGAAATGCGATATCTGATAAGTTATTTTTTTCTCAATTTCTTAATCTGAAAATTCATTTCCCTCTCTTTTTTTCTATTGAAAAAGGAGAAATAAACTATAAAATATAGAAGTGATAGAAGTTTACTTTGTTATTTAGAAGTTTGTGCAGAATGCTTCGATTGGTTTAACATTAGCTTGCGGATGTAGTATGCTGACTAGTGTATGCTTTTAAATTTTACCAAAACTATAGCAGAAATTTACCACTGTTTGAAAGAAAAAAATTGGTGTTAAAAAAGTAGTGCATGGCAGTTTCGTAGAAATGCAAGGTGAGGTGATTGATAAGACAAAAAACTACCCATTACAGTGAGGAGGGAATTATATATATTAAGCGCTAACTAATTTTTGGTCAAAGCAGGAATTCGCTACGGGAAGACCCTTAAGGCTGTTCTTAACTGCTCTGCTTAACAAGTGAAAAACGTTCTGACGCATTTACAAATTCATTTTTTAACGGAAAGGTATAAAATTGGAAAGCCTGGCCATGGCAGCAATTTGGAATTGAACTTTTTGTCCCATTCTTTCATCAATCAATTACATACTGAGTTATAAGCTATTTTGATCACGTGACAAACACGTTTTTCGCCCGCTCTTGAGTGCTCTTTCTTCCTTCGCGCGGAAATTCGGTTCAAATTGCCCTATTTCCTGAATGATCTATTGAGTTTGCAAATAAATGGAAAAACAGCTCAATTACATAGTTTCTGAACAACATCACATAGTTTCATGCATTTTCGAACAAAAATAAATTAAAACTTATGCCAGAAAGTTGTCATTTTGGATTTGAGAACACCCTTAAAAGTAAAGCGACACGATTTATTTATTTATTTTTTTTATTTTTTTTTTATTTTATTTTTTTTTTTTTTTTGGGGGGGGGGGGGGGGGATCCTGATAAACATACAAATTATGGCACCTGAGGTAGAAAATTTCTTTCGAAGACGTTACACTTTTTATTTCCTGGGGATTAAGCTTAGTCTGTGAGTATTAAAATTTAAAAGACAAAATCATTTGCCTATTTGCAATTCTTCACTAAAATTTACTACAGTAGAACCTCGATTAACAGAGCTTCGATTAATCAAGGTTTCTGTTAATCGAGCCAATAACAAAGTGCGATTTTCTTTTCTTTTGAATGAGCCTTGAAAATGACCACACTTTTTAGTTCACTGCCCGTGCTATACAGGCTCTTCTGCCCCCGAAAGCACTCAACTTCCAAGAAACATTGTACCCTGATAAGTCAACAGCAAACAATGCTTTGTTTCCAGTGGCCGTGCGAACTTTCGTAAATTTTTCAATTTGCTTTTTTAAATTTACTACTAGTAGTTGATTTCCTTTTTAAATTTGTTAAGCTGTGAAACAGAACATATTTATTTTTATTATTTAAAAAACGTTCTATTTTTTTATAATTATTTTAAGAGATGTTAAATTCGCAAGCACGGCAAGTTTTTACACACAGTTTCTATTAACCGAGATTTCCGATATCCGAGGTACTAACAGTCCCAATTAGCTCGGATAATAGAGGTTGCACTGTATTAATGGGTTGACTGAAGGTTTTGACTTTCGCTTTCAAACCCTACGCTGAATAGACATTTTACATGTATGACAAGTTTTTCACAAAATGTATTTCTAATATTGCCAGATGAAAATTTAATTATTGTAAACTACACCGAACTTATCATAAAAATCTTATCTTATTACAACAGAACATTCTCGCAACTTTCTCTTCGTTAGAAATATTTAATGCAATGCTATTTATTTTCATATCTCTATATGTGCATGCTTCACGAGCTTATATACGACCTTGACGAAATTGACTGCAATTGGCGTAATCGTAATTGTGGGAGCCGCTAACAATGAAATACCAGAAATTCTATCTATAGGTGCTGGTAAGAAATAGCGAATTAAGTCAGAAAAACTTGTTCATTCCTCAGACAGTGAATCTTGAGGACATTAAATTCATTATCTGAAGAATTTCGGTGTTCTACTTTAGTAAGCACGTTTCATGACTTTATGAATTATAAAATATTTGGGCACACACAGGGCTGCGGAGTCGGCAGCAAAAACGACAGACTCCGACAATTTTAAACAGATCAACTCCGACTCCGCATACATACAGGGTATCCATAAAAAATTGAAACGTACTTTAATTTTTTTACTTGTTGGAGATACATAGGTTATGTAAATTGAAAAAGTGTTCAAAATAAGATAGGGATTAATATTATATTGATTAAAGGATCGTATTAAATTATATTAAAATTATATTGAGACCTGTCTCTAATTTTTAAACAGCTATGTTTTGCTTATACAGTCCCTGTATCTCAAATTGCTAAGGGGAAAAAATCCATTCTTTAACAACTGAAACAGCAAAATTTATTCTTTTACAACCAAAACTGACCGAGTTATTATGCATTGAATTTTATGAAATTTCAGAGATATGGAACACTAAAAAAATGCTGCCCGTTTTTAGGGCCAGAAAGCTTCCCAATACGGGGAAAAAAATTCCTCGACTCACAACCGGACGCAAAAACGCCACAATAATTTTTGGTGACCCGAGCCTGACATACTTCAACTCGCACCCGACCTGAACCGAACCCGAGTGGACAGAGGTTAAAATGAAGCATCCATTGTTGTCTGAGGCAGATGCATACATTAGTTTGTGTAACCGGATCTGAACCGCGGTTCGGGTTCTGTAGGATGCTAATTGAAAAGAAAAAAAATGTTCAAAGTTCACTTTCACTTAATTATGCTACAATAGTGTTATCCATGAACTGAAGAAAGTAAATGAACCAGTATAAAGATTCACGTATGGCAAATATCATACCTGCTCTATTCACCTATATTTAAAGTATTAACATGCCAATAAACTGAAAATAACTCAATATTTGTTAATGTATAGTTCAAAAATTAAAATAATTCTGTTTATAAATTTAAAATTAAATATTAGTTTAATTTCACTTCAAATTGCTCAACAAAAAGCTGGAGTCAATGTTTTTAGCGACTCCAACTCTTAACCCCAAAATTAGCCCGATTCCCGAAGCCCTGGACACATGACAGTAAATCATAATTTCCATAATTTTATTTAACAAAACTGTGTAATCGATCATTGTTAGTTCAAACTTTTCATTTGCAAAAACTTATTTTAAACTATATTTTCGAAAATATATTTAAGAATTCAATTGCGGAAGAATACATTTATAGTTTAGCTACTACAAAAGCTATAAATATCGAAATTTCTCGCCCACTTAACTCAATCTTAAAATATTTCTATAATTAAAATCGCATAAAGAAAATTTTCGAAGATATCAGATCATCATAAAAGGTTCGAAAAGGTCAGTTCAGTTGCTTGAGTTTTCAAAATACTTTTAGGAGAAATAAAAATCCAAGCGGCGAAGTACCATTTTCCTTTTTCCTCTTATGCAGAATATATCCAGGAGACACTATTGCACTTCACACCTACTTAGGAAAATGCCAGGTGACACGAATGCGCTTTTCCCACCTTAAAAATAGTATCTAGCCACATTTTATTCATCGCCAGTGCAGCATTTTTATGAGTAGGAAAATATATCTTATTTGATAAGTTTCAAATATGTGTTTCTGATATTCGCCTACAATTTTCGTCGTACAATTTAAACCGAGTAACAAGCTAAAAATAAATGGAAATACGTATATTAAAACCCAACACACTATAAAAAATTGCTGAGATTTAAAGAGTCTTTAACCCCTTTCGGGTATTTCTTTTTTTTTTTTAATTATGGTGAAAATTAGAATTACTCTTAGGTTTAAAATATTAACCCTTAACCAGACACGTGGGGTGCGTGCAAACCTCATATCAAAATTTTTATATGAAAAACTTGAAAAAAATAAATATCACCATTTTATAATAATTTAATGTGTAACGAATGTTGCTGACATCAATATTTGTGAAAATAGATTAAAAAAGAATTGCTTTATTACATATGTGCCTTTGATTTAATATACAATTTTAGAAATTTTCTTTGGGGTCCGCATGCACCCCATCTATGATCGAGCGCATTTTCCTTTTTTTTTTTTTTTACCCGTGTGGTTAAGGATTAAAAGGAGCTATCCAACTGACAAAAAATAAGATTTACTGGAATTTAACGAATGTGAAATTTTGAAAACCTTTGGAAATGTATTACGACAGGGCAGTATTTTTTTTTCTCCATGCTTTATCAAAACCCACCGGTACAGCTGTAGCGCATATTATCAAGAGGGGTGTCCAACATTTGCCATCCTCAGAATTTGGCATCCCCAGCGAGAAATTTGTTCCGGGTCACATTTGAGGGAAAAATATTGATGGAAATTCTTATTCCACAAATACATTGTAGTTGTTGAAAACGTTAGAAAATGTGTAATAGTCAAAGCAATAAAACAGATAAATTTTCGAAAAAAACATTTGACTTCCATTCTTTATCTTTTTAAAAATTATCGAACACATTAGCAGACCATTATGACCTTCTGCATAAATAATGTGTTAATATAACTTAGTAAAACATTGAAAAAGTTAAAAGTCAGTAATAATTAGCCAAATGTAGACTGCCCTAAATATATAAACATACGTCATTCAGTTTCAGCTCTCAAAAACTACATTATTATAGTGTTACAAAATGTTAGAGGCTACAACCTACAAGACCTGACCCGCGTAAAAACTTTGAAGAGAGACCCTATCTATAAAAAAAAAAAATTTATAGTATCTTCCAAAGTTCCAATTACCTTACAAATCTTTATACCCAAGCGAAAACCTATCTGAAACAATTTTTTTGGTCGGTTCCAAGAGATTGTTTTTTCATGTTTTACCGCCAGAGGTCTGTCCAGCAGTGTCCTGTTTTTGTGAAATTGTGAACAGCTTTTTTACGTTTCTGAAAAATCCAGTCCTAATTTTGCGAATTAAAAATTATCCTCATATTCAGGTTCTTTTTTATATGTTTTTAAGAAGATATATGTATGTAAAATACATATATTTTCTTTATATACAGCGGTAGAATTGATAAAAAAAGTCACTGGTCCGCAGACATCGTCACTGGCCCGCTACATAAAATTCTATTAAGTACATTTAATGACCCTTTGAATGCCACCCCCCCCCCTCCTCCTCCTAGAATATAAACCAAACTTCCTTTCAGTTACCCAAAATTTTCGGCATAATAAAATGTAAAATTATAATTTGCTAAAAATTAAATAAACAGACATGAACAAAAACTATAAAATTATTAATTATGTATTTTATTTCTGATTATTTCAACTAAGATTTAATGCAATTTATTTATTTATTTTTTTAAATAAAATAAAATTTTGTGGTTTGTGTTTGGTTGCGGTTATCTCAGGGACGGGAAAATTAATATTTACCTGTCAGAGAGAGGAAAAAAGTTACTGGTCCTGGGGACCACTAAATTTTTTTAATAAGTGATCCGATTGAATTTTTAGTGGTCTCGGACCAGCGGACCACCAAGGATTTCGAACGCTGATATATGTAAAAGTGACAAGTCAGATTTCATTTTAAATGATTAAATTTGTGAAAGATTTAGTTTTCAGCTGAAAAAGTTTGCAAAAGGTCCTTTTTTAGGATGAAAAATTTTGTGAAGGGTTGGTTGGTTGTATTTATGTCGGCCAATTATCTGCACGTGGGATATGGGCCCGAAAGGGGGGAGTGCCTTCCGTGGAGGTCTTTCTAAGGGAACCTAACCCGTATTAACGCTTGGAGAACCAAGGTTCGAAGAAAACCACGAAAACTCCGAACGATTAGGCCGACGGGCGCGATTGGGATCGAACCCAGCACCTCCCGTCTACCAGCTTCGAGAGGAGAACCTCTCGGCCACTGGAATTTTGTGAAGGGTCCTGTTTTGATATGAAAAATTTTGTGAAGGGTCCTTTTAAGGACCCAATTACTTCCTAAACCGATCCCTGCCTGTACACTGTTCAGTACACCCTGTGCAAACGGAATTCAGTTTTAAAACTAAAAATTCCATTGTTCCTATGCCAGGAATGCTACATACCGTGCAAATATACCGTATTTTATGGAAGAAACGCCGCACCCGTCGTAAACGCCGCACTCCTCAAATTGGCCTGAATAAGCTTAAAAATATCGTAAACGCCGCACCCGTTGTAAACGCCACATCCATCGGAACGCAACTTTTCTCGACAGCGTCACATTGACCTAATTTTAATCAAAGCTTTCTGAGCAGTGTAGGATGCCTCGTTCTTAATATCTTAAGATGTCTATAGTTTTATTTAAAATATTTCAATCCGATTTTAAGTATTTTTATGAATTTTTAAATTAACGAAACTCAGTTGGTATTTAAAAAACATCGTAAACGCCGCACATGGCATAAACGCCGCACTTAGAAAAAAATTAACTTTTAAACTCGTAAACGCCGCGGCGTTTCTTCCATAAAATACGGTACCTGCTAAATTAGCATTTTGTTTCAGTCAATAGCGAATCCACTTTCACAGGTTTCGATGTATAGGATTGTTGTGTTTATTTATTATAATAAAACTTTCTAAGATGAAAGTGGAAGAGACAGAAGAAAAATTCCATTTTAAACAGGCGTTCGCCATAGCAGGTATAATTGAATGGTATTCATACGGTATGGGATAATGAAATGTTTACGTTTAAGACATGATTTCGTTATAGACAGGTTCCGTTTCCATAGAGATTACTATAATTTATGTCCCGATTTAGAAGCCACTGTCCCGCCCTTTTTTTTTTTTTTTTTTTGGCTTTGCTTGTGATATCGGACCTTGGCAACACTAGTCATTTTCCAACAAATTAAGTGAACTTAGTACTAATGAAAATCATTATGCACATCAAAATGCATTTTTGAATTTGCTTGATGAAACAGACCTTTTGGATACTTCCCGCAGGAATTTACTAATCTAACCTTCAAAAATCTACATTAAAATATCACTTTAAAAAAAGAAATTTTAGATTCTCTGGTGGGGCACGTTTATTGCGGCACTGGGCCACAGTCCTCCTTGTGAGTTAGACATCCCTGATATGGAACTTTCAGAAACTGAATAGAAAGCAAAGTTATTTTTACTGACACTCAAATATTTACAAAGTTTATTTTAGCTTATTTATTTAAAAAGGAAAAAAATGTTATAATATACCATTAACGCCAAAAAGTGAAATGACATTAACAATGAATGAGAAATTGATCGCATAGCAAATCTGTAACCCATAATATGATTAATAAGATTAAAATTTTATTTCGGATATTAATTAAATATTAATCTTAAGGCACCCTAAGAATCTTCCAAAATAACAAAACAGCGAGTCAACAGAAAAGTACATGAGGCTATTTCCATGGGTTTTGCTTGTTGGTCATCGTTATTTTCGAAAAGTTTGTTTGGACTTATTCAATTAATGAGATATCTTCCATAAAATAAGTCATATTATTCCGTTCTAAAATACTGGTAACCAAAAATCGTAGCATGTGACTTACACTACAAGTACTCCTGGAAATAGCCATAAAGTTTTAGCATTTTGATCATACTATATTGAAAAAACACAAAAATGGTACATAAAGATTTCAACTCTGATAGATGAAAAAAATAAAAAAAATAGACGCAGTATAGAGTTTTGCACATAATTATAATTATCAGATCTTTTCATAACTTCACCAAAATATAATAATAGCGATGTACAAAAATATATTTTATTTTTTTTTATATATTTTTAAAGCGAAAAATACATGATTTCGTCATCTTTTACAAAGTAAAGGGTAAAGAGTCCACTTCAGGAGGCGCGGGACACAAAAATCCTCAAATTTTCTAAAAAACTTTTATTTCCATTAAAATTCTCTCTTTTTTCTGCTTAAAATGAAGTTTCAATCATGTTTCTATCTTAATTTAGAATAGGAAACATTAATTTTTTCGTTTTGGTTTGGTTTCAAAATCTAGCTTTCAAAGCCATGGTTGTCGTGGAAACGACTTCTTGTAAAAATGAGTTTTCTTCATGATGGGTCTTTTCGCCATTTCTCGAATTTAAATTGTTGTAAGTCCAGAACCGTTTAAGATAAAGAGTTCAAACTTGGAGCATGTCTTTTTTTAATCGGTTTACTTTAATTTTGATTCAGCAAATTTGAAAAAAAAAAAAATTTACTTTTGAAAATATGACAACAACACCTGCTAGTTTCATGCATTTCCAAACAAAAATAAATTAAAACTTATGTTATAAAGTTGTCCTCTTGGATTTGAGAACAGCCTTAAGGGAAATATGAACGTTGAAAGTTGCCTGGACCAGCTTCTTGCACTTAAATACTGGATTATATTGCCAGTTTGATTCTCACTCACCAATGAATTCATGGAAAGCGTAGGAGATCTTAAATAAATAGATAAAAATCTTTTTAATGAAGTTTACGGTTGAGTCTGGCATAAATGAACTGACAGAATGTTCTTCAATGCTTTATTTTTATACTCTAGGCAGTAGAATAATACAACTGTTCTCAAAATTTTAATTTTTCTTTATAAAATTAAAAACTAAGAATATAAAAGACATGTTAATGTTTTTTATGAATTTATTACTGTAGTATTAACTTAATTATTAAAATAGAATATTTTTAAAAGGTTGGTTAAATGGTAAAAAAGATCCACTGTAAAAACGAGGTGCGTACGGTTCAGACCGAGTCTCTCCTTTTCTGACACACGTTCCAGAACTTTTAAAAACTGTTTTTGTTTTGTTGATCAGCAGTTGTACTGATGATGGTCTTTATTAAATTTCAAAACGTCTACTCTATGAATTTATTTTGTGCTTTCAATATGGTTCTTTATTCTATTAAATGTCATATTAATCTCAACAATTCAATCAGACGCAATTATGTTTAAATATTAAATTATTTCATATCAGTTTCCAATTTTCAGTTTCACCGCGTCATGATTTCATTGAAAAGCTTAAGACAGCATTAAGAAAATTTGGAGAGAATATTGTTCTCTAAAAAGGTTCCTGAAAAGCAAAAATCAACACATTAAAAGTTCTATTGTTTTAAACTGCATTAAAGTACTCAAAATATGACAAAAATGGTAAAATCATGCGAGTCTGAACTTCAAAAAATGCGGGAATTCAAGGAAAGAAACAAAATCCTTTTACTTTCTTTTATCATACTTGGCAGTATCCCAAAAACTTGGAACACAGTCAAGGAAATCGTTTTTCACATTCAGAAAAATAAAAGAAAAATTTCACGCTACTTCATCAGAAGATGAAAAAATTTTATATAAAATGAAATTAAAAGCAAAAAATGCTATGGTTTAAGAGAAATGCAAATAGGTATTTCATGAAAAAATTTCCAGGTAGCTCACATCCGCTGTGAAAGAAAGAATGCACCTAAGTACAGGAGGAGACGTTAGTGAAGCAACTATTCTCCGCGCGAATTAGGGCGATATTTCGGGGAAACACGATTCAGTATTTATAGAAAGTACAAAATACTTTGCACCTCAACAATGAATCAGGACACCCAACAATTGCATAATATCAGAATTAGACTACTGATACTGTCATGCCACTCGTCTAAGATATATCGCATTGAAATGTTGCCAAATTGGGGCCATGTATTTCATTCCGAGTATTTGGAGACATTACATACGAAATAACAGATATGGAAAATGTCTGCACATAATTTTTAATTTTTTAAAAAAGATCCACTTCAGAAGAATCCTTATTACTTCAAGTAACAGAAAAACTTTGCAAGAACGGAGTCATTCACAAATAAGAAGTGCCACGTTTACACTAGCCTACGGGCCGCATAACTGTATTTATATCGAAACCATTTGTAGGGTACAACGTCCCACTATTAAATTATAACATTTAATGCAGAAATTACGGTGAGTTAAATATTGAATTTTGGCTAAAGTGTGAATACCTCTCTGAGACATTAGAGAAGCAATTATTTAGTTGGTGAATTAAGACGATAATTCTGCGAAATGTGATGCAGATTTTATAAAAAGTATGTACATAGAAATTTACTATCACTATTATACACAGATAAAAAATAACTATGAATGCAAAATATACTCAATGAAAATACATGCCCTATTAATAAGCCGCCAAAACCCGAATTGTCTAATAATGAGTAAAAATAGGCTGAATGTTTCGCCAAAGCTCCAAATAATTAAGAATATAATGCATTAAAAACCTTGTGCGTTTTCGCAGTAACTTTTCCAGTTATTTTAACATGGCTTTTTACCTAAATCTACACATTAAAACATGCATCAATATGTTTAATGCAAAAAGAAAATATGTCATGTACAGCTCTAACATTTCTTTTACTGAACAAGCGAGAAAAATAAAAATCAAACTGCCATGGTGTAATTTTTCTATCTTCTTTTTCATTATTGAAACAATTATTTAGATGCACATTCAACATTTATTGCAATCAATAATAAAACAAATTAGTCAACTGGAAAAAAAGTTCGAAGATTTATACGAGTCACTCACATACAAAGAAGTACACCAGCATTATTTTCTTTCATGTCGGGTGTTTTTTTTTTTTTTTTTTTTTTCTAAAAGCTAAAATCCAATTTAACACAAAATTAAAGGAAATTGAAACTTTACCTATACCAGATGGAAAAAAGGGCGAGATAGGCAGGCGTTATCATTTATATGCAAGTCGAAAACATGCTCTAGAATAAAAAATTATCACGTTTGGGTGGATTTAAAAATAGCGTAATATGAATAGATCAGAGTTCGTTGATATATATATATCAATGGATATATATCATGATATATATAAAATGGGTATATATCATGATATATATCAGATGTTTATTTTTAAAATATTAAGATTTTTGATATACGTGATATTTACTTTCAAATTATCAAGTATTTCAAACTGTGTAAGATAATTTTGATATTTTCAGTCAAAGCAAATGTAAATGAAATTTTCAACTGTTATTGACTGTATCATTCTGTAGACACAGAACTTTTGTCTCTGGCAAAGAAAAACAAACATATTTTCCACAGCTTTATATTTGAAGATCTCATTTTTAAATGTAGAACTAATAATTATGTATGACAATTAATTCAGAGCACCCATTGAAAGATAAACTGTAATGCAGATAAGTCAGTTATAGACAGCTTCATTAGAAAAGAATCTTTTCTGATTTTGGTTTAGTTGAGCCTAAACTGTATAACATGTTAGGGAATAAAAAATAAGGGAAGCTTACATTTATGTTAAAATTCTTCAATTAAAAAAAAAACTTGTTTTATAAATTTCTGTATACTTTAGACTGAATCTTGTAGTTTTTTATTTCTTCTTAATGTATAATTCAAATTGTCTGTTTTCAATTAATTGATCTCAAATTTTGTTCTATGTGAAAAAACAAAAAGAAGGAAAAGAAATTCATTTTTAGAATATTGTTTGATTAAGTTTTCATGTTAAGTGCAATATGTTTTAGTTCCTAATTTATATTATGTTTGAAAATATTTATTGTCAGCAGTGAGTTGGCTATTTTGAAAATATCAGATATATGGAAAGTATCGGTTATATATCCAAAATATCGAATACTTTTTATATTTTCAAAAGATATATTTACGAACCCAGGAAGATAAAAGTGAAATACTTCCTTTTAAATGCTGTGAATAAAAAAATATATATATACATTGATTTCAAAAAAGGTTGGTTGTATTTATGTCGGCCAATTATCAGCACGTGGGATATAGGCCCTAAGGGGGGGGGGGTTGCCTTCCGTGGAGGTCTTTCTAAGGGAACCTAACCCGTATTAACGCTTGGAGAACCAAGGTTCGAAGAAAACCACGAAAACTCCGAACGATTAGGCCGACGGGCGCGATTGGGATTGAACCCAGCACCTCCCGTCTACCAGCTTCGAGAGCAGAACCTCTCGGCCACTGTTTATGCTGAAAATATAAGTATATACAGGGAGTCCCAAAAAGATCAGGACGCACTTTAACTTACCTGTTGGCGATATATAGGCAATGCAAATTGCAGGAGTGTTCAAAGTAAGATAAGAATTAACATAATGTTAATGAAACTGTCCTGCCATTAATTTTCCAAAAGTTATCTTAAATTTTTATACGATCCCCCGGGTGCTAAGTTATATTTAGAAAAAAATATATCCATGCTGTCACACGTACAACAGTAAGAATTCTATTCTGCTACGACCGAAACCCGCCGATTTACGATAATTTAAATTTTATCAAATTTCGGAGCTTTCCGGCACTAAAAACTAACTGCGAATTTTTAGTGCCAGAGAATTCAGAAATTTCATAAAACTAAGTATCATAAAATTCGGCGATTTTTGGTCGTAGAAGAATGTAAATGTTTACTGTTGTACTTGTCAGAGCATGATTTTTAATATAACAAAAAGGACCCAGGAACCGTATAAAAATTTTAAAAGTAACTTTTGGGAAATTAATGGCAGGACTATTCTATCAAGATAATTTTAATTCTTGCCTTATTTTTAAACACATTTGCAATTTCTTCGGGGCACCCTGTATACTCATTTATATTAAAATATATATTTACTCATCTGAAACAACATTTTGGATTTTCGTTTGAAAAATCGGTCAAACCCGATTGTGAAGTGCAAGAGTTACCCAATCAGGAACCGACCCGAACCCTAAACATAGAGTCAATCTTATCGGAACTCGGCATACAACGAATAAAAATTAAAGAAAGAAAATGCCAACCCAACCCGATCCGATCCAAACGAAGGATCGGGACCGGATAATATCCGGTTACCAGACCCAACGCAGAAATCTGCCGTTTCCCAATAAGAATTACCCTTACGGGTGCCCCTATAGATTTACCCCCCCCCCCCTCCCTGTATAGAATAATGGGAAAAGTATTTAAAAAGAAAATAAAACTTAAGTTTAAATCAAACTAATTCATCTTTTTAGAATTTTAATACTTGTTAAGGCAAGTTTTTCAAAGGAAAAACATGCGTGCTGATTTTCTACAGATGAATGACTCGATAGGTAGAAGTACTAAAGCACGTTTGTTGCAAAACACGCCTGATGACGTCCTCGTTTTAAAACAAGGAATACGTCAATAAATGGCCCAAGCTTGCTTACGTCTCATTATGGATCACTTGGCTGATGTCGATTATTTTTGTCGCCAGCAAATGAGCGATTTCTGCTGCAAACTATAAACCATACCTAATAACCCTTTGAATACAGACTTCGCCCTGAAAATATCTTTTTGTAAACTTTGAAAGCGACGGAAAAAGATTTGAGCTATTGTGTAGATTAGTAACGTGCTTTTAAATAGCTGCATAAAAATATAAACAGTTTTCAAGCCACCGTATTGAATTTATAACTAACCACCTATTGAAAGGGACATGATCATTTAAAACGGTTTTTTTTCCCTATTACATATACATGCATATTTGTTGAAAAAAAAATGAACATTGTTGGATATATAAGTAACATAACTTATTTGAAAATAATTACAGTCAGTTTTATAGAAAATTGATTTATACGAGTAATTTAAATATTAGGGCAGACTTGGGAGAGTTGATCCCTAGGTCTAAAACCCGACAAAAAATGCAATTAAGTCTCAAACTAGAAACATTAATAAAGTGACTCCTTATCAACAGACCTAGCAGCATAATTTCATTCAGCCATTTTTATTTTTGTTGTAAGAAAAGAATCTGTTTTCTTACAATCAAACTTCTTTTTGAGTAGGTAGTTTATGTTTCATATTTTTTGATAAATATAACTAAATTACTTAATTTTATTGATATATACTAACATCCCTTACTGCTTAAATGTTATTTAAATCTTCTTTACTTTTGATTTAGCAATTTTTTCTCCAAATATGCACAAGAGGGACACGTGATCCCTGTTGTATGTGGAGACTTTATCCCGGGGATCAAGTGTCCCCAAAGTTAAGCTAAATAATTGTTAAACTTTATTTAACACCCTACTTCTCATTGTGACATTTAGATAATATCAGTATTAGAATACGGTTGTCTCGATTTTAGATGGTTGACAAAGATAGAAAGTTAATATGTGGCTGCATATGGTTAGCAAGCACATGGAGGATGAATACACCTAACTTTGTAAAATTTAAGCATTTCGTAAAGAAGATATAATCAAAACAGTAAAGTGTTAATCATAATGGATAATCATGACAGACATATAAGCATTGAGAGTTTGAATTATGCCAAAGAAAATGGAATAATTTTGTTAAAAAGACCACCGCACACTTCCTACAAATTGCAACCTCTGGTACGTACTGTATATGGACCACTTAAAAGATATTAATGTGGCTGCTCAAAACTGGATGACTAATCATCCTGCTCAAAGAATAACAATTTATCAAATTGCTGAATTGATCGGCCTATTCTAAAGCCATGATGACAACTAACATAATAAATGGATTTAAAATCACTGGAACATATCCCTTAAACAGGAATTTCTGAGTCGATTTTTTTTATCCTCTTTCGACGCAAATCAGCCATTAACTCCAACAAGCAGTAATATAATTACAGTTAAACCAAACATAGTTATACCAAAAGACATACAAGTGTTCCCTAAAGTCTCATTATCGAAAATGGGAAAATCTAAAGAAAGAGAAAAAAAGGATCTTCAAAAATTTTGACAAGCACTCCAACTAAAAGATAAAATGAAGAAGAAATACAAGATCACAAACTGAATAAAAAACAATAATCAAGAAAAATTCATTTCATCCCAAGAAAGGAAAATAAAAACACTAAAAATGAAAGCCCCGAATCTTCAGAAAGTGAGAGCAGTTATAGTGTTTACGATTCAACCGAGCCAGATCAACTTGGTGAACATTCTGATAAAATCATTGAAGATCCACAAAATTTATCGATTGATGAAAATGACTCATTATGCGATTTCTAGGAAAGAAGAAAATTAGTCACTTCATAGGAAAAATTTAAAAGATTTTTCCATCTGAATGTGAAATCAATTTTCTAAGAAAAAGAGGACTTAATTCTGATCAATTTATTTATCCAGAAGATGTTGACATTAGTGTTGTGGACAACGATGAGATTGTCAAAACCTACCCAAACCAACCATGCTTGGAGGAATTCTTCGAACTGCAATAATTTTATCATTTACATTTGATTTTCCAAGATTTGAAAATGTTTTTTCATCATTAATTTCAGCAATAACAATCATTTATATGGGAAAACAGTGATTTTCACCAAATGTAGATTTGTGTTTTTCTCCCTTTTTCACATGTTAGTCAGCAATAAATTTGATTTCTACTACTTAATTTGAATTATTTCATTGCATCTGTTTCAAGGATCAAGTCTCCCTGCAATTGGGGAGACTTGATCCTTTTATTTTTTGGATAAAAAAATTATCTTTATTTTAAAAAGGGATTTTCAAAAATAAAAAAATACTACAACAAAAAAGGCATATGGGCCTTTAATAATAACTGGAAACATTTTTTAAAAAATTTGTTTTTTCCAAAATAAAAATAAACTGAAAAAGGGATCAAGTCTCCCAAGTCTCCCCTATTAGTGACACTTATATCAGTCTTATTTTCCCAGAATAAACTGTTCTACACAGTGAAACATTGATACCTTTAAAATCTTAATAAATCTTTTGATTACGTTAAGTTAATAAATTTCAAAAAAAAAAAAAAAATATTGAAATGCTGGTATCTGGGATGTCCGATGTTTAGTCAGAACACTTATTCAAAATTAAGCTTTTCATAAGAAATCCCTGGAATGATTTGACATTTAGCAGTTGAGTTTATACACTTTCTTTCAAGTATTGTGTATTGTCATTTGACACCACTTCTCTGAAACTGCTAGGTTATGAAAAAGCGACAACAAAATAAGCAGAAAAAACCTATTTACCAGCATTTTATACTACTGAAAATATTGATCTTAAAATCCACAGTAGTTTCACAACTTAGTCTCGCAACTAATTGTCATGCACTGAAACATTTAAACAGCCATCAGACAAAATAAACAGGCTATGTTATACACTATGACGCAAAAGTTTAGACAATGACGTCATTCAGCTTTAAAATGTAGAATTATGACGTCAGAATTACAAAAACCTGTAAATATATTCAAAAACTGATTTAAAATGCTATGTACAAAAGACAGTCGTTTTATTTGCTATAATACTAATTTATTTCATAAAAATTCAAATGTGCTTGTCGCAAAAGTTTAGACACTATTCTAAATTTCTTTGAATATTCGCTGGCATATGCAAATTTAGAATCGATGATGTCACAAATTTGGAGTACTTAAGTTCTGCAAACGATTGCGCTTCATAGTCGACATGCCGAGAGCTAAAGAAATTCAAGTGAATGAGGTTTCAAGGATTTGGCAGTTGAAAGGTGAAGGGAAGAGCGTTTCTGAAATTTCTGCTATTATTAATAGGTCAAAAAAATCTATTTATCGAGTTTTATCGAGTGGTTCCGAATATAAAGCAAAATGTCGGTCTGGGAGGCCACGTATGACAAATGTACGAGAGGATCGCCTGATACAAAGACTAGCGAGTACTCAACAAATGAGCGTACGTGGAGTTCAAAGCTCATCGGGACTCTCTGTATCAAAGGATACGATTCGTAGACGAATTTTGGAAAAAGGAACAATCGTTTATAGCAAAATGCAGAAGAAACCAGCTCTGAAACCACATCATAAGTTACAAAGACTTATGTGGGCTCGAAAGCATATGTCATATGGAGAGAAATGGCAGTCAGTCATATTTAGCGATGAAAAAAAGTGGAATCTGGATGGTCCAGATGGTTGTTTATCGTATTGGCATGACTTGCGGAAGGAACCTCGACGTTTTTTTAGTCGCAGACAAGGAGGGGGCTCGGTGATTGTTTGGGCAGCCTTTTGCTATAATGGACAAGTATCTCTGACCTTCACCAGTGGTCGTCAAACTTCACAGCATTATACACAGACATTAGAAGAAAACCTACCGCCATTTGCTGAGCTTCTAGGGGGTCCTCAGTGGGAATTTCAGCAAGAAAATGCTTCAATTCACACTGCAAAACATTCAAAATATTGGTTTAATTCCCATAATATAAGAGTTCTCGACTGGTCAGCATGTAGCCCAGATCTTAACCTTATAGAAAACCTTTGGAGCATCATGTGTCGCAAAGTTTATAGCAACGCTAGACAATACTCTTCTGAAAAGGAACTTAAGACATCTATTGAGAATGCATGGTACGATATCGATCCACAAACTATGCAAGATTTAGTTTCTTCCATGCAATCTCGTGTATATGACGTAATACATAAAGCATGGATGCGCAACCAGGTTTTAAAAATTGTTTATTTCGATTTTATTTAATTTGTGTCTAAACTTTTGAGACAGCAGTTTATTTTTGTTACCATTTAATTTATTGCAATACGCACAATTCCCCTTTTCTTTGTTATAAATATTGTTTATATGTACAGCACATTCATTTCAAGCAGTGATTTGAAAATTGAATAAATATTTTTCAAAGTATGTAAGAATTTCTTCATTGTCTAAACTTTTGCGTCATAGTGTAATACACATTACTTTTAAATGATTACACTAAAACTTTATATATTTTTAAGCATTTTCTTTATGAAACGATGTCGCAAGTTAACTTTCTCAATTTTCCTCTCATCTTCTTGTTAGGTTTAAGATAATGAGTTTGTCTTATAGAGCATTTAAATATATCGTGTTACATATTTTAGTTTAAAGTAAACAAGTGCTTATTCAACAAAATTTGAAATCAAATTTAAAAAGAAATTTTTCTATTTATATATTTTATATCCAATCTCTTGTGCGATTTTGATTATAAGAGCCTATACTAATAATATATTTTTCTCTACCTTGACTATATTATTTTTCTGCAATGAAAACCAATTCGCTGAATATTTTAATATTTTCTTCTTGACTTAATCCTTGCTTCACAATTGTAAACAAATTCATCTTCAGGGATAGCATCTCCATAAGGGTTAATTATTTATATTAAATATCAATGAGGTTTAAAAAATTTTTATATTCAAATACAACTAGCGATTTTTGAGTGAAAACGCCTAGTTAACATTTTGGGCCATTAGATTCAGCAAGTAACAAATATATATATATATATATATATATATATAACCATTATATATAACAAATCGTCATCTATTTCCAATTATTGAAATTAAATTTATAATTTAGCTAATATTCATAACACAAACATTACACAGAGTGAAGATGGAACATGTAACTAGTAATACAGAATCTTACTAAATTCCAGAGCACCCAGTTTTTGAATGTTCTTATTCGACTTTGCATCTTGAGTTTCTTTTTCTAATTCGCAAAAGCTGTCTCCGCAATCGAGAAAATTTTCTTTTACAGCTAGACCAAACTCTTAAAGATCATCTTGTTACATTATTAATTGCTGTAAATAATTTGCATGTTTTAAATGAAAATATTTCTGCTAGGTATTGAATATTTTAAATTATTTTTATCTTTGCTGGTTTCACATGTTTTGAGAAAGAGCCCCAGATGTGTTCATCAACACACAGTAATTTTCATACTACACATTCCCAATGCCACAATGGCACCAGAATTTTAATGAAAAAATTTTAAGTTAATTATATAATGTGAAATGTAGCTCTTTCTCATTTACAAATAAAATTGTAAATTCCGGTATCATTTCATTTATTTCAACATTTTTGATTTTAGGAATGAAAATGCTTTCCCCTGAAAGGGTTAAAAGTAGAAATTATATCGAATAAATTGAAACACATTACAAAAAAGAAAGAAATTAGATTATATTTGTTCCAAAAAAACACAGATAGTTTAAACCGTGGCAACCCTGATTTACAAAGAATTGGATACAGTAAAATGTTTTTTTTTACCCGACTGAAAAGAAGGGTTGTGTGTTTCACGCGTATCTGTGTATGTGGATTTCTTTATACCCTCGAAACATCCCAACGGCTGGATGGATTTTAATGAATGATGTCTCAATCGATTCGTCTTAACGGCCCGATGGTTATAGGATAGGCTAGGTTTTTTATAAATTCAAAATGGTGCCGTAAAATACAAAATGACGGTACAGACGAAAAAAAATATTTACGCACCCTATTGAGTGGCATGTCATTAGATAGGTCTTTCAAAATGAAGACTATATTTTATTGACTATTTTACAGTCAGAAGCTCAGTTAAAATATTATACAACCTGGAAGTTGTGTATGTATTGTGGATCTCTAGCTTTACCGCAACTCTAACCATCATAGACATCTATAGATCTTATCAAAACAGTGTTTATAGATAAGAACTAACAGTTAAACACAACTTAAAAGTAATCAATACAAGTAAATAAAAAAAATAGGTAAGTAATATAAACGAATAATATAAAAAAAATATTTTAAGTCAATTCCTACTTAGGTCAGTAAGAGAATTTTTTTCTCCTATTCTTCTTTCCTTTTGAGTAGCGCTTTAAATGCCTTGATCAAGAAGAGGGCTCTCTCGGTCTTAAAATACCTTGATCAAGAAGGGGGCTCTCTCGATTATTGAAAATTAATTTAATTAATGAATTAATATTTGAAAAAAACTGGATTAACATCAAGTGTCACCCACTGCAGATTTTAAAAAATTTATTTGAGCTTGATTGGATGAATAATAAGTATTTTATTAACGATTGAAAATTTGAACAAGATTTATATAGCGAGAGTGTGAGCTAATAGTAGGAATCGAAAAACAAAAATGTTTCGAAGTGATGAGAAATAATTAGTTCGCTTTTTACGCAGTCGGGTTTTTTGATTTTTTAAATTTAATTGTTTATTTTACATATTTCTTTAATTACCGGATCCTTATATAACTCCGTCAGAATATGCTAGAGATGTATAAATATATTTTGAGTAACAAAATTCATAATTTAGTCATTTCAACCCAACTTTTTTTTCGTGCTGATAACGCCCCTAGCGTGAAAAAGATTAGCCAAATTTGATTTTTTTAAATTTTAACACAACATGGCAGCCGTACTCAAGATAAAATTTAGTACCGATTAACGAAATTTTCTTTTGCCTTTATAGTGACCTCTTGCGGGAAGTAAGCTAATAACATTTAAAAAAATTGCTTTACTGTATGAAGACGTTTAAGGTGATTACTTGGAATTTAAACTTTTTTCTAATGCAAACAAATTTTTTAATGAGGAATATGGAAATAAATACAAATTAGAAATTCCTTCATGATACTGAACAATCAACTAAGTTGTACATAAAGGAGCCAAACGCTAGATATATTCAATTAATCCTTCTGCCGGCCTGTTCGCCCATACACAATTTAAATTTCTTAAAATGTTCTTAAATCCAAGAATTTTAAAATTTGTTATTGGGGTAGATTACAGTGTGTCTCCACCAATGTACGAATTAGGGTTGGGTTGATTTTTGACGGCCGATTATCTACTCGAGGGATATAGGCCCTCCGTGGGGGGGGGGGGGGGGTGTCTTTCTAAAGGAGCCTAATCCGTATTTACGCAAGAAAAACCAAGGTTCAAAGAAAAGCACGAAAACTCCGAACGGTTAGACCGACCAGCTCCCGTCTACCAGATTTGAGAGCAGAACCTCTCGGCCACTGGTGGGACCTGTACGAATTAGGAACAAGTTTACAATACGGGTTTGCGCACGAAATGCGCAAAACCCCTGGGCAAAATATAAAATTATTAGATGCCTGATAATCTAAAATCTTATTGAAGTACATACAAATGCAGAAATACGATGTGTGGCTATTAAATAACGAGACTAATGCTGTAAAATATTTTATTTTAAATTTATACATATATAGTTACTATACCCTCCAGTATAGCCGCCACGGCGAGCGGCCCCTATTCGTCCGCAGCCCTTTATTCTTCCACTTATTCCGACTCTTTTGCGGAAGCAAGTTTCATAGGTCCCCAGCCACGTCCCGAGTAAGAGACTCTCTAGCAAAAGCGAGATTGAAAAAAAAAATCAAAAATTGAAACCGGACAAATTTAAAAGGGAAATTACACAAATTAAAGACACCGAAAACCGGGAAGGGAGGGCTCGGGGCGATGAAGCTACCGAACGACTCCTAGCTACTTCGAGCTCATTATTAGTCTTTGTCGGCGGTTGGGGGAGGGCGGGTGGGTCAACCGCCGCGGCGAGCGGCCCCTATTCGTCCCTATTCTATCCTATACCTCCTTTATCACTAGAAATCTCCATGCAAATTTTCCATTGTTTGAAACAGTGCTGAAAGTAGTCTTCTGTGAGCTCTTTCGTGACGCGTGCCGCTTTTTCTTTCTCAGCTTCAACGGTCTGAAATCTGGTTCTTTTTAATGCAGATTTGAAATTGGGAAACAGATAAAAGTCACATGGTTCCACGTCAGACGAATAAGGCGGATGGTCTAACACTGGGATCTTATACTTGATTAGAAACGTCTTGACAGACAATGCAGTTTAAAAACCGGTGCGCTGTCCTGATGAAGCACCCATGACTTGTTCTTCCACAATTCGGGTAGTTTTAGTATCTCTTCACGGAGTTGAGCAAGTACCTCAAAGGTAATGTTGATTAACAGTTTGACCTTCACGAACCTAGTGAAGGTACACAATCCTATGAATATCGAAAATTTGTTTCGTTGTTAACGTGGAAGGGCGACCTGGGCGAACATCTTCAATGTCTTCTTGGTCCTCCTTGGAAATGCTTAAATCTCTCAGAAACCCGCGCACGCGATAATCATTCTTTGCCGTATACTTCTCTATACAAATGATGGGTTTAAGTAGCGGATTTTCCAAGTTAAATTTCACATTAATTCGTTGCTCTTTTAAAACACACCTTTTTTCCGACAAAACACTAAAATAGGGTCCAGAACAAGTGAAGGTCATGGCTACACTAATTAGAATACAGCCATTTTAGATGAAGTAATCGATACTGGTGGCTTTGCGATACGCAAGTATTGGTCATAGGAATTTGGCGCACGCGCAGTTCTTCTGTAGAAGTAGTATCGTTATTAAATAGCCACCCCTCGTATGTTGGTGTTAAATCAGGGGTGGCCAACTGGGGCACGCTCGACACCACTAAAATTTTACAGTAATCAATGCCTTATCTAATCATCGAATCTCTGCGATTCAAGAAGTCTATTTTTTCTGTAAAATTTTAGTGGTATCAGGCGTGCCACAGTTGGCCATCCCTGTGTTAAATAGTTACATGTAAATGAAATCTGTAGAAATAGCTTTTTCATAAATATATAAAAACATTCTATCTATGCAGATTACTCTTATGATGCATTACAGGAGCATTAATAAAGTAAAATATATGCAATTTATTAACACCTTGAGTGCCACGCAGTCACCGATGACTGACACCGAACTCTCCGTTCAGGTCGCGTCAGTCATCGGTGACTGACACTCATAGGTTGTGTAATGGGAATCTTATTTCATGGCCCAAACGGAAGGACAGACAAAATAGACTTGGCATTCAACGTGTTAACTGAAATTTGAAAGTATAATTTCCGATTAATATATAATGAGAAACAAATGAATAAAAAAATCTTAATTTTTTTTTCTTAAAAAAAATGATTATGTAAGTGTTTATAATCTAGTATTAGGATTGAATAGCAGTAAATATGAAAGCAATCATTTTTTCTCTTGTAAATTTTTAAGGTTATACCATGAAAAGACCCATTTTCTTTCTATGTACAATGTAAAGAAATTACTATTCAATAGCAGATTTATTTTGCTGAATTTCATCAATTTTACAGCCAAACTATTCCATAAAATTAACTGTATCATTATGTAAGAATTTTTTCGGGATATTTATCAGATTATGACAAATAAGCAATCACTTTAACTGAAGTATAGATTTAAAAATATTTTTGTCTGTAAAATATGTAGAAAAAATTTTATTACAACATAACAGTACATAACAGTTTTATAACATAAAACTAATGCTAACATATGCAAATCTATTTTAATTTTGTCCAATTCTTCCAACGTCCTGGACTTTTTACAAAAAATTGGACAAAATGGCAACCTCGTGAAAATATGATAGTATATGTCATCTACCATTATTACTTCCTTTATATTTCAGCATTTAGTAATAAAACCAAACATTTCATTTTTTTAAAGTATAACTGTTAAAGGGTCTTAACAATAAAGGCTTTCAGGTCTAGCGTCTTTATAATAGGATATGTCTTTACATTTACGTGCATGTTTAAATGATAGTATGTCTTTACATTTGCTATTATTTATGTTTGAGCATTTAGTAATAACAACAACAACAAAAAAAAAAGTTTAAGAGTTTACACATCGTTTTAGAGTAATGTCAAAAATGAGTTTCATTCGTCTGAAATTTGAAAATAGGGGCTGTTTGTCCGAACTAATAATTTATGATAAAAAGAAAAGAATGCTAGAAAACTGTCTATTTAAACGTATTCTAATACATTTTCCAAATGTCTTCAAAAAGTTCTTGGACAATCTATTATCATAAGGCCTGGTTCGAAGAACTTAAAAAACTCTGCAAAAAACATTGTATTCATTTTTTTTTAATTATTATTTAGCTTTAATAAAAATTACTAGTTTATCATTAAAATTATATATAACCATTAAATAAACATTACTGATCACCAACAAAAACTGAGATAATGAATAAAATGACATTAACAAATTGACAAAAAATACCCCCAACACACTTAAAATGGATTCCAAAAACATAGTAAAAAGCAGCAGAAAATAAATAACAAAATTGGAATAATGGAAATTTGTAAAACTTAGACAAAATCGTCGGATCCCAAATGCCTTACGTTCCATAAGTAAAATGTGTGGTTTTATTTTAGCCATAAATTAGCTAAAGAATGTGAATTTGGGACAACCACACACATAAAACAAAGAAATAAAGCATTAAACACCAATTCAGTTCAAAACAAAGATTAAAAAGGATAGAGGAAAAATAAAAAAAATACCAAATTGAAATCCATAATGTCTTAGCATTAGGCATAACTTAATACAATCATTGGAGATGACCATCGCATGTTGCCAAAAAGTTTTTTACGCGATGGCGGAGCAAGGACACTCACATTGTATATAACCAGCGCCCTCTATAGATAATTTAGAGCTGAGAATGAACTGCTTCATGTATTCAAATGAATCAGTGTGGTGCTGCCATCTATTGACTAATTAGTAAAATAAAAAACTATTATATTATAAAAAATATTAATAATTTTTAATGGATTGAGTTTTAAAGCAAATACTGCTTAGAGATAGATATACGATAATTAAATTATAATTAAAAATATGTTAATATATAAAATTGCATTAGAAAAATCAGTAATTTATATATTAAATCAAAATTATATGTAAAATGATGAAATTGATAATTATTAATGTTTCACATAAATATTTGTACCTTGCTATAACATATTACAATTTTAATTCCTGTGACAACATTGCATTATCACTTAATTTATAATTAAATAATAAAAAATATTAAAATTAAGATGCTAAGAAATTAATAATAATAATTACATTTTGAAATTAATAAGTTACATTGAATGTGTCTACAAACTTTCTTAAAAATTAAATACACATAATTTAAGGGGAGAGGGAAGAATAAATAATAAATTTATTAAAACATGCATTTTAATCTCACTTAAGATAGTATACTTTGTATTAGAAATTAATGATATTGTACTGAGTAGGCTAAAATTTAAATACAAGTTAATCTTTAACATTATTAAATATTACTAGATATGAATAAATAAATAAATATATATATTTATTATATATATATATATATATATATATATATCCCTATGAATTTACAAAAACGTTAAATATGTATGAAAAATTGATGAAATTTCTCAAAAAAAGTGAAAAATGCTACATGAAAAACTTAGCAGCAAAAAATTACTACTAAAGTAAACTATAAGCTTTTCTCTAGTGCACATACTGCAAGTTAAATGATATCTTAGTAAATAAAAATTTTAGAGATGACCAGAGTGTCAATTATAACATTTTCAACAGTTTTACCATGTTTGTGTTCAAATAACAGCCCATAATTTTGAATATATTCATGCAATCAAAATTCTTTTAGTAGATGCACTAGGCAACAATATATAGACAAAACTAACAAAATTTTTTATGGAATAATAATAATATTTAGTTATTTTTGGAGCGAGTTAATTGCGTAAAAATCAATTTTGAGAAAAATGCATTTAAGGGTGTATTCGAAAAAATATTTTTCCACCCTCAACAGCTCGAAATTTTCCGATACATTTTCAGACTCATTTTTAAAAGTAAAAACATGAAACTTGCTGGGGTGATTTCTGAAGACATGTTTAACATGCCGTGTGATTTCATTTTCAGCTCAATTAATTAGAATTTGATTTTTAAGCAATTATTTTCTCAGTATGACCATTTTTTTCATTCCCAGATCGCCCGCTTCGGAAAAATCAGTTCAAAACGCCAACTTTGACAGCGTTTTTTACAGTATTTTCTGCATTTATCAAAAAATTATTAAGCACGGCACATTATGTAGTTTCTAAATAAGAGAATTTCCCAGTTTGATGCGTTTGAGAGCAAAAATGAATTTTAAAATGAATCAGAAAATAAGCAGTTTGGATCGGAATACACCCTTAAACGTTAAAGTAGTATATTTTTACTGTAAATTGACTATAACTTATGCTGTAAACATGGTAGGAACAAAAACAAAGCAATTTTAGAATCTTAAAAATTTGTACTTTCAAATGAAATAAAAACAAAATCGATAATTTTCGCGAAAGTACTAATTTCCAACGTAAGTACGCAAAATAATATTTGTTAGATTTCTGTAAATGGCATATTTGTTAAATTTCAATAAACTTTTTTTTTTTTTTTTTTTTTGTATAGCTACTTTTAATTTTTAAACCTAATTTTGACCCCAAATTAAAAAAAATTACATTCGGAACCGAAAGCTTTATTTCATCTCTACATCAAAAACTTTGCCACTTTTTGTTTAACCAAATCGCAATAATTCCCTTTTTAAACTATGAATAATTTGTAAAGCCATTAATGAGTGTCCACTTTAAGTGGTGTAGAGACTTATAACCATTGTTTGCAGTGATACGTGACAGACAGCACACTGGTACCGAATTGATAGGTCGATCTTGAAGACGTGCGAGTTCCTTGAACTATCACAGCTATTTCAAAAGAATCACTAAAGCTGCCTGGCACAAACCCAAAACTCATCGTTTTTTACGCTTGATACTGTTTACATATTTTACATGTTAGTAAAGAAGACCCATGGGCTTCAAAAATCCATCGGTAATGTCAAAAAATGTCATGGTCACTTAGTAGAAATATCGGACGTGCCAAAGGAAGATAAGATACGGTATTAGTAATTTCTTATCGCGTTTCAGTTTTTTTTCTCTGTTAATCATGACGATGAAAAAACAAGGTCATTCTCTTTGTAAACGGAACTAATTCAGTTCGAAAATCATTTGAGACGCGTTACAAAATATTGAAACCAATTTTTTTTTATAAAAACATAGTAAAGACAAATGTTAAAATATCCTTCAGGTGTGACATATTTAAAATAATCGTAGGATTAAGGCTCCTGTTCCTGCCGGCGAAGGCACTCACGAGCTAATGCTATGGGGTGGGATTTTTCTAATATCTCGTTTGCATTTCGACATTTTTCAATAATTTTTTTTGCATTGGATAACCGAGATCCGTCTCTACATCGCACCTTTTTTACTTTTTCGATTTTGGTTCCAGATATTTTTTAGAGTGACACTTTCATTTTGAGAACCGGTTTTGAAAGTGAAAGTAACTTTATAAAAAAATGTGCTTAAAATCGAAAAAGTAAAAAAGGTGCGATGTAGAGACGGACCTTGGCTATCCAATGCAAAAAAAAATTAAAAATGTCGAAATGCAAACGAGACATTAGACAAATCCCTCCACATAAGATTAGCTCGTGAGCGTCTTCGCCGGCAGGGACAGGAGCCTTAAGAGCCGACAGACTAGCCACATGAAGACATTTGAAAGCTAATGTTAAACCAATGGCAGCATTGTTTACAAATTTATCGTTTGCATTTCAAAATTTAATGATTTTTTTTTTCCCATAGAGTATCTTAGGTCGATGTCTTACTGAGTACTTTTTTTACTTTTCTGGTTGCAGCATTTTTTTCCCCCCCCCTGGGGACAATTTTACTTTTGGAACTTTGAGATCACTTGAAATCGTAGAAATAAGGTGATTCGATATAAGAAAATCATGAAATTATTACATTTTAACTTTAAATATCTTACATATACTCAAAACCTCGTGTAAATGATGATTGCGCATAGATTTCAAAATTTTGTGGAAAATATTAAAAATACCATATTTGAAATGCTTTCACACATTTAAACTTTTAGTTTGTTTATTCAATTATTTTTCAGTTTTCGAGATTATACAATCAATAAAATTCGGACCGAAATAGTTAATTCATCAGTATACAAATAACAGTGAGCATTGCCACCTTTTAATTTAAATCAAATCGCAATTATTTCACTTTAGAATATGAATTAGTGGTAAAACTATTAATGAGCGTCTACTTTAACTGGTGTAGAAACTTAACCAATTGTTTGCAGTTATAATTGACAGCACAATGTACTGTCAAAATTGGATTACGCCAAAATTATGTGTGTTGGCCAAAGTAGATTAACTTATTCCCTGCTAATGGTGCAAAAATGCATTTTTTAAAAGTAATTTTTAATCAATTGTAAAAAAAAAAAAATACTTTTGTTAAGTTATTTTTGACAGATCAACAGAAGTATTTTTGTTGAAAACTAATTTTTGTTAACTAATTACAGTATTTTGGCTATGCAATTTAAGGTTTAAAAGATTGTGAAATTATAGGTTTTGCTCTCAGCAAAAACTGCAACGTACACGCTAAGTGCTTTGAAACATTCCATAAATAATTAAAATTTGAATTTCCATGAATTTTTATTAATCTTAGAAAGAATTAGTATACGTCACGCTTTTATATGTTTTATCAATGTCCGATTACATTATATATATAAAATATTATTACATGCCATCTTTCAATAAGACATTAGGTCATTTTTGTTACACGAACTCACCCCCCCCCCCCCCCCCGCCCACCCAAATGGTCTACAGTATTATCTTTTCCTTTTATTTTTATACATTTGATCTCATTTTAATTATATATATATATACATATATCTATACACACACAACCATTATAGAATATTACAATTCATCATCAATTTCATATAAAATTTATAAATTGAGTATCAAGACATGATACAAACATTATACAAATTAAATTTGGATCAACAATTAAATTAACTAATCACTAAGGATTTTTTTAAAAACTAGATTCAATCACTTATAAATGAAGTATTAAAAAATGATAACATTTAAAATTGGCGAAAGGTCAATATTAACCCTCCGTTTACCAGACGGGTCCATTGGACCCGACAGGTACATACAAAATATTCATTCAAACCAGAAATTTCTTTAAAATAAACTAAGTATATAAACCAGACAAAAATAAGGTAAATAAATAAGTTAAATAGTTTTAAATAAAAATTCTGGTGTAGAACGTTTTATTAAAACTTGAATAAAATTCCCGGTAGATCTAGGGTTAACAGGAAGGTGAATGCATAAAAAGAATAAATAAAGATAAATATGTAGGAAATCATGAATATTTGAAATATTTTGTCATATATATTACGGCTGCGGTACCGTCAGGCGAAGACACTCGCGAGTTAATGCTAAACCTATGGGGGAGGTTATTTGCTAATATCTCGTTTGCATTTCGACATTTTTCCCCCCTCGATCTCTACATCGCCCCTTTTTTACTTTTCGATTTTGGTTAGGTATTTTTTTTTATAAATTTAGTTTAACTTTTGAAACCGGTTCCGAAAATAAGTGTCATCATAAAAGATATCTGCAACCAAAATCAAAAAAGTAAAGAAGGAGCAATGTAGAGGTCGACCTCAGCTATCCAATGCAAGAAAAGATATTTAAAAATGTCTAAATGTAATCGAGATATTAGCAAATAGCCTCCCCATAAGTTTAGTATTAGATCACGAGTGTCTTGGCCTGACGCGACAGGAGCCTTAAAGTAATCGTATGTATGAAAAAAAATTTGAAAAAATTAATGAAAAAACACATACAATGGAAAATATATTGTTTAACAGCTGATGGTGCAGTTTGCATAGTTTTATAATTCATATTGTTTTTTGCAATTTTGTTTGAATAATACGACCTATTTACTTTAAAATATTAGTATAAAGCAAGAAATAAAATTATTGGGATATGGAATGGGTTAAAATGAAATTGTTTATTTTCCAAATTAAAAGAAATATTTTAACCTATTACATTAACGTCGATGGGGTCATTTAATATAGATGAAAAATACATATTAAAAATGTCATTTTGAACAATTTTTTTTTTCTAATGTTTAACTTCCATTTACAAACTTTCTTTGTACTGTTTTACCGTGTCCATATGATCGCGCCCGTCGCTAATGGGTTAAAAATTTATCATTTTTTTTTTCTTTTCGCGATCCGTTTGTGGCACATTTGAGACCCCCTCGTTGCTTCACTTGTGCGTCACGACACATCGGTTGAGAAACTAAACTTTTCTAAATGAACAAAATATAAATGATCATTCATTAACAATGTGATTAATAATTCTCTAGAATCACAGTGAAACTTCAAGTGATGATGTTCAATGAAAAAACGTAATATACACTTGCATAGTTCTTATTTATAGCCCGCAATTTAATACTGGATTCAGCCAAATGTAAAACCAATGAAAATAAAAAATTAAAATAGCTTATGCTTTCTTGAAAATTCAACGGGATCTAATGAATATCTTTATTCACAAACAAATAGTTATTTATGTTTTAATTATTTGAGACTATATATAAAAGCTTTCGATTAAAAGTAATTCTGCACAAATGAAATTATCATTGATTGAGCATTCGGGACGGGATTCTGCCAGTATCGGGGAGTCGCGCGGGTACCGCAGAATTACGGTACTTCAAACCTACTTCCCCGTGTGGCGTTATAAAGATACTGAAGCCGTAGAGAAAATTTCGGTATGATGCATTTTATTGCTTTCATGAGTAGTTTAAGGTGTAAGTTATTTCTTTTAAAAAATTTATAAGCAAATTGTTGCAAATTTTCAATTCGTTTTCGGATTAGGCCAATTTTAATAGGCAGTTTCGGTTATATCTACATCCTATTACTGGATATATGTTACTATTAGGTGTACAAAAACAATTCTGTTTTTACTTGATGGCATTATCTGAAAGAGTTATGCACAGGCTACTAATTCTTGTATAAGTAAACGCAATTGATCATAGTCTATAAGATGATTACGTGATAAAGCCTCATTACTGAATATTGTAATTAAAAAAAAAAAATCAATCCTCTGTATTTGGTAGGATAAAAAAAGGGACAGGAGCCAGTGTTACGAGCTTTCCAAACCAGGAAAAACTTACTGACGAATATTACGCTCTTCAATTAAATCATTTGGCAAAATAAAATAAAATAAGAATAAAAAATCCAAGAAAAGATACCTTATACTGAACATGGGCGGTGATAGTTCCAACGAAGTGATATTACAGCACGACAACGCCAGGGCATATAGAATATCTGTGGACTTTCCAAACCACGAACTCTCAGCAATGGGAAATTTTACTACATATGACTTACTCACCAGAAATTTAACCATGCGATTACCACCCTATGTGTTAGTTACAAAACGACTTGACAAATCAATTATTCAAGACTGAAGGTCAAAAAACAATATGAATTCATAGCATCGGTAAAAACCAAGCCATTTTTCATCACGGAACACATCAGCTGTCCAAGCGTTGACAAAGGGTATTGAAAAGCTTAGTGACTATATTGACATTTGTATTAATATAAGTTCTCAAAACGGATATAACCCTTTTGTATACCTAATATTCAATGCAATTCGTTGTAAAAGAGAAATTAACAATAGCAGAAGCAGTAACTAATACTCCCGCCCGTAACTTATTCATTACTGTTCAATTTTAAGAAATTAAAATTTACCATTCTTCTGTCAAATTCTGAATCTTGACATGCTGGAGCTATTATTCTAAATGTGTCGCAATGCTTGCCGAGTAAATAAAGAGAAAGGGGAAAATATCAAATATGCAAAACACGGACTGTTATGCAATGAAGATAAGGCTAGTGATAAACAACCCAGTATGTTTACACGTGTGGACAGATAATCGGATTTCATAGTTTCAGATAGAAACTGGCGACATTTGGAGATTTCTTCCGAAGCAGCTTTAAGGGTACGGTTGGACTTTGAAAATGAGAGTAAAATTTAAAATGTTTTAATAATAAAAAAGAACCCACAAAATCTGTGTTAGATTTCAATCTTCGGAAATTATCTGGATTTTATTTAAATCAGTCCGAATGCGATTTGAATCCGATCAAGGTTTTAAACTAGTTTCAAGCAGTTTTAAAATCTCACCTATGTTAGTGTCCCACGTGAATAATTTCCTCTAATCCGTTTCAAGATTCTCAACAAATAGATATCAGTATGATTAACAAATGTTGAACTGTACCGAGTAGTTGTAAGAATTTCATATTTTAAGCACAATTAAAGACAAATTTATAACTAATCTGTAAAAAGTTATTCGAATATAAATGTATAATATTTAAAATAATTCATAAAAATTATTTACTCGGGACATAAAAATACATCTACAAAATACAGAAAAAGTTAAGAAAATACCCCATGTAAAATTAATGCAGTTTAAAATTTAGTTTTATCTTTATACAAATAAAAATAAGTCTGTTTTACATCTGTAGAAAAGACCAATATTGGATTTAAAAAAAGTTCGTTGAAACAGAAAATACAATAAATACAATTAAAAAATTAAATTTTTTATATTCCAACTTATGGTGCAAAAGCACCAATCGTACTGCATTTTCTGGATATATATATATGGAGATATATTTTCTGGAGATATAAAAATTTGGCCTGCATCGGTAAAAATGAGTTCACTGCAAGCACTGCTAAAATAACATCTTTATATGCTGTACATATCGCACCCTTGCTTCAAAAGTGTCACAACAATTTTTTTTTTTTTTTTTTTTTTTTTTTGAGTTATGGCTACCATTCTTTGTTTTTACGCATCTACCAATCACCTAAAGTACCAAATTGTAAGCTGAAAATCCAGCCACCAGGTAGCAGTTGTGTTTAAAAGATGACAATTGACCCTTCCACAGCCCACAAACAGTTTTTCACATTTCCTGAAAAACGAAGTTTGAGTTATGCCACTTTTGAAGCAAGTGTGCAATATGAATAAATGAAAAACTGTGAAGCCAATTTTTTTAATCAAAAGAAAATAAGAAACATTCTGCATTATTCGATTAATTGTTACAGCAAATAACTATTTTTCATAGGCAAATTTCATGAAAAAATGAGTAATGAGTTGAAGAATCAGTTGTAATTTCATATCGGTTAATTGTACTTTATGTATAAACTTTTTTTTTTTTTTTTTTTTTTTTTTTTTTTTGGTCATGTATTTTTTTTTTTTTTTTTTTTTTTTTTTTTTTTTTTAAATAATGCTACAGTTAAAATTTTTGAATTTGCAAAAAATGTCTTTAAAAAGGTGCACAATAAATTTCGAATTGAAGTCAATTTTTAAAAATGTCATATGATCAATATGCATTAATATAAAACCATTATAAAACACCAATTTATCATTTACAAATGGAAAAATAAAAGTCAAAAATGAAGTTGTATCCTTTTTGGAAAATATCCAAAAATAATTTTAATATCAATCGAGATAAGGAATTGAAAAACAATAAAATACTGAATATCATAGAAATATGAGAAAAGATTGAAATATCTGTAGCACGAAGGTAGAATCGTGATATCCAAATTACCTTACAAACAACACATACGGGTGTTACCTTCCCTAAGCTCACTTTATGTGTACATCAGCGATTCTTTCTTATACACAATTGCTCGATACTCGGCCAAAGTACTACTCGGTACACCACTAAAAAAACGCAATATTAATGAAAAAATAAAGCTTGTATAATTTACGTAAAATATCTATAGTATAAAACAAAAGCAAGCCCGTGAGTAGTGCTGACATCACATTAACGGTGGCAACAGCTGACAAATAAAATTAGGTTTTAGTGCATTAGCTTCTTAATTTAGCACAGTATCAATTTTTACACCTTCGAACAGGAAAAAAATGTTTGTCAAATGCAATTTGTTTGGAAACTCAATTTACTGATTTTATTTTATTTTATTTATTTATTTATTTATTTATTTATTTTTTTAGAATTTCAAACACATTTTTTAAATATCTATATCGAGTGCAGCCAGATTACGTTAAATTAAACCGTTTGTCATTAACATAATACAAATAGTTCAGCATTTGCATCTGGCTAATATTTCATAACGAAATTAAAACAAAATATAAAAAAACACAAATTTAACAGACATGTAATAGAACTACGCTCTTAAACCATTGAATTTATTAGAACATAAAAGGCTGCTGTAAGTAGTGATCTGTGGCGATTTCTTTCGGCTATTAACTCTTGCCATGCAGCTAATATGAAAGTATTGCCTCTAATAAATTTCAAAACTTCATTTGAATATATTGATATTTTTCATATAAAAAATGCTTTTTTGTGTTAGTGAGCTTTCTAAAAAATATATGTTGAATGTAAAAAAAAAATCTATTGGGGTTTTCATAAAAAAAAAAAAAAAAAAAAAAAAAAAAAAAATGGTTTTCGCCTGGGTTCTGTAACCAAGGGTGCCCGGTTTGGATCCCTTAGACTTTATAATTTTAATAATTATTTATATAATATTAAAACGAATGCGTACTTTTAAATCCTAACTTAATCATTGATTTTGTATAATTTAAAAGTAGTATGGAGCATTTTCAAATATGAAATTACCGCGTTATTTTATTTAAGGGGGCAGTTTACCTTTTCAACAATTTTGTTTATTTTAACCCTTAAATTCCGGGCGTTGCCTTCCGGCAACATACCCAACTTCGGCTTCTAAAATACTATTAGAATACTATTTAAGCTATAATGCCTAATGTTGTCCGTAAAATACATTCTGAAAATATTAAATAAATTTTCAACATGTAGATGGCAACACTTGTGCTGTTTAAGAATAAAGATAGATTTATTTTTTCAAATGTTGCTACATGTCATTTGTTTTGTTTGGAAGCTTGCGAAATACCCTATTTTGTTCTGCCGTGAGCAAGTAAAATTTATTTTTTATGATAGTTCTGAAAATTCTTGTGTGTTTAATATTATAGAATTTTATCAGAGAAAATTATTTTTTCAATTAAAGACCAGTATGCTGATTTGCATCAAACTGTTTTTTAGCCGTAAACCATACTTAAAACAAAATTATTTTTTTACGTATTTTTCCCATGATTTATTTAAAAAATGAAAGCCGAAAAACATTAAAATGATTTTTGAAAAATCAGGCATTTAAGGGTTAAATCATATGATTCAAAAGGTTGAACTCACTGCATTTCAATGTTCAACTAAAAGTACATTTAAAAAAAAAAAATCTTTTTTAACTGAATATTTAAATTAAAAAAAATACAGAAATTTTAATTTTTTAAAATCCCTACTACTTTTTTAAATAGATATTTTTGCCCGATTTTCCTTTAAGATTTTACAAATGTGTATAACACAAGATTGCGCATGGATTTTTAGATACATCTAATATTACATGTAATATAATATGTTTTACTGATATATAGAGCGTAAAACGATGAAATCTAACGCATCTTCATATACTTTTATTTAAAAAAAAAAAAAAATTGAAGGAAGGCTAATTCCATGCGCAGATTTATCACATATAATAAAGAACATGTACAAAAAAGTTTAAATCTCTATCTCAAATACAAAAAAAGCCTTGGCATTTTTAAAACATGAAAGTGAAAAAAATATGAACATGGAGAAAAAACCATTTAACCCCTTGGGGACGAGCGACCGGTATACGTGCCGCATAAGATGCTCAGAATCCGTGATTATTCTCACCAGTAAATTTTTATTGTAAATTTTGCCTTATTTAATCTGAGAATTTTCCCGATTCAATTAGGCAAAATTCTCTGTTTTGAAAAACCGGTGATAAACGATTAAAAATTCTGTAAAAGACGCTCGTCCCGAAGGGGTTTTAAAGTTTTAATTTGTGTAGGTAATTGCGCTGAGTGTATTCACAAAATTTACACTATCTCGCGACATAATTGGCGTATGTGTAAAAATGAGGTGTCAAAATATTCACAATTAAACAGGTTTTCATTTAGTAATAATAATAAAAGAAAATAGATTTTTTGGTCAATTTTGAGGTAAACTGTCCGGTAACCCCCCCCCCCCCTACTTTCAATTTTATTTTAAAACATGCCATATATGCAAGTAGGAAATGTTTGTATCGTACCATTTATAAGTTTAGGGAGCTTTTCAATGAAAATAGAAAATTTTTAATTTGAACATTTACTATCTTAAGGGATCTGCCTACGTTCGGAGCGTTTTAATGAACACGGTTGAATAAATAGGGTAGGGGAGTACACAGTGAGACAGCAGCCACTTTGACATATAGTTGTAACTTTTTCTTCAAGCTGGAACACACACATAACGACCTCATCTTATGCAACACGTGGATGTAGTTTCGGCACTTCAGTTACTCGTCCGACAAAATAGTAAATAATTCCTTATTTTATAGTGGTTAAAGTTACATAAACGTCTATTTTAGAGTTTATTTCCTTCAGTATGATATATATTTACTTAACCAAACCTAGCTATATCTAATAATAGACTATTTCGGCAAAACGCCAAACTTTTTAAAGTGATGAAATTGATGTAACAGATGTGGCATTCATTTTGTTACAACGTAACGAAAGTACACAGTGAGACACACAGTTGTGGTACACAGTAAGACGTGTCTTACTGTGTACCTACTATGTGGTTCTGATGTTAAAAAAGTTATTTATTAATAAAAGGTTTTCTCTCTCTGTGTGTGTGCGTGGGCGTACGATGGCTAGGGAAATTTACTATACGTAATAGCCCAAGGGCCGACAGCACAAAAACCTATGTTATCAAGCACAAGAAAAAACCTTTATTTTATGAAAGAGTAGTTGTAGGGGAATCTAATGATCCATGTCTGCCGGAAGTGAAGTGGTGCATAAGCCAAAAATTAATACTACCAGTGGTTGACTCGTAGGTTTATCATTGTGTTTGTCCTACAAACAAAGGTATGAAAACATGGACGACTGGAAGCAAGAAAACACAATGATAAACCTACGAGTGAACCACTGATGGTATTAATTTTTGGCTTATGCACCACTTCACTTCCGGCATACATGGATCATTAGATTACCCTACTTCTACTCTTCCATAAAATAAAGGTTTTTTTCTTGTGCTTGATAACACAGGTTATTGTGCTGTGGGTTCTTGGACTATAACAGGTTGAAAATTTGCATCAAGGTAGCCCAAGGTCTGCCATTGTCCACCCGAGGCTCATATTTTTAATATTTTAAAAATCTAGAAATATTAATTAAAAATCATAAACTGCAGAAAATTATTGATAGAGTAAAAATGTATGATTTACGAAAATATATACAATGTCTCACTGTGTACTACTTGTGGTACACAGCGAGACAATTTTCGATACTCCGCTATGCTGCTTCTGTGCTTTTATAAATAACTTTTTTAAAACCATTTATACATTAACGTGTAGCGCATTTGTGTAGCTTAAAGATGTAGCAAAAAGAATTTCAAAATAAAAATCGTCGCCATTTGTTAAGTAATAATAATTTTCGTCTCACTGTGTACTACCCTTCCCTACACATATTTTTAGTTCAATTGTAATACAGAATAATGAAAAAATAAAATCCTAGCAATATCTGCATTACATTTAAAAATATTGCGTTTTTTGTTTTTGCCATTTTTTTAAGCGAAATTCCATGCTTACGCCAGGCAGCGTGCACTCAATTCAACTAAATATATTTCAATTTCCTTTGTACACTGAACTGGGAGTTTTACAATACCTTCAAAACTGAAATATTTCAAAACACACATTTTTTATTAAAAGTTACCTTTTTAAAAAATAATATTCGAGTACCTATAAAATAACTAAACACACAGAGCTTAAGTTCTAGTTCAGAACACAGTAAGTAATATGGAAAGCATCCTGGCAAATTTTCACCGAAATAAGTTTAAAACATTTTATGTAATGAATGAAGTTTGTCGTAGATGGAAGTAACGGAAAAAATGATTTTCCAGAAATGGCATTTAAATAATATCTATAACATTAATCTAGAAGTGTCAATTAAGGTTTATTAGTATTTTTATGTAAGAAACGTAAGAAAATCATGCGTAGAAGCATTGTTTACATTTCTCCCGGCCTTCTTGCTCACCTCCGGTTATTTGACTCATTATTTTCTGCTTATTAAATTGGCCACAACTCGTCTTCTAATAATCGTAGACATAAAATTAAAACAGATTTGGAATCGTAAAAGATTGCTCCGTAAAAATAGATTAATAAAAATTTCAGAGATTTTTTATAAAAATGGCCATTTTAATGTAGGCAGATACCTTAAATTACTTACAAGGACAGATAAATAGTTATTTAAACATTCCACATAACACACCAGGAAACAAAATTTTTTTTCTTTCCTTTTTATACATTACGAAACTGCATTGAAAAATTTACTGGCCAAATTTACTCTCAGTAAAAATTTGACAAAAAGAAAATGGAATAAGAGGAAAGTGCAATTCTGTAAAAGAATCATTGAAGGAAAAAAAAAATGAAAAATTTCACTAAAACGGTCATTTTAATGTAGGCCTACAATAGTTAAAACCTATTGTTAAAGGCAGTGGAAGCATTCTTTTTAAATTTCTCGCTTGTATTTAAATATTTTTCAAATGACTTTTTGCATGGGATACCAACGTGATAATTATTTTTTATTATTTCTGTTGCAGTTTCATTCTGAAGGCAGTGAGAATTTCATAGCCTTGCAAAATCCATACCAGAAAAATTCGAAATTTTTTTAAAGTACAATAAAAGCCTTTGACTTCGGATATCTTATGCAAAAAGAATCCATTAAAAATATTGAAATTCAAACGAGAAATTTGTAGAGACGCTAATAGTTTAACATTATCTTTCGAATGCCATATGCCGGCTCTTGCTACTCAAAACAGACCCTAATATCATGAAATTATATTAATATTTTATTCTATTTGAAATGCTAGAAAAAAAAATATATATCAGACTTGATAAAGGAGAGCTTTAGTGGAAGAACATGTTATAAAAACATTCTCATATTTATTATGTAGCATGACGGTGTTATGAGGTATTGTATCACGACTAAAATGTTACATATACACATCATAAAGCTAAAATACTAAATTCCTTAATTAGCCTTGAAAATCTGAGCAACATTCTAAACACTACCAAAAAGAAAATCAATAAAATTCACAACAAAGATTTCACTTCAATTTTCTCCTTATTTAAATTTTGTTTCACAACATCTTTCACTAAGCTCTTTATTTTCATTATTTAAAGTTGAAAAAGTTATCACAAAATGCGAATAAATGATAAATTTTGCGATTCATACACTAACTTTCTAGCATTTTGAAGACTCCTTGTGTCATATACTTTCTGCGCATCTTACTGATCTTGGCAGGGTTGGCATTCTTGCCGGCAAAATGGTATTTTTGCCAGAACAATGGCAAAAACTGGAAAAAACCAGGTCAAAAATGGAAAAACCCGACAAAAATGGCAAATTCTTATTTGTCCTTAATGTGTAATTAAATCCATAAGCGAATACGGATAATAATGGTGTAAATAATTCAATTTAATAACGTATCATTTAATATTTTTATTTGATTTGCTAATAGATATAATTAAATATTTTTACATATTTTAAACCGTTATAAAATTGGTGGGATTCAGTCTAATACTTAGGAATTTAAGAACCAAATTAAAAATTGGATATTTAATTTTTTCCTTAAGTAAAGTATTTTGTCAGCCGTTAATATTTTTTTTAATTATCAAAAGGTTTTGTTATATAACTTTGCTACTTTTGTTTTATGCAATAAATCTTAAAACTATATAAATATTTAAGTCTTTGGTACTAATTTTTAATTATTGGAGGAAATTAGTCTGTTACAGATAAAAAAGGAACTAAATTGCAAATTATATATTGAAAAACTCTTATATCTTGTTAAGAAACTAGACCGACCCCCCCCCCCCTCTCCCCCTCTTACACTCTAAGAAAGGGACAAAAATTTACATTCTTTACTTCCAGTAAGTAGCCAGCCTGTCCATTATATCATTTAGTACTATATTCCGCCGAGTTCAACGATAAATTTAGGATACTGATTTTTCAACTGAGTATTAAGTTTCTTTTTTCTTTCATGAAATATTAGTCTCTTTTTTTGGGAAAAAAATTAAATGGACAGCCTATTTTTGCCACCACTTTGGCAAAACCTATTTTTGCCGGGACGGTTTTAACCAGGTTTTTTCCAACTATGTCAAAAACTTACCAACCCTGGATCTTGGAAATAACAAACCTTAAAATAAAATATTCTGGGGGGTTTTTCTACATATTATAAAGAGGTTAAAATACAAGTAAGAAACTAAGTTGAATAAAAATAATTTTTTCTATATTTTTTTATACGATTAAATAAACAGTATAAATAATTTGAAGATACATCTGCTTGCAAATATAATAAAACAAAGTTATCACGTGTACATCTTCTGTGTCGCATTCTCCTTTTAAATTATTCAAATTACTAAATTACGCCAATAACAGTGTTATTCATCATGAAGATGTACAGAGTAAAAGTAAGTACTTTAGTACTTTAGAGACTATACAAGTTCAGGAAAACTATATGGTGGGATGTATACCGGCTCCTCTCTACATTCTATACCGACATCACTCGGCAGTGCACTAAATGCAAAATACCATGACATATAACCCTTTGTTTCTGTGACGTTAAAGCCCTAAAGAGAAAAAAAATTTGAGAAGTTTACATAATTTTTTTACGAAATTATATACCTACAACATATTTTTAAATCATTGTATAACGATAGAGTCACGGTTTAAACTCGGAAATATCATGCCTTCAACTGGTAAAACATGATCAGAGCCGCACAAAGTGTTTTTTTTTTTTTGGGGGGGGGGGGGGGAGGGGTCGCTAAAAATTGACCCAAACTCCCTTAAAAGAACCAGTCACGGTTCATTTTTTTTATAAGATTAAAAAAAAAAAAAAAAAAAAAAAAAAAAGGCTCGCGTAATTTTCCGTACTCGGACATGTTTTAAGGACGCAGTGTTCTGCCCTTGTTAAAATTGGCAAAATTCATCCAGCCTTTTCTGAAGTAGTAAAACGTACAGTCGTGGAAAAAAAAAAGTTAACACCCCTACAAACTCCTTGACAAATTACCGTAGAAGAAAGTTACCAAACGATTAGAAATAAAGTCCACTTTTAAATGATGTATGTAAAATTTACTTAGGGGTCCATCTACATATTAAAACGAACCCAAACTTATTTTTTTTCAATAGCAATACCCAATTTTAACAAGATATTTCAAATCTTCGTTTCAAACTATGCCTAGACACCAAATTTCAAGTCATTTGAATGATAAGTTTCTGAATTATAAACATTCAAAATTTAGTGCTTCTAATGTTAAATTGCATTTTCATATTTTTATTAATACCTCCTGAAATTATATTCCTAATGTACTACTAATTTTTTGTGCAGCAATAATACTGAAATTACCCAAACATAAATACGTTGAATTTGCAATTTTTATAATTTTATGATATGAATTATGAAATTAATACTCGAAAAAATTATGAATTGCGACCTACAATTTTTTGATGGGTTTATGTTTATTAAGTCCTGCTTTATGAAAATCCAAAATTTTACAATTTTCTTCCAAGTAGTTTTCAAACTATGCTTAAAAAACGGCAAAATGATTGTTTAAGGGGCCGTCTGATAGAAGTGACTAGATATTTTGAAATTTCTTATGGTATCCTGTAATCTAGCAGTCTTCAATGACTGCTTGAGTGGCGCTTAAGATGCCTTGATCAAGAAGGGAGCTCTCTCGGTCAACAATCGAGTACCGAACTTCAATTTGGATACAGCCCCTAAAATACGCTCGTTTTAAAATAATTAATTTCTCGGAAATTTATCGCACTAATTGCATAAACATTTGTTTTTAGGCTAATTGAAGGGTGTAGAGTTCATTTACGCTGTCAGAATGGTGTACTGCTATTGAAAAAAAACAAAGTTATGGTTCGTTTAAATATGTAGATGGCTCCCTAAGCGAATTTCATATAAATCATTTAAAAGTAGACTTTATTACCAATCGTGTGGTACCAGTAAATTTCTTCTACGATATTTTTTTTTGCAAAGTTAGTAAGGGGTGTTTACTCCCCCCCCCCCCCCCCACGACTGTACCTAAAGATTTCTAGGGGTAAAAAATCTCCATACCACAGAATTTCTAAATCGGTGTGCTCGAGAACTTGCAAAAATTATAGAACTCGTTCCTTGTGAGAAAAACACAGGGAATTATTAAATCACGTTGTAATTTGATTATACTTTTAAATTCAAAATGATTTAAAATTGTTACTTTATTCAGCATACCTAAAAATTACATACCCCCTTTTTTATCATAACTAAAAGCAATAATATATCTTGCAATAATGTGTTTTTCTACTGAACTGGTGCCCTTTTTGGTGACTGGCATTCTGCTATTTTCCTTCCTAGAGGGACTACTGGGCTCGCGTAATCTATATGGCATATAATAGCTAAAAAATCAATAAGTAAACTTTAATGATAAATTGTGTGCACAGCACTAAGAAAAATCAAAATAAAAATTTCTGCCTATTAAGAAATCATTAGGAATGGTACTACTAAAGAGTGGCTGAGCTAGCAGAATTCTAAGGATCCCCAGATTCAAAGCGCCCTATCAACTAAAAATTTCCCCAAGGCGAGGACTTTTTTGGTTAATACAATGATTTTAAATTTTAAGCAAATTTGTACTATTTTTAAATAGTAAATATTCAATTTTATTTTCGAATACTCTATTTAAGGGCTCACATTCCAAATCACTATCAGGTTCACAGTCCCTCTAAAGGATCAGATTAGATTTATTGGAGCAGCTTCTAGTCTTCAAAAATTAAATAATATATACGTAAAGTTATACGCTAGGCACCATGCATATTAACTGGAAAGTACAGAAAATTACATATCGAAAACTATTTAATGCAACATTAATCCAGGTAGTAAGGGAACAGTGCTATTGAGGCAATTTGATTAAGTTCACAATTTAAGCCAGATTTGCATCGTTTAAAGAGATTTTGTGGGTACAGTGTTACAAAATTGTCAATAGACTGGGAAAAGGTTGGTTGCGAGCACTACCATCATTTTTTGCACACGAGGGATAAACAGACAGGGACCTGCTTTTAGAGTGGGATCCGACACACTACAAACGTCCATGCCTGAGTCGGTATTCGAACATCATACTTTTTTCTAGTAAACAACGCCCTTTCTACCATACAAAAAGGCCTGAATCGGGATTTGAACCCGGTGTCTTTTTCAAGTAGCCAGCTGCCCTAGCCACTAGATAATGTGGAATGGCAAAGGGACTGGACAGAACTGTTTCAATTATACAGTAACTTTTTGACGCAAAGTTAGAAGGTTTTAAATTAAACGAAAAATTATGTATGGAAGGCAAGCAACAAAACAGCCGTTTAGTTACACATATATATATATATATATATATATACAGGGTGCAATACGACCTTTATTTTCTCAACCGTTGGTCGTAGACATATAGTTCCAATTACAAAAACGTTTCAAATGAGGTAAATATTAACGTTGTGACATTATTTAAAGTAAACAATCAATTTTCTAAAAATTACAAGAACTAACTTTTTATGCGATCCCCCAAGTCCCTATAGTTATATTTAGTAACATTTACATATATCATAACAGGTATAACACAAAAAGTTTGACATCTGTACTTCATGGCACAGTTATTAAATTTCAATTTTGCACATGATTTTGTCTTTCATTGAGGGATCAGCTAAAAGATGAATTAAAGTAATTCGCGATCAAAATCCGGGTGCAATGTCCTTTTTACGAAACCACCTTTAGCCGGTATCGCCAAATCCGAGAATCACTAAATAGGGTTATTTCATCTAAAAATTTGAGCTAACTTTTAGGGGTCAAACAACATTTAAACGTACTGACGATACCGGCTAAAGGTGGTTTCGCCGTAAAAAGAACATTGCACCCTGATTATGATCTCGAATTACATGAATTCATCTTTTAACTGATCCCTCAATGAAAGACAAATTCATGTGCAAAAATCTCAAACTTTGACATTTAATAACTGCGTCAATTTTTGTAAGACAGATGTCAAACTTTTTGTGTTATATCTGTTATGATGTGTAAATTTTTACTAAATATAACTATAGGGACTGGGGGACCGTATAAAAAGTTATTTTTCGTAATTTTTATAAAATAGATTTTTTACTTTAAATAATGTCACAACATGAATATTTACCTCATTTGAAACTTTTTTGCAATTGGAACTATATGTCTACGACCAACGGCTAAGAAATTAAAGGTCGGCGATAGATAACATATTGCACCCTGTATGTATGTATGTGTGTATGTATATATATATATATATATATATATATATGCATCGAGCCAATAAAATCCGTGCCTCACGAGATAAAGTACATTTCCCGAAAAACTATAAATACGAGGGGGAAAAAAATCCTCTCCTTTAGTACATTCTTCTACAATGAAATCAAATGTTTCGTTGAATTTAGATATTAAGATTGTAACACTGTAACGTATAACACTGTTCCCCTCTGCTCATACTTAAAACAAATTATAAAATGCTTTCGCATCTTTGAACTCCGGCCAAAGAAACTTTTTGCTGGCAACAATAGAATGAAAGATGCTTCGATACTTAAAAGCGTTTCTTACCTGGATTTCGTTTAATATACATTCAGAGAATCCCTGGAAGTGTAACTGAGAATTTAAAATGATTTTGAAAAATTTAATTTACCATTATAAGCTCAGAAACAGGGTCAATGTAACACTGTACCCTAAATATAACACTGTTTTCCCACTACCCTTAGAGAGGATATAAGGACTAAACCCTTTTTCTGAATACATTAGCATTAAATAATCAGTAAAAGGAAAAAGTAAACTTACCCTTGTACTTCTCCTGCATGAATCTTGTAGCTGAAAGAAGAAAAAAATTACATATAGTTCGCATATAATAAAATACAGTACTAGAAATGTGTCAAATAAGAAATGAATATTACAGAAATTTTTGGAGAATTTTTAATGAACATTTCGATAATTGAGTTCTGGAGATAAGGTCCCCCCCCCTTTTCCTTCAGCTTGTTTTTATTCTTTTAAAATTCATGAACACTGTTGGGGGGGGGGGATTAAAAATTCGCAATATTACCCGAGTTATTATATAAAACTACCATTGAATAGCTTTACAATTTCCAATTTTAAAGCAGGGTTTGAAAAATCTCTTGAAATGTTAGGAGCCAGACTAGAAAACTTAAGCTTTAGAAAAAACAGAACACTAACCCCTTTGGGACCGGCGGCTTTACATAAATTTTATTCGGCTGGTACCACTTTTAAAAGTTACCTTTACTCACGAAAATGCTCTAATTAAAGAAAGCAAATATTACTTTTCTTTTTTACTGGTGCCAAAATCAAATTCTATACGCTCATTTTGAAGGTGTATATATGCACCCATAATCCCGAATGGGTTAATTAAATAAATTATAAGTGGAAAAAAAATGTTTAAGTCAAGCTTATATTATAGTGTACTAAAAACGAAAACATGAGGACAATTTATTAAAATAAATACCCTTCTTCAAAGAAATAAATGAAATTACGAGTGATTTTTTTTTTTTTTTTTTTTGAGGATCCAACTCTCATCCATTCACACTCTCCGCGGAACTAAAAGATGGCGCATTTACCAATCATGACACGGTTCAGTCGAAGAACATCAACTTAATTCTGAAGCAAACAACGCCATTTATGGACCATTATTGGACAAATGTTTTTGCCCCTTAGGAGTGGTTGAGTCATTTTTTTTTTCCAGAATGTTGTATTGTCACCGGAAATAAGTCACGCTACCAACAATTAGGTCAAATGTAGTGTTCAAATTGGATTGCATGATTTGAGCAGAATAGGCATACAAGGAAAGTTAAATAAAAGCTTGTAACAAAATAAATGTAAGAAAAGACTATATTAAGGTGTGAAAAAAAAACTTATGCTCACTTTATAGATTAACCTTATGACCCAATGTGCATGCCTTTCGTTGTACATAACCTCGCGGACATGCCTTTCATTGTACATAACCTTGCGTACATGAACATGCGTACACCTTGCTTGCGAAAGAAGACAAGATTAAATAAATTTTCTGGTTCAAAGCAGTATGTTTAATTTATTTTTAAAAAACGGAAGTTTGTCAGATATGAAAATCTGTTTCTTCATTTATTTCTTATCAGGTTCATATGAGAAACTCCCGAAACTGTGGTAACGGGCATAACCGCTACTGTCTAACATCTATTTAATAGAAATATAATTACTTCACTGCATTAACTTAATGCATTTCACAGATATTTTCAGATGGAATAATTATTTAAACAAAACTCTTCAAAAGTGTTGCATAGAAAAATCAAACTCTTTGAAGTATTAACGAAAGTTCTCAAAATAGAAGTATTTAAGGGAATATAGCGTCTGCAATGTTGACAGTATGATAAAAGTTATTTGAAGTACGGTTAAATAGTCTTGGCAATGGAATAAAAGACTTAATTAAAAGTCACATATTTGAGACATTCTAACATCTTCTGAAACTTAGTGAAATATAATTTGAAGTATTTGGATAAACCAAATCTCTTCTAACTATAAATAGGGCTACATAGATTAATGTACTTTTAATTACAGTGAAATATTCTAAATTTACTTTTTTCTGTACCATGATTAGTTCAGTTAAAAGCAATGAAGACTTTAAAACCTCTAAATAAGAAACATGAGCAAAGAAAAAAAAAAAATTCGCAGATGATCAGTAAAAATATTACATTTGAAAGAATATAATTAGCGAAAGTGTTCAAGAACTTAAACTTTATATTCTACAGTGTTTATACACGCCAGAGTACCTATCATGGATCAAAATTTAAGTTTCATATGCAATATTTTTGACCAGCTACAGCTTTTTTATGAAAATTTTCAATTTTACAGAAACGTTCTTTAATAAATGTTAAATGACATACAATACAGGAGCAGGTATCTCTAGGTTGACGCAACATTATTGGAGCGTAAAAATGTTTGCTTTATTTTCGTCACAGGCTAATGTTTACAAATCAGAATAGTTTGCACTTCGATTTCAGTACCAAATTTATGCAAAAAGGAACACGTGTCATATTTTTTCTTAAATCCACAACTTAAAATTCCTGATAAAAAATTCTTCTGAATCCCGGAAAGGATGAATATTGTCCTAAAGTCCATAAAAGCACCCCCCCCCCCCCCAATTCACCTGAGGTCTGGGAGGGCACATCTCTTTTTTTCCCTGAAATTCGGAAAGGCAAAATTTTTCCTCTCTTGAAAGTAAAGTGCAATTTTCCCTTGCCTTAGGTCCAAAAAATTTTTTTCGACATTTTATTGACTATCCTACTGATTTTCTTTCCTAATGATTTACACTCACTATTTTTACTATATACAGTGAAACCTCTCTGTAAGGGCCACCTGCTGTTCCATTGAAAATTGGCCCTTATGAGGGGTGGCCCTTGAATAGGGGTGACAAAAAAGGATATCAAAACCTATATAGGTGAAAAAACTGTTTATTAACATTTTAAAACTCTATACATGATTGAAAAAAATTTCTACTGAAGTTTGTTTACTTTCCATAATTTTTTCAAAGACAATTCTAATGATTCTTCTACTTTATGGAACAAATTACTTAAATTTGCATCATTTAATAATCCTTAGAATGAGATATTAGTTTATTTCTGTTAGCGTTTCCTGACAGGTGTAAAAATTGTGCTTCAATATGGATTCACAGTTTTAGTAAATGTGGAATCAGTTTTTCTAGATAACCTGTTATCCTTTGTGTGTCCACAACAAAGGGTCAAGTTTCCCCTCCAACCTAACCCCTACAGGTTGAAAGGTCAAACAAAGTGTGATGAACACCTGTTTGTGTCACTTGTGGAAAAGTTTATGGTCCTTCATTGTGTTACTATCCTCCCCATCTCCCCCTGCCTTCTTTGTTGCAAGTGCAGTTGTTAGATGAACTCTTATCTTTTCGTTCAGGAATTCAATACACCTGTTTAGGATTTAAGGTACATGTGAAAAAAATGGCATTTATGAGAGGTAGGTGTGGCCCCTAATAGGAGTAAATTTAACATTATGTCTATGGAAAAATTTTTCGTTCCTAAAAATATTGGCCCTTAATAGAGGTGGCCCTTGAATAGGGGTGGCCTTTAAAAGAAGTTTCACTGTATTAGATTCACTGCCGATTTGGATGCAATTTAGTATGTACATAGTACGTACCAATGTCTCGAAAGATTCCGTTGGGCAGCGTCATCCGCCACCATATTTCAAAATTGCGGCCATTTAAAAAGAAAATTTAAAAATAAAAATAAAAGATCAGGAAAAAATCTTTTTCAATTAAGTGCGTGACCTTGATACAAGGATTCCGGAGCATTTTTGTTTTGTCTTTATCTTTAAAAAAAATCGTTAAAAAGGCTGAGATATAGCACTTTGAATTTCTATGGTGGCTGACATTTTGAAACAATCCGATTTTGTCATGCTATAACAAGCATATTTATTAACCAACATGTGACTAAGCATGTGTCCAGAACATACCATGTTCTCGAGCGAGTTCGTTAGCCAGCTTCATCCGCCCATCCTGTTTCAAAATGGCTTTCCATTAAAAAGAAAAATGGAATTTAAAAAGAGGTACAAAAAATTAGAAATTCAAAAAGCTTAAAAATTGACTAAAATATAGCAGTTTGAAATTCTAGGGTGGCCACTGAGATCCATATATAACAGGAGTTCTTAGTCGACGACGGTTAGAAGCTTGCAAGACAAATGAAGCATGCAAGACAAAGGTGAAAAATTGTCCGCTTTATCAATGTCAGATATTAGTATTCTCATTTACTATTATCTTAATTTAGGCTTCTCTAATAAGGGGGGGGGGGGTCCTAGACACATTTTAAAATAATTTTTATTTAGAGTTAAAACTAAATTTTTTTGCGATGGTTCACCGTATCTTTTGTAAACAAAATCACATGATAAAACTTCAATTTTTTTTAATTTAAAATTTATTAAAAAAAGTGGGGTAATTTAAAATCGTTATAACTCGAAATATTTGTAGAATTTAAATTTTTTTACATTTAAATAAGCAGAGATGTAGAAAATAAGCAGTTTTAATTTTGATTCAGCATTTTTTTAAATAAATATTAATTTTTTTAAATAAAGTATTTTAAAAAATATATAACTTAAAAAATATATTTTTTCAAAAGTAAGTATTTTTTTCAAATTTGCTGAATCAAAATTAAAGTAAAATAATTGAAAAACACATGCTCAGAGTTTGAACGATTTATCTTTAATGGTTTTTGACTTATAGCAATTTAAATACGCGAAATGGTGAAAAAACTCATGAAGAAAAACGCATTTTCACATGAAGTCGTTTCCATGACAACCATTGCTTGAAAGCTAAATTTTGAAAATAAACCATAACAAAAAAATATTTACTGTTCTAATCAAGATAGAAACATGATTTTAACTTTATTGTAAGCAGAAAACAAATTGTGCAATAAACCTTTTTTAGTAAATTTGAAGATTTTTTGTGTCCCGGACCCTCTTAACACATTGTATGCGGGCAATTTTTCGAAAATGAGCACTGAATTTACGTTCACAAATGCCACTGTAAATTAAAACCTGCTCACAACCAATAAGAAGCAAGCATGCTTGGATTACACCTTTTTTCGTCCGCACAAATTTTCCGGTACCAGTAATAATTTCTGTCCCCAACCTACAAAAACGTATTTTTACGTGTCCCGCATACAATGTGTTAAGTTATACTTATCAAATTAACAAATTATTCCCTAATCATCTAACGGAATGCATTTTTTGCCATGAATGCGAACTAAAATTATCGTCACTGTATTTTTCGGTGCTGACCGCTTGAAATCATGTTGGGAAACAGAAAGACTCTTGTTATATAGGGGAGATGGGGGCACATGTGAACAGTTCGCATAAATATAGCTTTTTCTCATAACTGGATTAATTTCTATAAACAAAAACTACTTATTATAGTAAACAGAACTTTCTTTTACACATGGTATTTTTTTAAAAATCACCTGTATAGTTTTTCTTACATTTTTTAATAGTTTTATAAATTCAAAAAAAAAATATTCACATGTGCCCCATCAGCGGGGTAGTTGTGAACACACGTGGGGCACATGTGAACACAAGGAAAAAATATCCTTTAACATGCTTTTTATTCTGTTATTCATTTGACATCGTAATCATTAGTTATATTACTTTTTAAATTCACCATAAAGAAAAAATATACATATATTTCTCTAATTTCTGGGTGTTTCTGGGGTTTAAGAAAAAAATTATAAAATGGAAATAAGTAGATTTGGAGGGGAGAGGCTTAGATGATTCATTAAATATTGTTGCAATAAAATAAAAAAAATGAAGCAATTTTAAAAAAGAAATTAAAACTTTTAAATTTTGCTTAAGGGTTTTTGTTTGGGGGAAATTTTAGGAAGGGGGCATTTACATACTATTTATCGGAAATCTGCCGAAATACGAAAGATTCTCACTCCTGTATTTGCCTTATTTACTTGTAAATTATAGATAAAGAAGGGTTTTTTAATGATAAAAAAAATCTCGACTATAACCCCCCCCCCCCCAACTTCTTTTGCTTTTGAAAGAGGGGAGGGGGGGTTACAATCGGGATTTTACGGTAGTTATCAGTTTAAAAATTTTACTTTCTTAAAATATTACTGGTATTTATGGATATGGTACTTTGAATGGATAACTCCATTCAAAGCATCATATACATAACTGTTTTAGAGATGGAAGTAAGCCATCATTGCAAGGTTAGAACAAATGCAACAGAAAAATTTTCAAAGTTGCTCAAGGTAATACTTTTGTATTAACAATGCATAAACATATTTTGTAAACCGTTCAGTAAAATAATATATAACACTTATTGAATTTTAGAAAACATTAAATTTATTTAATGTACAATTGAACGTAAACGAGATTGTTGCTCTTTATGTATTAGCTGAAAGATGTGTTTGTGGAAGTTTCAATACAAAATAAACTTTGTGTGAGGAAAATATCTTCTATTTCAGGAAAATTGTAGATAATGGAACTTGCATTATTTAGTTAACTGAAAGTAACAGAATCACAGAATGATTATTGGGACACTTGTGAACTGTTCATATCTGCCCCAACTAGTCTGTTGACACGTGCCCCACATTGCTGCTTTTGTTAAATTGATAAATCATTAACATTTCTCAATTTTAGAAGAAAAAGAACTATCAAAAATGTTTATTAGTATTCATAGTATATGTTAAACCACTCAAATTCAAATAAATCAATAAATAAAGTTATTCGCTTGTCAACTTGGAACAAAGATTTTACTTTTGAGATCTAAAAACAGTGTTTTGGCTACAGAGGACAAACAAAATATCATAGAGCTTCAAAAAATTTTTACCATATGTCTACAGGTGCTATCATCTTTAGTAATTTTTTTCAAATAAAAAAACTTATAATAACTATCGAAAAATTGCGATGTTCACATGTGCCCCATCTCCCCTATGGAGCTGAGTGAGGGTGGTTGACAGTTTGAAACAATCTGACTTTTGTCATGCGACAGCACTCGTATATACTGACAGATTTCGATGCGATTGAGCATACGTACAGAGTTTTTATGAATGTCTCTGCCAAGTTCTTTGGTTGTCATCATCACCATGTTTTAAAATAGCGGACACTTCAAGTTATCAAATGTGGTGTCCAAACATCTCAAAATGATGCCAACTTTGATATAGCTGACATATTTGGCGAAATTATCCTTCATATTCAGAATTGACGAAACCTGGTAATTGCTTCTTTTATAATCGGGTTCCATTAATTTTACCTTCGTGTGTTTGAGTAAAATAAGCTGGAGTTTTAAAAACAAGGTATATGAAAGTTACCTTTTCCTACCAACACAGGTCGAAAGGATTTTTTTTTTTTTTTTTTTTTTTTTTTTTTTGTGCTAGACAAACACGTTTTTAAGAAATGTAAGAAAAGGAGTTGCTATCATTTCACAGTCGTCAGCATACTCAGCTGTAATGCAGAAACATTTGTTAAAATATAGCGACAACAATAAATAAGAAATGATTAACAGAAATTTCTAAAATTATTAGTTGGCTAAGAAATAATATTCAACTACCAAAACTTTATACCGAATAATTCGTTTACGACATTCCTGAATCACACATGGACAATCGGATTTTCTCTGAACGCTTGCTTAAATATCGTAACTCAGGTAAAATAAAATATTGAATTTATGAACTTAAATATTTTTCAGCGTGTTAAATAAAAAAAAGGGGGAGGGTAGCAATGGCTAATCTTTTATGAATGGAAACTTTCTTTAGTTATTTTACATTTTATTAATCCACAGAATTAACACAGCAATAGTCATTAAAAAAAGATTTAAATTAAGTTTGTAATGATGTTGTTTAACGTGAAACGAGTAAAGAATTTACAGTAATTATAAATTAATCCTGAACTATCCTCGTTGATCGCGAAATCCAATGATTAACTACTGGGAATTTTAAGTATGTGATTAATCATTACTCAGTATAATTATCGAAATTATACTTAACGATTATGTATTATCGAATTTCAGTTTTTTCGAAATAAAGTTCGCTTAAGTAAAAATTTCAAAGTTTATCACGCATTTTAAAAATGCTTAAAATTTAGGGCAATAATTTTTAAAAGCGCAGTATGTCCTGCATAAAGTCTACTTTTTGATGGTGAAAATCATACTTCGATAATTATATTTGCTAACGAGTAATCACCTGCTTAAATTTCCCCATCAGTTAATGTCCAACTTGGTTTTCGCGATCAAGGAAGGCAAAACTTTTATCCATGTATCGTACGATACATACCGATAAATGCTATCATATTTATTTACTTATGTGTTGTACATTTACATAAAATAATCATTGGTCTACGTACCGTTGTGCAAAACGGTAAAATATGGGACAGGGGGGTGAAAAAAAGCGGGTCAGCTGTTCTAGCGGGACATATAAATATAAGTATGTAATTGCATGGTTTTCTTGCTTAATTTATCCTATGCAATTGCCTTCAACTACGCGTTTTTACACCTTATGAAGGATCAATTTTATATGATCCAAAATAGCGCTATCGTGTGTTCTGCAATTTTTTTTTTTTTTTTTTTTTAATGGTAATCAACGAAGTTTATTATACTTTATCACACAATTTTCTTTCATCCTATTAAATTTATGCGAATTAACTAGTTAAAGGATACAAGGGGGAGTAAATCGCAGCTAACATTGAAAATTTCATATTTTTATGACAATCAGTTTTTAAAAAATGGTACTTAATAAACATTAAAAAAAACTCTTTGCAATAACAGCAAAAACTAACTTAAACATCGACAAGTTGTGTTTGTTAAATACAATTTTACCAACAGTAAGATATCAACATACATTAAGAAAATATCACAGAATTGAGTAACTTCCTTTTTTAAAAAGTCTTATGTAACGTTATGAAGATTTTTCCAATTTAACTTATGCATGAATTATATTTACGTCTCTTCAGATTGTATAGTCTTAATCAAAAATAAGTTACAAAAATTACACATTAAAAACTGTGAAGATCAAGGTCTTTAAAAATTAATGATTATGTTTTCATTCTTATTTATACATACATTAAGCAGTTGTAAGGATACGTGTCAAAATTTAAAAGAGTGACATTTGGCATCCCACGCAACGATATCGTGGGACACGTCTTCTGAAACCAAAATTCGGGGCACCTAGCAACAATAGTTCCCTTTTAGAAGAAAGTGTGACGTATCGGTTGACATCAGGGCTCCTTTATTACAGGAGCCTTACTTGACATCAGTTACGTTTACTCGAAGGCACTCCTATTCAGATTATTCCCATTTTGTTTTCTAAAGTCATAATTAATCCGAATCGGGCATTAGAGGCAAGACTTCATTTCGCTTTACTCTTATTTTTAAATAATAAAATCAAACTTTAATAAGTTATCTGGTTAATACAGGGTTTTTATTAATATGACTAGACTTTGTGCCATCTGTCAAACTGCTTTGAAAAAAAATAAACATCTTGTCTTGTACATTCGTGGAAAAAACACTCCATACGAACTCTGCAACAAATTATTGGAGAAGAAAGTTACTGGCACCAAACGATTGGAAATAAAGTCTACTTTTAAATGATCTACATAAAATTGGCTTTTTTTGGGGGGGGGGGGGATGGGGGGGGTATCTCCATATCAAAACGAACCCAGACTTTGTTTTTGTTTTTTTCCAATAACAATATCCAAGTTTGACACCATAAATACATTCTACACCCTTCAATTAACCAAAAAACAATTTTTCATAAAATTCGTACGATTAGTTTCATAGAAATTATTTTTAAATGACCATATTTTAAAGGGCTGTATCCAAATTGAAGTTCGATACTCGATCGTTGAAATGCTATAGAATGACTATGTCACTTCTATTAATGTATTATTTCTTGCCAATATGACCATTTCACTCGCTTAATATATTTTGACTATTGCCAGCCCAAATAATTCAATAAAATGAGTAATATATGTTTTTCAAATTATGCTGTTCTTTCTGTGCATCATAGGCCGCCCCTTAAACAATCATTTTGACGTTTAATCATAATTTGAAAACTACTTGGAAGAAAAATTTGAAATTGAGAACTCGCATAAAGCAGGAAATAAATTATGTATCAAAAAATTTCGTTTCTAGGCATAGTTTGAACTGAAAATTTAAAATATATTGTCTAAATTAGATGTTGCTATTGAAAAAAAGAAAAAAGTTTGGTCTGGTTTTGATTTATAGATGGTTTCATAAGCCAATTTTATATACATCATTTAAAAGATTTTATTTCCAATCGTTTGGTACCATTAACTTTCTTCTGTTATACTTAGTTGCAGAGTTAGTAGGGGGTGCTTACTTTATTTTTTTTTTCTTTCCCGACTACTGTACATCTTATGTCACGAACGATGAAAATCAAAATTTCAACATAAAAATTCAAATATTTTTAATTTTCTTTTTCAAACAACTAAAAGAGTAAAATAATTTTTTCGTAATTAAAAAAAAATCATGCTAACAGTTAATGAAGTTAACTAAATAAATGCTTTTCTATTAAAATAAATGCAATCTGACGAAGCTTAAAAAAAAAAGCGCCAAAATAAGGAACTCCTTTATCCAAACACGAAAACGTCTTATTCACATAGTTATGAATTTTAAAAAATGAAACTCATTTTGATAATAAAAGAAAGCATCGTTTATCTACTCACAAAACTATAACATGGAGTAACAAATATATTTTCAATTCATTGCCCTCCATTATGACCAAGTTGAAAGACCTATATATGCAATATTCGTGAGCTCGATTTCATTCTGCAATAGTTAGGGGTAGTTATGTTTGAATTTGAAAAGAATACCAGCCAAACTGACTTTTAAATTACGGTCCATCAAAGGGTATGAGTATTGTCTGGATATTTCAGTAACCGAATATTATTTAATGTATCTATTTGCTGCAACAGCGAAACGTCCAAATATCGTCACACTCGGGGTGGTGGTGGTACAAACTTATCACTTTACCTATTATAGTTAAATTGGTTACATTAATTTCTTAATGAAGATAATAGTAAAACTTATTTACGAGCACTATCATTAGTTTAGGTAAGAGGTAATTTTTTTTTACAACAAATTTAATGAGAAATGCAACATTTGACATTAATGCAAGCGAATAAGTTGACACTTGTTTAATATCGACAAAGAAATGAGCTTCGATATTAAATACTGAACTGCCCTTCATATTTGCTCAAAATTTATTTTATTTATGTTTATTGAAAACTTTATTCACTTAAGGTTTACATTTCAAGCGCGTGGTCTACGGCAACGCTCAACTTTCGAATAAATCGCAATTTCAAACCAGAGTTAGGCAAATTCGTAATTTCGATTATCTTGAATGCAATTGCAATTTAATTGTGTGCAATTAGTTAAAATTACATGCCGTAAAAAATTCTTGCAGCACTGTAGTTGGAACTGCCCTCATTCCATTATGAGTGCGAAATTTTTGCGTTTGAATGTGTGTAACTATAATCAATTACATGCAATTAACTTGTAATTTCAATGCGGATAATTGAGATTACAAATTTGCCCAACTCTGCTTCAAACAAATTTCGTACTGAACTCAAGTTTGATTTTTATATGTATATATCGCAAACACGCACATTTGTCACATGATGATTTTATTAACCTTTTCAGGGGCTACTTCACTCACGCGAAAACACCCATTCCCTAATGTTAATCCAGTAGGAGATCTCTTAAAATATCTCGTTTGCATTTCAAATATTTTTAAATAATTTTTTGCATTGGATAGCTGAGGCCGATCTTTACGAAGGCCGTTTTTTATTTTTTCAATTTTTTTTTTTCAAATGAGGATTACTTTCACTTTAGATGCCGGTTCCGAAAGTGAAAGCATCCCAATAAGTAAAAAATCGTGCAAACATATACAAATAAGTATATAGGGGAAACCTGAGCTAGTAGGCGCAGTTAAGCTATTGATTTTTATTTATTTTTTGTTTAAGTTTTTTAACAAACTTTAACTGCACTTTTAAAGAACAGACATTTGGCTATAAATACCCAGAGTTTTGAGTTTGTATCTCTTGTAGTTTATGTTTAGCGGAAGCCTAAAGTAAAAGGAAAATTGTGTGCCAACCTACCCCGTCACGGGGCAAGTTGCTTATACCTATGGGGTAAAGCTGGCACACGCTTTCTAAAAATTTAAATGAATCTCAAAATAAGGCGTGCAGTTAAGTGAAATCCATTTAATTATTACCAGTAAGTTTAAACAAAGGCGTTATCCCCGTACAATGTAAATTCTAAATTATACAGACAAAAATAATAAATAAATCATTAACACTGAGTAACTTCTATCCTACTCGATAGCATCATCAGAGTTGCAGTTGTCACAAATAAAAAAATCGAGTATCTCCGTTTGGGCAAGCCCCATGTGGAAAAATCTTGCATTACAACCACTTTTCACTGTGTTTGTTGTATTTCAACCTACCAGCACTCACCAGACGCCGAGCCAACTTACCCCGCGTTCAATGCGCCTACTAGCCCCATAATTTCTTCACAAAGGGAGACGCAACCTTCTAAAGATAAATAATCCAAGTAAATCACATGGGGTAGGTACAGTGAATCATACACCAAAAAAAAAAAAAAACTGCATAAGTTAAATTGCAGTTATTAAGTATTAGAAATTAGAAAAAGAATGCAGCAACAAAAATTACTTATGAGTGCAAAAAAAAAAAGAAATCGTAATAAGTGTCCACTGCACGTAGGTAACGCTTCATAACAACAGTAAAGATTGTAAAAAGCAAGAAGAAACGTAATCTGTGGCTGGTTGCGCAATCTATCCACAAACAAGCGATTTAACCCCTTCACGGTCGCTTAATATTTGGAAAACCCATCAAAAAGTACCTATTTTTTTTATTACAGAAATTGAATAATTATAAGGTTTCTAAACAAAATATGCAATTTGTTTTTTTTTGTTTTTTGTTTTTTTAAGGCGAAAAATAAAGATGTTATAGAACAAATTCATATTTGTAGAAAAGCCATCATGCGAGATTTCTGTGCCTTAATGTTTGTCTTACACCATACAAATTAATGCAAATAAGACCTTTATTTTTCACATCTTAGATCTTTATCATCATCACACAATTTTTTTCAAATATATATACATTAAATTTTTATTATTAATAATTTTTTATTATTAATAATTTTTTATTATTAATAATTTTTTTGAGTGTTACATATTTCGAAACATGCAATACAAATCGCAGCATTACAATCAGTGCCAAAAGCTAAACCCAAGCGAGAATATTCAAAGACTTCACACGGAAATGCCAGTTAAATTTTTCTGGTTTCAGAAATTTTTTACAGAAATTAAATTTCCAGCCCGGAAATATGACGGGCACGAGAAATAAAGAACGACACCTCAGCCCGTGATATTGACGGGAGCGAGAATTAAGGGGTTAAGAGGACTGCGCCTTCTCACCCCTGTAGCCAACCAGCCCCGGTCTCCCCTACGGATATTTTTATGCGAAATTTCTGTCTTAACAGAAAAATTCTATTTTGAGTGGAATTCTTAAATTTTCCTGGAGTAAACTCGAAATTTCCTTTCTTGTTGAATGTTAAAAACTGAAATGTTCCTTTTCAACTGAGTGAAAACGGAAAAATTCTAGTTAAATCTTCGTAATTGATGTTTTGGCCAAGTTTTAAAGACCAAGTTCGTTTGATTTAATGAAGACGATGGATGTGGCCAGCTTCTGTAAGGGCAAAGAGCATTCACCCTCTAATGGCGAGTATCGAGGTTCGAATTCTTAGAAAAGCAAGCCGATAAAAAACGGCTATTATAATATGCAATGCGAATAGTACATATTCTGTGTAAATATGAATCAGTATATATAATTTAGATATTTTTAAATACTGTGCTATTGACAACATTTATTACCCCATATTATAAAGGACGAACGTGTCCGTGACGCTGATGTCATTTTGAAGTTGGCAGAAGCAGTTGATTTAATTTCACTTTTAATGTATAACTTCTAAACACACCTTAAAATGTATACCTTCTAATAGGGGGGGGGGGGGGGAAGGAACTTTCAAATGCAGTTTGTTTTAAATCTGCATCGCAATTTGTAAACTGTATCGCAAGTTACTTATTTACTGCATTTTTAAAATAATTTCCAAGCATGAATTCTTTTTAAATCTATCTCTATCGTCTGCAGACGATTACGAAAGCTAAATCAATTTGCCCTTAAAAAACTAAAACATTTGTTTCTAGCTTATATTCCACAACGAAATTTAAATTTTATCAATATAAATAAAACAAAAATAAAACAAAAAATCAAGAAATTTAATTGCGCTTGACCCACTCAAGTGAACAGAATAATAATAAAATAGAAGGCTGATTGAAAATAGTAATCCTTGGTGATTTCTTCGGCTGCTAACTCCTGACACGATGGCATTACGAAAGTATCGCTTATAATAAATTTCAAAACTTTATTTGAACACATAATTGCTATTTTACATATAAAAATGGTTTTCGGTATTGTTAATGTTTAATCTAAGAAAGTATATTAAGTGTAAAATATCTATTAGAGTTTACAATTTAAAGGAAAAAAAAAAGGTTTTCATTTATATTCTGTTCCCGGGTTGGATCTCCTAGTATTTCTGAAAAATAAAATTTCCCATCTTGAATAGTGGAAAATTTCCATTTTGAGAACGAAGAATTCCAAAACTGAGAATATGCCGCAACTTCGCTAACCAATACGTTTTCCATACCGGATTTTTTTTAACAGTGTGTACTAATGGGATTACGTAACTTCAACTGCCTACAGTTTTGTTGGCTATCAAGTTATAATGAAATTAACACGATTCCTACCTATAAGAAATTTAATGAGCAGTCGAGCCATGATATTTATTTTTATCAAAATTTTCCTTTTATTAATGAAAAATTCAAATAAATTAAAGCAGCACGCTTTCATAAAACGCCGACATTTGAAATTTTGGTTGATGTGAATCCGACCTAGTGTGGAGTAGAGATCTGCACCAGCCGGCCCGATTTTCATTCACGGCACTCGGGCCATACTTTTTTCTGAAGGCTCGGGCCAGTCCGGGCTTTTTTTTCTGCACAGAGCCGGGACTGGTATCATTTCTAGTCTTCACGGCCCAAAATTTTCAGCCCTAGTTTTGACCTAGCCCGTATGAAAATCATTGTTTCAGTGTGACCTGGTCCATTCAAAGGTTAGTTAAATTAGGTCTGCCCCAAAAATTTTTGCAAAAAATGCATACATTTTTAAATCGCCATTATCCTACACTTAAGGATTAAAATCTATTCCTTTTAAAGAATAGTATATTTCTACGCTTATTAAAATATAGCGAATTTAAAATATAGTAAAACGTGTGAACGTGCATTGCTATCTGATTTCCCATTGTCTAGGTGTATTTTATCTCTCCTGAAACTTCGTAACAGTTGTGCTGAAACAACCTGTATATCTTACATTTCACGTCCGAATAACAATTGAAGACAGCGTGTTACAAAACCATATACGAAGCAGGGCTGCCGGATTTTAGCCAGGTCAAAAAAAGTCGGCTGGCTTTTTTGGCTTTAATCATTTAAAAAAAAGCCGGCTTTTTTAAAACTGTCCTCGTATAGTCAGCCAAAAAAACTAACTTACCCGTATATTTTAATCTCCAAAGTGTCTCAGAAGAAAAAAAATATATATTCATTCGACAGGCCGTTTTTTTTTTTTTTTTTTTTTTTTATGTTAAAAAAACAAACTTATGGTTAGTCTTCATACTGAAATTGTATTAAGCTCAAATTTTCAATAAGAATCATTTTGACATATCGTCGGTGCCATGTCAAACTATCCAATGTGAAAACAGTGGTCCACTTTTTCTAAATTCAGATTTCTTGATTTGCACCACTTTTTTTAAATAGTAAAATTCGCCCTATTTAACCTTATTTAATGACATATTAATTAAGGTGAAAACTAGGGGAATTTTACCATTTCAGAAAAGTGGTGCCTATCAAGAAATCTAAATTTTAAAAAAGTAGCCCACTGTTTTCACATTGGATAGTTTGACATGGTACCGACGATATCGGGTCTTGTTCGGTAAATTTTAGCTTAAGACTGTTCTCAAATCAAAAGAGGGCAACTTTATGACATAAGTTTTAATTTATTTTTGTTCGGAAATGCATGAAACTAGCAGGTGTTCAGAAATTATGTAAATGAGCTGTTTTGTTATTGTTTTTTTTCGAGTTTTTGCAAAAGCAAGAGATCTTTCAGAAAATAGTGTCAAAGTGGACGTTTTGAACCGAATTTCTGCGGGAAAGTAGAATAACCACTCAAGAAAGGGCGAAAAAAGGTGTCACGTGATCAAAATTTTAAATTCAAAATAAAAGTTTTAATCAAAGTAACGTCAATGATTCAAAAATCCCGGTTTTTATCGGCGCAGTATCAATTTAGTCCGAAAGGGGGCTACAATTTATCCTTTTTCAACTAATTTAGCTTTAACAGATTTTCATTTGGCCCTGGTGTGTTTAAGACTCTTTTATAACATGTAATATTAAGTCATTTTTATAAGTGATCAATTGAATTTTTCTAGTTAAGTTTTTAGTTCTAATTTACACCAAAAAGTATACAGTTTCTTTAATTTTTAGCTTTAAAAAAAAATAGTCGATTGAAATCTGTGAAATGCACTAATAAACCGGTCTTGTACGATAGCTCCTTTTATGCCCCCATTATTGAAATAACGAGAAAAGCATTTATTTATATATAGGAAAGAGGAGGGCACATATGAACATGGGGCACATACATGTGAACTGTACATATTCCATACAGTTAATCTGAAATTAAAAAAATTACCAATATATGGCAGTACTGGTACCATATATTGGCTATATTTTCAGAACAATGAGCCATTTTGATTTCTGGTTGTAATTTGTTTTAGAAGGTGTTAAGTAAAAAAGTCTTCTAAAGTTATTGAAGTAAAAATTCATTCATGTCATTTTTCACAGTAGAATATCAGCATTGCATTCTATAGTGCCATTAATTAGATAAGCCCACAAAAAGTTTTGTTTCCCTATTTCAATTTAAAATATTTAAGTTATGCTTAAGTTGGTAGATGGGTCACTTGTGAACAGAACATATGGGGACAGATGCGAACAGTTCATAAGTGCCCAATTTTTCAATCTTAGATTATGAATGATTTTTTTTTTCTTTTTAGTTTAAAATTTAAGTACCCTTGTCAGACATTCAGCTATAAAATCAATGTTTTTAGGATTACTTCACAGTTTTAATTTACTTGAAGTTAGATAACAATTGAAGAGCTAAATGGAAGAACATGTTAAGTAACAAAAATTACATTTGAAGAAATTTGATGTGAAAGTTTTTGTTGTCAATTTTAATGATTTATTTTCTGTTTGATACCATGTGTTTAAAATATTAACAGGTGTGGTACTAAACTATCAAAATAACTTATTCATATTTAATTTTTTAATATTAAAAAATATTTGCATTATTAAATATTAAAATATTAAATATTAATGAATAATGTTTTAAATCTTCAAGGGTAAATAGAACTTTGGTATTTTAGCTTTACCATGTGATAGAATACCTGATAACACCTTTGTCCAAAAGATAAAATAATTTTTCAGAAAATGTAGCATAACATGTTCTTCCACTCAGCTCTTCAATTAAAAGTGGTGGCTGTGAAATCCAATTTGTTTATTTGTTATGCTTTAATGATTTTCAGTTTTAAACGTATTTATTTTTTCTTAGCCCATATCAAAGTATTTGTAAGACATTTTATTTTATGAAAGTAAAATTTAGTTGGCCAAAAAAAGTGATAAGTAGCACTGTGATAATCACCAATTTTTTATATCACAATTTTACCAATTTTTAAAACCATGATGCACGATTTTGTTATTCACATTGCATAACATTTAGAAAAAAGTAAAAACACAATAGCAGAATTATTCAATAACTTATTTAAAAGTAACACAGTTTTGCTATGCTCGACTCAAAAGGAGTAGGTATATTAGTGTATAATTTTACGAATCATTTCTTGTAATCTATATTGAAACATTTATTGATTTATTCACACAGCTAGAAAGAGCGCATCTAATTAGTTTTTAACACAATTTTTATTCACAAAAAAATATTTGTCTTATTTATGCATGTGTTCACATGTGTCCCAGGTATGTTCACAACTACCCCTCCACCGGGGCACATGTGAACAAATTTAGACAATTTTTTAAATGATATAAGTTAGAAATTCTTGATAAATGCATCCAAAAGCTTCCCCAAACGAACAAAGTGTAAATATTCATATAAATCAATTATTGATTCAATAGCTCATAACAATTTTGAGAAAGTCAAAAATGTAAAAATTGTTCACATGCGCCCCCCCCACCCCTCTCCTCTACATTTAATCGTAGTCTTATTTTTATAACGTAAACACGAAAAGGCAATTACATGCAATAGCTAATTAGTTTTGGATATACCTCTCTCTAGCACATTTCATTTTAAAGTAATGTGATATTAAACTTATTTCCTCCTAAGTTTCTAAACATTTTTTTTTTAAATTCTCCATGCATGATAACCTCATATGATGTTGTATTGGGGGGGGGGGGGGGGAGCACTGAGAATTAATTGTGCATATTTTATTTTTACACCTTTATCATATAAATCTCAAAGTTCAATAATTTTTTTTTTAAGTTATATTACAATTAATAATTTTATAAAACATATTTTCAAAAGATCTCTGCTCTTGGATCTAAATAAAAACATAACCAAAAATGCTTTTTCACTTTCTACATTTTTTTAAATGTATCCAATGTTTAAATTACCCCAAAAAAACTTAATCTTTTTTATTATTATTATTACTTGTAAACGTCATGTGAGATTCATTTTTTAATATTGAATTTTTTTAAATAAATATTGTTAATAATCCATTTGAAATTAATTTTAATTTTTTTTATTCATGTTTACTTTTAACTTTGTGTTAATGTACTCGAATTTTAATTCATCACAAAAAATAATTTAATAACAATATATCATATTGCTTGTAAATGCCAAGTGAGGTTCATTTTTTATTTTGTAATAAATTTAAATTTAAGAATTTAGCAATGTTCTTGATACATTTTAAATTAATTTTAAATACAAAATGTTTTCCATTTTCATCACCCGTCTTTTTTTTTGTTGTTGTTTGTTTGTTTTGTTTTGTTTTGTTTTTCCCCCTTCATAATTTTCGACTACATTAAATATATCCAAAGCTTAAATTATCACAAAAAAAGAACCATTTAATAACAATTGTTATTGGTTGTAAACATCATGTGAGGTTCATTTCACAATACACAATTTAAATTTAAGAATTCAGCATTGGCCTTAATCCATTTTAAATCCATTTTAAATTCAAAATATGTTTTCCATTCATTAAAAAATAATATATGTACGAGATTAAAATTGACGTTACAAGATAACTTTCACACTTTAATTTTCCGTCGTCTTTCTTTCATCTAAAATTAAATGAGATATTTAAGCATGTAGAAGTTAGATAACTACATCTATATATATTCTGTGGGGGAATTTGCGAATACGACTCCTAAGGTCTTATACTATCTTATCGATAAGTGGATCAAAGATTCCTTTTTTATACAGTTTATCAATTTAGGCTTATTCTTAAGTAAAAGAATTCTTTCAATAAGACGTACAAAAATAATTTGAGAGAGGGGGTGGAAGGATTCGTAAGAACTTTGACATTCTAGTGATCTTTTAAGGCTAATCTCAAATCAAAACTGGTTATTTTCTGGCATATTCCTAAATTGATTTTTCTTTGTAAAAGTATTAAATAGGAAGATATTAAGAGACTGAAATATAAGAGCATTTTCCACTTCTGACAAACAATCTTTCAGAACATTTTTGCGAAGTTTTTATTTTTTGCGAAAGTTCCTACTTGTAAGATGAAAATTTATTTTATGAAGGATCATGCCTTAAGCCCTTAAGGTGAACATTTTTTATGAAGGATCATGCCTTAAGCCCTTAAGGTGAATATTTTTTAATGAAGGATCATGCCTTAAGCCCTTAAGGTGAATATTTTTTTATGAAGCATCATGCTTTAAGGTGAACATTTTTTTATGAATGATCATGCTTTAAGGCTGTTCTCAAATCCAAAAGGGCAACTTCCTGACATAAGTTTTAATTTATTTTTGTTCGAAAATGCACGAAACTAGCTGGTGTTATTCAGAAACTATGTCATCGAGTTGTTTTTTCCATTTTTTTTTACAAACACAATAGATCTTTCAGAAAATAATGTCAAAGTGGATGTTTTGAACCGAATTTCCGCACGAAAGTAGAAAAATCACTCAAGAGCGGGCGAAAAACGGGTTTGTCACGTGATTGAAATTGCTTATAACTCGATGGGTAATTGATTGATAAAAAATGGAATAAACAGTTCAATTCCAAATAGCTTCCATGTCCAGGCTTTCCAATTTTCTATCTTTCCGTTAAAAAATGAATTTGTAAATGTGTCAGAACGTTTTGCGTTTGTTGAGCAGAGCAGTTAAGAACACCCTTAAGGTGAACATTTTTATGAAGGATCATGCTTTAAGGGTCCTGTCCCTGCCGGCGAAGACACTCACGAGCTAATGCTATGGGGAGGGTTTTTTCTAATATCTCGTTTGCATTTCGACATTTTTAAATAATTTTTTTTTGCATTGGATAGCCGAGGTCCGTCTCTACAGCGCACTTTGGTTACTTTTTCGATTTTGGTTGCAGATATTTTTTAGAATGACACTTTCATTTTCAGAACCGGTTTTGAAAATGAAAGTAACTTTATTAAAAATATCTGCGACCAAAATCAAAAAAGTAAGCAAGGTGCGCTGTAGAGACGGACCTCGGCTATCCAATGCAAAAAAATTATTTAAAAATGTCGAAATGCAAACGAGATATTAGAAAAATCCCTCCCCATAGGATTAGCATTAGCTCGTGTCTGTCTTCGCCGGCAGGTACAGGACCCTTAAGGTGAACACTATTTTTTTTTATGTAGGATGATGATTTAAGGTGAACATTTTTTTTTATGAAGGATCATGCTTTAAAGGTGAACATTTTTTTTTTAAAATGAAGGATCATGCTTTAAGGTGAACATTTTTTTTTTAAATGAAGGATCATGCTTTAAGGTGAACTTTTTTTTTTATGAAGGGTCATGCTTTAAGATGAATTTTTTTGTGAAAGTCCAATTTAAAGGACACAAATACATTTGAGTCGAACCGCTATTCCATTCCAAAACTCTCAAATAGTCATGGCCGACAGTTTCATGATTTTACATTTAAAAGGGAGTCCACGAATGAAATAGAAAATTTCTGGTTGTTTAGCGGGGAAAAGTATTTTTGAGAAGAGATTAAAAAATTATTAACCTAAAATATCTTTCATAGAAACATAGCTAAAGATTTATTTTAACGGCGAAACTCTACGACGTAAAAATTATTAAACAAACTCTGATCAGTTATTTGTAATCGTAATTACAATATTAATATTGTGCATAAACAGCCAATATTCGTGAATACATTAAGTCTTAAAAAAAGACTTGCTTTGACTATTTGGACCAGTCAAATGATCTATCGCAGATAGATTTGATTTTACAATAATATACATTACTTATACAATATATTACTTATAATATATACTAGTACATTATAAGAACAAAAACTGTGTGATGGCGGTCAAAAGTGATTACAAAGAAAAAAAATAGAATATTGTAATAAAGTGTTACATGCTTAAAGAAAAAAGTATTTTAATGACTAAGTGTCAAATTCACGTTTGGAAGCACATTTGTTCGAATTTTCTTTTCAAACAAATATGCACAAATTTGCACTTGGAGCTCATTTAATTTTTTGGGCAGTAGATTTTAAGCAATAATTCATTTATTTGATATTATTCATTGCATATACTCCTACAGAATATTGAAATAACTTTAGCCAGTTACGAACTAAAAGCCCTTCTTAAAACACCACACTGTAAAAAAAAAATCTGAAATTGACAGGAAAAAACTGCCAATTTTGGCGCCAGTGGAAAACCGTTTAATTTACAGAAAATATCTGTAATTTTTCATTAAAACAGTTTTTTTCTGTAAAAAATAGATTTTACCTGTAAAAATTATAAAATCCAGCTTTTTTTACAGAAAAAATCTCTTTCTTTAAAACAGTTTTTTTTCTGTAAAAAATACAGTCGTTTTCTGTAAAAATTACGGGTTTTTGTACAGTGCATCAAAATCTTATATGCACATTTAAGTTTTAGTTAGCATGTTTAGTTATGTTAGTACTCCAAAATAATTAAAACAAATTCAAAAAAATGCATGACATTCTGATACGTCAAACGTGCCCGAAAGAATTAATTTGTCTATTTAAAGCTCTTCTCATCCAAACTGAACAGTACTTTTCATTTATGCAATAAAGAAATTACATATTGGGTTATAAGCGATTGCTCTCATGGAAGTAGTTTTTCTCTCCCGCGCTATAGCTTCCGGAAATTCGGTTCAAAACGTTAATTTTGACACCATTTCCTTAAATATCTACTGTCTTTATCGAAAAGTGAAAAACTATTCGATTACATAGTTTCTGAATAAGCGCATCTGTCAATTTCATGCATTTGCAAACAAAATTGAATTCAGAAGTGCGTTAAAATAGTCAGTTTGGATTTGAAAACTCAAGTGAAAAATTCATTGTGCTTATTATTATTATTTTTTTTTATGAGAATTTTTAAAACACAGTACGTACGTACCAGATGATAACATTCTGGCGGATGAAACAAAATTTTGATCATTGTAACGGTAATGTGTAATCAACTTTCAATTCCTTCATATGTTAACATGGGATTTAAGGATGCATTTGGGGAGGAAGGGACACCTGTTTCCCTAGAGTATTTTTATATGCAGTCGTGGAAAAAAAAGTAAACACCCCTTACTAACTCTGCAAAAAAAAAAAAAAAAAAATGTCGTAGATGAACGTTACTGGTACCACATGATCGGTAATAAAGTCTACCTTTAAATGTTGTATATAAAATTTGCTTAGGGAGCCCATCTACATATTAAAACGAACCATAACTTTTTTTTTTTTTTCCAATAGCAGTACACAATTCTGACAGCATAAATGAACTCTGCACCCTTCAATTAGGCTAAAAACAAATTTTTATGCAATTCGTAAGATAAGTTTCCGAGAAATTAATTGTTTCAAAACGAGCGTATTTTAGAGGCGGTATCCATATTGAAGTTTGGTACTCTATTGTTAATCGAGAGAGCTCCCTTCTTGATCAAGGCATCTTAAGCGCCACTCAAGCAGTCACTGAAGACTGCTGGATTACAGGCATAAGAAATTTCAAAATATCTAGTCAATTCTATCATAGACATCCCCTTAAACCATCATTTTTCCGTTTATTAAACATAATTTGAAAACTACTTGGAAGGAAAATGTGAAATTTTGGATTTCCATAAAGCATGAATTAATAAATCTAAATCCATCAAAAAAATTGTAAGTAAATTCATAATTTTTTCGAATATTAATTTCATAATTCATTATGCATATCATAAAATTATAAAAATTGTTAATTCAACGTATTTATGTTTGGGTATTTTAGTATTATTGCCACACAAAAAATTAGCACATTAGGAGTATAATTTCAGGAGATATTAATGAAAATATGAAAATGTAATTTAACATTAGAAGCACTAAATTTTAAATGTTTATAATTGAAAAGCTTATCATTCAAATGAGTTGAAATTTGGTGTCCAGGCATAGTTTGAGCCGAAGATTTGAAATATCTTGTTAAAATTTGGTATTGCCATTCAAATAAATTAAGTTTGGGTTCGTTTTAATATGTAAATGCCCCCCCCCCCTAAGAAAATTTGATATACATCATTTATAAGTAGATTTTATTTTCAATGGTTCAGTGCCAGTAACTTTCTTCTACAATAATTTGTTGAGGAGTTAGTTGGGGGGGGGGGGGTTACTTTTTTCCCACGACTGTACAACCAAACGGGAAAAAACAGATTGTTACAGTTAAAAACCCTATATTTTAGTAAATGAAACTCTAGAACTTCTGGAATTAAATTTCATCAAAAACCTGTTTTCTGGGAGTGAGACTCGAGGATTTTGCATGTAATTTTCAAATGTCACTGTCCATTTGTTTTTGTTTTTTTACTTCTATTAAAATTTGTAAAAATAAATATGCAGTCGCATTATATTCCATATTCAAATATATTCCCTATCTTTTTCGCCTTATTTCTTATCAAAAATAAAAAAATTATACTTTAAATGACCAACCATACATGCGAAAGTTATTCAAAACAGCTGACACTGAAGTATATTTTTTTCGGTAGCTACTAAAGTGATACCAATATATTTTTTAAATAGCTTCGGCAGTAACTAAACTTTTAATTGTTCGGCAAGTAACAAAAATGCAATAGTTACGCGATTTGAGACAAAGTTTTTTAAAATTAGAGATACTAAACCGAATTTTTTTTTTGTAAGATAAAACTATCACACTATAGCTAATACATATATATCTACGTCAGTTCAGCTATTTTTCTCTGAACATCACAAAAGTGTTGCCAACGTAGCCCTTTATTTTATTCAAAGAACTACCATCCTAGTACAATTTATGTATGGTAAATTTTATTTAATAACATACATTTCTTAAATAAAAGTACTACAGAAATTTTGACGCTTTTTTTTTTAAATTAAAAAAGAGGCTAAAGTAGGCTACGTCAACTGTTGTTATATCCCTTATTATTTATTTTTTTAATGCCTTCTTATCGCATGACAACTTCGGTATAATATGAAACTAGTGTACTTGCAGTCGAGTCATAGAAAATTTACATATTCCTCTTGGATTTTTCTTTCTTTTTTTATATTTAAATTGTTGAGATTCCAGTTCCAATCTAATAAACTAGATCTTCGAAAGCCTTCTCTATTTAAGTCTTACAGTCAACAGTTCTTGCTGCGTTAAAAATTATTTCCAATTCAATTTAATAAATAACTTCATGTGTTATCAACTACGTGCCCCCCCCCCCCCCCCACGCACACACACACACACACACAGACGGACACAGTTGGCTCGAAGCTTACGTGTGAGAAAATAAAATTTTATTTTAGCAAATCCAATTTGAAAAATTGGATACATAAAAAAGTTCCAAGGATGTAAACAGGGGGGGGGGGGGATGAATAATAAAATCTGAGCAACAGAACTTCTCCATTTAAAACAAGAGACTAGTTAGAACACTAGTAAAAGAACGAAAATCAGCTTTTATCGATTATTTAAAAATAGGCTAAAACTCTTAAGGCTGCTCTCAAATCCAACTGAGCTACTTTGACACATTTCTGAATTAATTTTTGTTCGAAAACGCATAAAATTTGCACGTGTTCTTATTAAAAAAACCATGCAATCGAATAGAGTTTTTTGGCAAAGACAAAAGATCTTTCAGAAATTAATTGGAAGTTTGTAACCAATTTTTGGAAGTGACAACGCGGGGAAAGGAGAAAAACCCGTGGTAGGTAACAACAATAGCTTATAAATCGATAAGAAAAATGGAGAACGTCATTCGATTCAAAATTGCTTCAGTACTCATTTCTACCAATTTTATGTATTTACGTTTAAAAATGAGTTCGAAAATACGTCAAATACGTTGAGCAGGGGATGTGAAAACTGCTTTAAGGGGTCTCAGGACTTTTAAAAGCTTCAAAATTTTCGAAATTAAAAATTTTTTTTAAATGTTAAACTACAAGCTTTTCTGAACATATTGAATCATTTCCTTGACATTTCTATTAAAACAAAAGTTATGTCTTTTAGAATTATGCCTGCTCAATAGCTGTAGCGACGTTTCCGAAACTTTGAAGTCATTTCTCCAAATGACGTTTTTGGGCATAATGCGCATGATCTCAAAAACTTCTTAACATTTTTTTCATGAAATTTTCGAAACATGCTTTTCATGTTAGTCTGTATAAACTGAACCTAAATGTTCTTTTTTATTGCTCAAAAAAATTACGTGATTATACTATTTAAAATTTCAGAATTTTGCATCAGCTAAATACAACACAAAAAATTTTTAAATACAAATTTATTTAGGTTCAGAGTAATTATTACAATCAGAAGTACAAGTAGGTACCAAAATTTTCATTCTAGTTGGAATGTTTATTTTGTAATCCTGCGCGTAAGCTGTTATACCAATTTTCTGCTCGTCAAATGTTTAACAGTTTGGAGCCCCCTATAAATTCTAATTCTGCATCTTGCAAATTTTTAAATACGGTAAATGAAAGAACATGCTTGCATCTTTAATCCAAATAAAAATTTTGTTTTAAGATAATATACATTTTAAGATATTAAATGTTGAAAATAGTATTTTTTTTTCCAATTTTAAGAGTTCTGAGACCCCCCCCCCCCCTTAAGGCTGTTCTCAAATCCAAGAGGGCAACTTTCTGACTTAAGTTTTAATTTATTTTTGTTCGGAAATGCATGAAAATAACAGGTGTTATTCAGAAACTATGTAATCGAGCTGTTTTTTCCGACTTTTTGCAAACGCAATAGATCTTTCAGAAAATAATGTCAAAGTGGGCGTTTTGAACCGAATTTCCACGCGATAGTAGAATAACCACGCAAGGAAGGACGAAAAACGTGCGTCTCGTGACCAAAATCGCTTATATAACTCAATAGGTAATTTATTTATCAAACACTGTACACACTGATTCCAAATCGCTTCCACGGTCAAGCTTTCTAATTTTATATCTTTCCGCTAAAAAATGAATTTGTAAATCTGTCAAAACGTTTTGAGATTGTTGAGCAGAACGGTTGAGAACAGCCTTAAGGAGAGATTCCATTTTGTAAGGCGAAAAAAAGGTAGGCGTTTTTAATTTTTTCCCCCTTAAATAATAAATAAACACATTACGGAATAATAAGAAATAATAATGAGCCTCGTCGAGTAAAACAAAAATGATAAGGATAATTGAAAGCCAATTAAATTTTCGGGGCAACGGACATTTGAAATTGGCCCACAAGAAAGAAAAGGGCGCTTGTTAGAAAATCGATCTTCAGATTTCACGTTTTTAGCCCCTCAAACTTAAAGTCTTTAAAAAATATTTAACCATTTTTTAACATTAGCAAGTGTATGGCCCATGAAAAATTATCTTTCAAACCAAGATTTTTTTTTTTTTTTTTTTTTTTTTTAATAATCGGCTGCTCGATTTGAACGCTATGTTGTTCCGCGTATTGAAGCATGGTTTTGAGAAAAACTTCTTAAGAAAAACTACTCACTTTTTAGCAGACGTGCGAATTCGTATTCGAAAACATTTTTTCACCCTCAACAGCTCGAAATTTTCATTCATTTTTAAAAGTAAAAACATGAAACTTGCTGAGGTGATTTTTGAAGAGATATACAAGAAGCCGTGTGATTTCATTTTTCGCCCAGTTAATTAGAATTTGATTTTTAAACAATTATTTTCTCAGTATGACACTTTTTTCATTCCCAGATCTCCCGTTTCGGAAAATTCGGTTCAAAACGCCAACTTTGACAGCATTTTTTTGCAGTATTTTCTGCATTTATCCAAAAATGGATAAACACTCCACATTGTGTAGTTTCTAAATAAGAGAATTTGCCAGTTTGATGCGTTTGAGAGCAAAAATGAATTTAAAAATAAATCAGAAAATAAGCAGTTTCGATTGGAATACGCCCCTAAAGATATCCAACTACTAGAATAATTTAGATAATCCAAAATTGTTTCAGGCACATATTCTAGACACTTCAAATAGGTACCCAAAATAACTGATTTTTGTACTCAAAATGGATCTTCTGAAAATTTGAAGTCCATTCAACAATCAATTTCGGCTTTCTCCAAACTTTGTAACAAAAATTTCAATTTTTGTGGTATTCTTTCGATAGTGAAGTCAAACACTCTTCTTGAGAAAGATTAAATACAAGTGAATCGGTCATTACTAAAACCACATAAGTCACAGAATCAGAAATTTTCAGAAAAAACACTATTATTCACAAGTAAACTAATTTTTATGTTGTTTTTTTTTTGGGGGGGGGGGGGGGGGAATGATTATAGGGTTTGGACTTCAAAGTTTGTAAATATTGAATAATCTTTATAATTTATGAATAATAAAAAGAATAACAGAGAAAAAACTTGACTTGTGAGGTTTTTGAAATGACAGATTCAAATCAATTTATAGAATTAAAAATTTACGTACAGTTAACAAGCAATGGAACACTACATATGCTACTTAATGAACAAACTGCCGCAGAGAAAAGCGAAATGTACCGATCTGTTAGGAATTATCTTTTATAGATGGGACACTGCTACCCATTGAACTTTTGAGAATTATACAGGGTGTATCTAAAATGCTTCAACAAACTTAGAGGGATGATAGTACTCATGAAGACTAACAAAAAATGAAATGGAACATGGGAGTCGCAAATGACGTTTAAAAGATGAAAATCGAGAAAATGGACAAACCGAGACAAGAAAGAAACATTCCAGAAAAAATATTTATTGCACAGAATAGGTACAACACAGCTCGTGATATCCAGAGAAAACAAATATTTTACAACAATTGTTCAATGTGTCGACCACGGACATTATTACAGAGTACATCTACGGAGGAACGACTGGCGGACACGCTCGAAGACTTCGGGAGTTCTGCATAAGTGAATTCTTGCTCAGATTTGTTTGGCTTTCTTCCAAGTTTTTGTTCTCTTTCTGACCTGATATGCACAAAGTGAAAGGAAAACCAGCTTCGTGCTATTAGCCCGTTCTGCAGAAATGTAGCATGCGAGATTTCGATATTTTTTATTAGTTTTGCGATTTTCACCCTTTAAACGTCATTTGCGACCCCATGTTCCATTTCATTTTTTGTTCGTCTTGATGAGTACTATCATCCCCCTAATTTTGTTGAAGCATTTCAGATACACCCTGCATAATACCTATTATCAGTTATATTAAACGGCTTATAAAATAAAAAAAAATAATCATGAGAAAATTCTTATGGTAAATTTTAATTATAATAAATTCAAAGAAAGTTTCAACCCCTTGGTCTGCATCGCACATCCGTACTTTCGGCTTTTCTGGGCCAATTAAAATTGCTTAAAGTAAATTCGCGTTATTTTCATTGATTCTTTTCCATCTTTTATATATATATATATAACCAATAATTATATATATATATATATATATATATATATATATATATATATATATATATATATATATATTTCTGAATATTGCTACGAAATGACAACTATAGCCCTATTTTATTTTTTAAGCCCTATTGTTTTTGTATTTTCTGTAATGTCTGTTTTCGTTAGTTATTGTTGCATGTCTAAATGACTTATGATGGAGTCAGAAAGAGAGAGCAATGACTTCAATTTCTCTCAGTGAGAAGATGAAGGTTCTGATTCGAGATCGACCGAAAATTCGGTTTCGTTTTCGGCCCAAAATCTGAGTTTCGCCGAAAATTCGTTTTCGGCAAAAATGCTGCCAAAAATTCGGCCGGACCGAAACTATTTCCCAAAAATCTAGTTTCTTCCTTTTTCAAAAATTTTCCACGTGATTCATTGATTTGAGCTGTATCGGCTCAAATGAGACACTCTTTATTGATTGCTATGAACTTCACTGTTTATAATTATCAGTCATGACTGACTCAAGATGCGAGTGCAAATTATAAAGCAAGAAAAGCATATATGACTAAACTTTGAAGACACTTTTCACGTGCTCATTAAAAGCTGCAGGCTTAAAAGTAATAGAGAATGTTTAGATTGAAAACACTGAAGTGTGTGCAATACTCCGAGTATAGTATAACAGATGATCATTTGCAAAAATCATTGTAAAAGAAAAATCGAGGTATGTACACCTAAAATATTTAATTAGATGAAATTCGTATAATTAGAATATAATTTTGTGTGATGACTTAATTATATTTTATATGAAAATAAAAAAATTTGGTCAGAGGCACAGAGAGCCAACTTGGGCCACAGGTATAATTACATGTATAATTAATAATTATATTAATGTATTCACTAGTTTACAAAATTAAACTTTTTGTCTGTTGCCGCGGATTCTGTTATTGATAATGTTCACTTATGACTTGTTTTTCTCAAATCTAACCGGAAAATTTTTTGAGCAGCTCGAGTTGCTTTGTTTTTGATTTTTATCATTTAAGCGTATATATTAATCGATAACAGGCGTATTTTACTGTGTTAAGATTAGTTTCTCAAGTTTTTGGGTCTATGAGTAGTTCAAGGAGACGTTGTTTAAACAATCCAGATCATTTTTGCTATATATGTGGAGAATATGTGTTTAACAAGTGTAGAAAAGTTATATCAGAGTTGGAGAAAAATACCTATTTTGAGTATTTTGGGATGCTCTTGGATAAAAATGAGAAGTCTTGGGCTCCCAATTGTGTTTGTAAATCGTGTGTGGAATATTTAAGATTATGGAAAAGTGGTAGAAGAAGTGCCGTTAAATTTGGAACACCGACTATTTGGCGAGAACCACGAAATCATCTCGAAGACTTATTTTTGTAGCGTGAACGTAAACGGTTTAAACACTAAAAATCGAGATAAATGGCAGTACACAAGTACTAGTTGTGTCCAACGTCCAGTGCAGCGTGCACCTGACTCTTCAGAACCTAAAAATATATCTGAACCATTAGAACAAGACATTGAAGGACCAAGCTCATCACAAAATGATGCTGATTTTGAAGGTATGTCAAATGAGCCAAAATGCTTTTCCCAAAATGAGTTAGATGATCTTGTAAGAGATTTAAATCTTTCTAAACAAGCTTCAGAATTGTTAGCATCAAGACTAAAAGAAAAAAAAAATTTGCTTTCCTCAGATACTAAAATAAGTTTTTATCGTGAAAGAGATACAGAATTACGGCGTTATTTTTCAGAAGAAAACGGTATTACCTTTTGTTCAGATATCAAAAACTTGTTGATAAAAATGGGCTTGAAACAATACGAAACAAACGACTGGCGTTTATTCATTGACAGCTCAAAACGTAGCCTAAAATGTATTCTACTACATAATGGAAATAAATACGCTGGGGTACCTATTGTTCACAGTACAAAGTTAAAGGAAGAATATTGTAACATTTCGCTAGTCTTGAACAAAATAAAATACAATGACCATAAAGTGGCAAATTTGTGTCGATTTAAAAATGGTCAACATTCTTCTCGGTCAACAAAGTGGTTACACCAAGTTTCCTTGTTTTATATGTCTTTGGGACAGTAGAGCTAAACAAGAGCATTGATTAAGAAAAAACTGGCCCTTGAGAGAAAATATGGAGCCTGGAAAGCACAATATAATCCACAATTCATCAGAAGCTCGTGACAAAATTATCCTTCCACCATTAAATATAAAACTGGGCATCATGAAACAGTTTGTAAAATCACTAGATAAAGACGGGAACTGCTTTTCTTACATTTGCCAAAAATTTCCTCGGCTCACTATGGAAAAGATTAAAGCCGGTATTTTTGATGTTCCCCAAATCAGACAACTTACGAAAGATACTCAATTTAGAAATTCTATGACTGAGTTGGAACTAAAGGCTTGGACAGCTTTCGTCTCTGTGATGCAGAATTTTCTCTGAAATAAAAAGTCTGAAAATTATATTGAACTTGTAGAAGACCTTCTGCTACAATTAAAAAATATGGGGTGAAATATGAGCATAAAACTCCACTTCCTCCATAGTCACCTGGACGAGTTTCCGAAAAATTTAGGAGATATGAGCGAAGAGCAGGGAGAGCGTATGCATCAGGACTTACGCGTTATGGAAGAGCGCTATCAGGGTTTCTGGAATACGAATATGATGTCTGACTATTGTTGGTCTCTGATACGTCATTTTTCAAAGTCTACACATCGGAGAAGAGCTTTAAAACGAAGTTTTTTAGAACTCTATTAATTATTTTTTTTTTTAGTAAAGTTTTTCTTAGTAAATACGTGTTTTTTTTTCTGTTTAATACCTACATAGCTGAAACTCAGAAACTAGAGCTGATTAAAATATTCTAATTATATTTTTGAAAATAGCATATCATATGTAGTCAGCAACAGCTAAATTTTTTTCGGCAACAGATGTACTGTAAACTAGTGAGACATTTTCGTTTTCTGCCGAAAATAGGAAGATTAGCGAAATTCGGTTTCGGTCTTAATAAACCTGTTTCGGTCGATCCTTAGTTCTGATTTACCTAGTGAGGACATTTGATAAATATAGTAGGATATTTTTAATTTAATCTTGGTTGCATTGCAGGAAAAAACTGGAGATCAGTTAATGAGATACTACATGTTCGACCATCAGTAGGTCAAGCTAAATACTGCTGACAAAAATATTTTTGTATTTTCGAATTCAGAATATAACTAATTTTTAGCACTTAAAAAAAAAAAAATGTTTATCGGAAATTCGGGAAAAGAAAAATCAAATCTAACCAAGAAGGAATTGAACCACACTTCTATTTTGAACTTTTCCCAACTTTTTTTTTTTTTTTCTCCCACGCTTTTCTCACAAGTATCCTCCTCTGTAAGGACAAGATTCTCTAAAATTAATTAGTTTAAGAAAAAATAAACTGTTACTGAAAATCATATGGTTAATTTTATTAAATGCACCATAAGAATCGTTCATTAAATTGAAAAATATGTTAAAGTTATATCATTTTGATCGTATCGATAATAAAAAAGCACAAAAAGACTTATTTGAAGATCGCAACATTGAATCATTTAAAGGGAAATAGATACAGTAGAAGATTCTTCTGCATATTTTAGAATTATCGGATATTTACGAAACTTCGTCACAATATTATACTTTGGATGTATTTGAGCAAAAAAAAAAAAAAAAAAAAAAAAAAAAACATTTTCTTCATTTTTTACAAAGTGGAGGGCACGGAGTCCCCTCCACTAATAATATAAATTTCCTTCTTAAGGTCAATCTTCAACCCATCGGGTTGAAATAGATAAGGGAGCATCTTATTCACATTGAATCAGAAAATACTAAAAATTCAATAAAGACAAGTTTGACACCAGAGAAATATAGATTCTCGAAATCAGCCTCAATATAACTTTTCCTGAAGTTTCTTACTAGTCCCGGTGTTTATTTTTTATTTTAAATTGAGATAACTCTGGAGGCGGTTACAAAAGTGAAAGCATTTACGGGTTCAATTTAGTACAAATTTTATTCATAAAGTTCAATAGAAAATATAAGTTGCAGAAAAAACTCACTAAAACCATTCAAATACCCATTAAATAACTGAGATTGCAGCTACATATATCCGTACTTTATGAAATTGATCTTTTTTTTTTTTTTTTTTTTTTTTTTTTTTTTTTATAATTATATAGACCCTTATCCTTATACACACACTGCAACCACCCACATGAAATGTATTAAAGAAAATTTCTCGTTTAAAATAATTATTTAACTTTGGAAAAAGAAAAACGAAACCGGTTATGCTTCAGTGGTGATTTTAAATCATACCTACCCCCCCCCCCCCCAAAAAAAAAAAAACGGAGGGATGTGCAGAACTTTTGTTTACACCCATTGGAATTAGAAACAGCTATAAGTCTGTTTCTGTTAAAATATTCATAAGTTACAATTCATACTTTTTTTAATAATTATATTTTCAAAACTTTATACTAACACAAATCAGCATGGAAAAGCTATAGGAAATAAACATTAATTAAACCTTAGAAGCTCAAAATTTCACATCTGTATAACTCTTAACCTTCACCAAATGATTAGTTTGGTACCTGAAGATAAAAGTCCCACGCACAATTATGTGGGAATGGGGCCCCGGAGGAATTTGCCGTAATTTTGATATGCCGTAGTTCATGCAGTACTGAACAGATGCCTCAATAGGCACAATCCTGAAAAATGGCTAGTTTGAATCTATGGCCGTCGAGAAATCTTAATTTATATTAAATACCTTCAGCTTTTCTTTCAGTCAAATTTGAACCAGAAAAATTAACGAAATGTTTTCATCTTCCTGGCGATTCTTAAACAGCTATTATTCAGTACAATTCCTGGTTTTTATTTTTAAAAGCCAAAGGTCTGACCTATGATACAAAAATACTTTTATCTTTACAAGAAAGTAATGGATTCGTGAAAAATTTCGACTTCCAGTTTTCGACAGATTTATACATTTTAGAAGAACTCTATTCGACTGCGTTTAGAAATTGTCTATCCATGCGGGTGTGCGACACGACACATTTTGTGGGCGCTCTATCTCAAGAATTAATGCACTGATTTTAATCAAGGTCCGGATTAAGTTAGACCTTGACATTAATTGGTGCTGATTAGATTCTGGTATAAATAGCCGAACAGGTTGTGGTGCTATGCTGCATTTTTCACGATTTCTGCGATAACTATCTCAAGAATTTGTGCACGGAATTTAACCAAACTTTATATTATGTCAGATCGACATAAACAGAACCTTATAAGCTTTTGGCGTGTACCGCCAAACAGAAGTCACTGCTATGCTAAGCTGTTAAAGGCCATTCAATATCACGTGTGAGACATATTTCCTACATATTACCGCTGTTTCAACAATGCTATTGTATCCTCAAATTAAAACAACCAAGCTAATATGAAAATTGAAGGTTTTTGTTATCTTTAATATACAGTTTAAATTCTAACATCTTATAAGCAGGGGTGATTCTGAGTAAAAGAAAAAATCTGAAATTCACAGCAATTTTCCTGAAAGAATACAACAGAGAGGAGGGGGGCACTCCCGGCGCAAATTTTTTTTCGCGCCCCTTTTACGAAATTTGCGGGTTTTTCGCGATTTTTTTGACGAAACTTGCGGGTTTTTCGCGATCCTTTTGACGAAATTTGCCGTTTTTTCACTTTTCTTTGACGACATTTTGTGGGTTTTTTGTGATCTTTTGACGAAATTTGCCGTTTTTTCGGCGACCTTTTGTCGAAATTTGCGATATGTTTTATGTCCGAATTTGCGACAGATTTTTTTTAATTTTTGGAAATGACTGCCTTAAGTTTTCGGAATTTTCGAAACAGAATCACCCCTATTTATAAGTTAATAAATATAGGTATTTGTGTGTGTCACGTGTAGGACATTTTGTCCGTTTTTCATGGAATGGTCCATAGATTGTCATTTAATTTTGTTTGCAGACGATTTGATTTATTTAGAAGAAAGTATTGCGATGGCCACAGCATACTAGTTGTAAATCAATTGAAAAAAAAAAAAATTTATCAAATAACGAAAGATAATCAAAAACTGCATAGAAACAGGAAACTAAACTGCATTAAAACAGGGTCCTTCACAAAAGTTTTTCATACCAAAATGTTTTACGAGTAATAAATCTTGAAATTGGACCTGTCCCAAAACTGCTGTGATCAACAAAGAACCTATCTAGCTATATATAATGTAAATATGTTTACATACAAATATCAAAATTTAATGCATTTATATATACTTCATTAAAACACTGCCTCGTTATAATTAAATATTATAAAGGGGTCATTTCATGGTAACTTACGTTAGATTTGAAAGAATTTACTGCAGTAATTAATATAACACCAAAAAATATTCAAATCTAACGTTGAAATGATTTGTTAATTAAATCTATCCAAAGCTCAATTTACATGAAATAACCTAAAAAATGCCAATGAAAATTTTATTTTTTATGGCAACTTACCTTCCTTTCTCAGTAATGTCAGTTGTAATAATACATGTAACAGACATAATAAGTGACACTAAAATTAGGTAATTTACATCTAAATGAGTTTTGAATAAGTTTAATTAACCAATCATGTCAACTTTACATTTTGAATATATTTTGTTGTGCTATATGTATTACTAAAATTGCTGAAGTAAATTGTTGTAAATGTAACGTAAGTTACCATGGAATGACCCTAAACAGGAACCTAAATTTAACGCTAATTTCAGATTCACAAAATTGATTTGATTTTTCGCAAATATAAAAAGATGTACGCAATTTTTACTAAAACAGAACCGTGCGAGAAAAATCTGGACAGACTCAAATTCCGCTACTGTTTTCAAACAGATTTAATTCAAAAGTACTTTTACTTTATCATTGCTGTAAATTGAAATTATGTAATATTTAGAACTTAGAAGTGAGGTGTGTACAATAAAAGTAGTAACTTGTTTTTGACAGCCGTCCAAAAGTAGGCAACACATTTTTGACGAAGTGTTCGTAGTGAAAGAAACAGGACTGTCACTAATTATTAATTTAAAACTAATTTACCACTAAAGAAATATGTTTATTATCATTTCTAGTACTTTCGTTCCTTAGAATTCGACACATGTGTAACATTTGGATATAAGTAAGATTTTCTACATTTATCAATTATAAAATTTACAGATTAATAGTAAACTTATTTTAAGAGTTTTAAATAAGAATTTTAAATAAAAGTACAGCAAATAAAATTATCCCATTTAAAAGAATATGCTGTAGTAACTGTAAACAAAATAAAAGTTATTCAGTAAAATCAATACTGCATTTGACTTAAAGATTTTATAGCTAAATGCAGAAGATTGAAATATTGTTTTAAAACAGTGATTTTTCATTAAATCATGAATTATGTACACAAACATTCAATAGTGACAATCACTTTAGTTAGGGGAAAGTAGGGTAATGACGCTCAGAAGGGCAATCCCACTCACCCCATCTCTCTAAACAGAATAGAATGAAAACGTGCGACCGGTACCGGCACCTAGCGAACTTCATCGTAAGTTCCCAGTAACAATATAGTGACCGTCGGAAGGAAAGTATTTTTCTGTCCTCACGTTATTAGTTTGCAGTTGTTTTATTATAAAATTCTACAACATCTAACTTGAAGGTAAGTGTACACTCTTATTTTCAAATATTAATTTATTCATTATGTCTACAAAATATATACATTTAGCTGTATTTTCATGCTTTTATTTATTTTTGCAGTGCGTTGTTACGCCAATTATGATGCATTAAAACCCAACATGACGATAACGGGTAATTGTGCTCGCGTGGAATTCCAGAAGAATTGTTACCAGAGGGCAACTTTTATTTTTATTCAAATTTATTGATTAACACCACTTTTTTTAAATGGCAAAATTCCCCTGTTTTCGCCTTAATATGTCATTAAACAAGGAGAATTTTACGATTTCAAAAAAGTAGTGGAAATCAAAAAACCTAAATTTAAAAAAGTATCCCACTATATGTGTAACAAATGTGTGCTCAATGTGTAAAGTGGTCGCAAAAAGTCTGCAGTGGTATGAACAGCCCACACAACTACATATGTGACGTTTGTCTTACTTAAATGTTGTATTCAAACTCTGAGCGCAATTATCCTACCATGTCGGGCATTACCGCTCAATCGATGGTTATTTAAATAAAACGATAAAAAAAGTTCCTTAAACTTTTATGCAAATTTGTTGATTGCAAACTGTTCCTTATGCCTTGGAGTTATACTTCGTCAATAAACTATTGCATTTTTGTCTAAATTTGACTAGTTATTCATGTTTTCCCTTAAGTGAGTGCCATTCCCCTACTTTCCTCTACTTTTTTGTAAATAAATTCAAATTTGTCGGGCAATTCATTTCACAAAAAATATCTAATCAGGATTCATAAACATAGTTATAAAATGTAATATAGGATGTAAATCATCTCATATGATTTATTTACCAATTAGAATAATTGGGTTAAAATTAATCTAGTGCTTTTATCTCGTTTTGATGAAAACTAGTAATATAGCATTTACAGCTGACTAAAAATAGTCACAGTTTAATCTGCAATTCTCTAAAATCCATCATCCACTACAGAATGTAAACAATGGAAGCTGCACAAATTTAATATAATAGCGACTCAATCTTCAAATATCCAAAACATTAAATTTTATTTTTAATATTTTGGGGTATATTTCACATATTGTATATTAAAATAATTTTAGCTAAAAAAATAAAAGGAACAATTAAAATGCAAAGTTTAAAACATTAAGCAGACCAGGGTTTAAAGTTATGCATTGATGCAGACATATGGTGGGGATATAAAGGGCGATTAAGAAAAAAAAGTTTATAAAATGACACGGCAAATCAGGCATACAGCAAGGATAAAATAAACACATAGGAACATAGGGTGGCAAACCACTTATTTAGTAGCAAATACAGGGTGTCATCTAACTGAAACCCGGATTGACGGTAATAATTTCGAGAAAAATAAAATTGCAATGGAATTGCAACGATATATGTACCTTGTTTCGTGTGAAATGCGATAACATCACGAAAAGATTTGGAGAAACATGTTGCTCAAGCAATCGATGATACCGTATGAATTTGATAAATCAGTCCAAAATGTGGGGCATCAAGTGCCTAATACTCGCGCGTGTAATGCAAAATTCCTACCACTTTTGTTTGGTGTTACCACATTAACAACAAAGGTGAGAATGTCTTAAATGTTTTATTATAATATACAGTCGAACCTCGCTATCCCGACACTCTAAGGACCAGAACAAAGTGTCGTCATAAGGGGATTGTCGCGGTAACCGGAGTTGTAGAAAAATGTTTATAAAAAGCTGTACTTTTAAATAATTTATGACAATTTCAAATTCATAACTGTTCTTGCAGTTTTAAGCAATAAAACATTATTATTAAACAAAATAAACGAAAAAACAAAATTGAAAAGAATAAAATTCAGATTTATGGTGACATGTTTTTTTTATTGTTACATGAAATATTAATGAATTAAGGTTTGCTTATCCCTAGATGTGCTTCGTACAATTCTTTTTCCAATGTTACACAATAAATTGTAACCAATATTCGTTGTTTCAGAAATGGATGTTTGATAATTTCTGATCGTTTCAATGCCATGCAATGGCTTCGGTTTTAGTCGGATGAAAAATGCCTTGTAACAAAAAGAAAGCGCCACCTGTCCAGGACAAAAAGACCGCGAGTAGACTGATACGTCTATCTGGAGCTTAAATGGGTCATTCATAGAGTTTGGGTTTATTTATTCAGATAAAGGACTGAAGTAAAATTTCTCATTTATCTCAATGGGTATTTTAGACACTTTTGTGAAAAGTTTCGCTAAGACATTTCTTACCGCTTAATTTCCGTGCTTATAAGATGGATTATGAAAAATGGACAATTTTCCTAAACCGCCGGGATATCCGGAGTTGAAAATTATACAACGACGTAAAATCCGGAGTTTATTTACATTAAAGTCATATACAGAAAATCGGGACTTTGAAAAACTGACGTGATAAGCGGGGTGACGTGAAAACGGGTGTCGGGATAACGAGTTTTCTGAAAGTTATTACTGTCAATCCAAATTGAGTTAGGATGAAACACCCTGTATTTGTGACTAAATAAGTGGTTTGCGACCCTATGTTCCTATGCAATTTTTTATCCTTGTTGTAAGCCTGATTTCCCATGTCATTTTGTAAACGTGTTTTGAATCACCCTGTATATTTGCAAGAATAATTTAATTATTCTCAACAAAGTGTTTAGTTGGAAAGTTTTTGCACTCAATACTATATAAATAATATTTCGATTTTAATCAGAGATTTAGAAATAATTATTCATAGAGTAGAGGGAGGGGAAATTATTGATCAGAAACCGAAACAAACTACCACTGTGCCAAGGATTAAAACTAAAATATTAATGAGTATCATGTTGCGTTAAATATATTTAGAAATATTTAAGTATTCTTACACAACGTATCTTTTATGTAGTTTAGTTTTATACAAATATTGTCAATTTGTAGAAAAACTAAAATGGAAAATGTAAAACAAAAAAAAAAAAAAAAAAAAATGAGGGGGAAGTTATCTAATCTGTCAAATTCTTTAACCTGAAAAATATTGTTTTATATATATTTTTTGTATTCGTCAATGGCCAAATAAACATTTCATATAATTATATAAAATAACGTTTACAGTTGATTAGTTTTGCTTTTATATCTAATTTTCAATTAACTCACGGAAAATACGATGCCGTTAAAAAATAAGCAATATTTTATTAATTGTGACTTCATTTTTAAAGGAAAACTTGGGTGTGAAGCAGCTGTGGGATAATTGAGGGGGGGGGGACTTGTTGACAATAGGGTTTCGGAGTACAGTACGAGAATAGTAACATATACAGGGTGGTTATAATTAAACTTCCCCTATAAACAGCATCCTACAGCACAAACGGGTGAGCGGAATGCAATCAAATTTGGTATATAGACTATACACGAGATGCGCTCAAGGAATTTCGAAAAAATAAAATTAGTTCCAAAATGTCCACCAGAGGGCGCTTTTTCCCGAAAAAACATTAAATTTAACACAATAAACGACCAAAACGGAATACAAAGACAATATTAATCCAGAACAAGAATTATGAGTAATAAAATGTAAAACCGGCTGTTTTGGCCGTTTATTGTGTTAAATTTAATATTTTTCCGGAAAAAGCGCCATCTGGTGGACATTTTGGAACTACTTTTTTTTCGAAATTCCGAAAGCGCATCTCGTGTATAGTCTATATACCAAATTTCATTGCATTCCGTTCACCCGTTTGCGCTGTAGGATGTTGTTTATAGGGCAAGTTTAAATATAACCACCCTGTATAATAGGACATTATTCATCAAAAGGTTAACTAATAAAAAATTCCATTTCAATTTCACTATTTATCAAAATATTTTTTTTAGTTAAAAATACGCTTTTCCCCTTTAATACTGTTAACCTAAAAAAGCTATCTGAAAACTCTTAAAGGACAAAAAATAAACCAAGTTTCAATTAGAACTTTCAAACAAATTGAATTCATGAAGATCAAGTAATTAAATTTAAATGAATTATTTTCCAAATGACTTTCCAATATTTTGGTTGATTCATTTCATAAAAAAACTACACAAACATTCACAAAGCTAGTTAATAAAATACATTTTTTAATGTTTTAACAAAACTAAATAACGATTTGATCTAACTCCTTGGGAAAACTAGTATAATTAACATTAATCAAACACCATATACACATTTTCAAGCATGTTTCATTCAAAGATTCAGTCGCAGGAAATTAAAACCAAAAATTAAAGAAATAAAACATTTAATCTATTCATTCAGTTTTTAATCAGTTTCGTTTCCCGATGGAACAGATGTGTTATTATCCCTCCATCCGCCATCATGGATTTTTTTTTTTTTTTGGGGGGGGGGGCGTGAATTAAAAACTGTTTTTTAATTAATAGTTATAATTATTATATTCCAGTTTAATATTATATTAATCTATCAACAATATTTAACCATTGGCAACATTTACTACTTGGCGGAAAAGGAGTTTTCACGCAAGTAAAAATCCAAGATGGCGGATGGAGGGATAATAACACATCTAAGCCATTTATATAAAAAAATTTTAACTTTTTTTTTTAAATAGAGCTTTTTTTATATATATAAAAGCAGATTTAGCAATTAAACCATGCCCTAAATTTAAGAAAATTGGTGAAGCTTTCAGGCAAATTTTTGTAAAAGATTTAGCAATTGAAAAATACAATAAAAAGAAAATTGTTAAAGAAAACCAAAAGTTTTAACTATTGGTTAGTTTTATTGGATTTTAGATATTAAGTCATACGATGAATCTTAGAAAACTAATGAAAATTTATATGTACATTTATTTGGTAATTAAAGTTTTTAGCAATATAATATAAAAAGGGAAAATTTGCTTTTTTAAACATAGAAATCAAACTTTAAAAAAATTTATGTTTTTAAAAAGAACCGTTGATATACTAAAAAGTGTACAAATATGTATTTTAAAAGTACTTATAAAACATACGATAAGCGTTTGCGAAAGTTTCACTTTTTAAAAAAATTATATAACAAATCCTTTTAATATATAAAGGAGTTTTAAAAAATAGAGCTGCATATTTAGCCATTAAACTATGCCATAAATTTAAGAAAATTGATGAAACCTTTTAGACAAATTTTTGTAAAAGATTTAGCAATTGAAAAATACAAAAAGTAAATTTTGTTAAAAAAACAAATACAAAAAGAAGTTTTAAATATAGATAAGTTTTGTTACATTTTAAATTATACGATAAATTTTAGAATACTAATGAAAAATTATATGCACGTTTTTTTTGGTAATTAAAGTTTTTAACAATTAATATAATAAAAAATGAAAATTCGCTTTTTAAATATAGAATTTTTTTTTTTTTTTAATTCAATGCGTTTAAAAATGAAAACTGTTGGTAATCCAGTTTTACGATAAATATCGCAAAAATGTAAATGTCGTGATAGTTCAAAGCATAAAGTAATAATATTAAAAATTTAATTATAAAGGTAAAATATAGTTATTCTAATCAACTGATAACAATATACATCAACTGAAACAGTATTCAGATAAGTTGGCATGTTTACATTTGCTACGGAAACATGCATTTATACATTTAATTAAGCTGAAGAATTTACACGGAAATATATTGGGAACACGGGTAACGCGTTTCTATTCTCATTCGCAACGAAGGAAAAGTGTCTATGTGGCAAATTCACAAATGTGAGACTTTCTCCCAAATAGCTAAATATATTTGATCATTTTAAAGTAAAAAGCCTAATTTGATCTTTTAAACAAGTTAAGTGTAGATGGATTCAGATTACTTACCATTTCCAGCTTTTGTAACACTCAACATACTAGTCGTCTAACGGGTCTAAATTCGTAAAGAAGGAACGTGCGTTAAATTTGAAACAGTTCTTTATTTTATTATAAAAGAAAAGAAAAAAATCATTGAACTTTTAAATAAATACATCAGGCCATTTAGAAAGTTATTTAATTAAAAAGGATGTAATTTTTTTATTAAAAAGGAAAATGACGAAATTGTTCTTTCCAAATATTACTTTTTCCCAAACTGATAACAACCGCAAGACAGGAAATACCAGAGAAAGGGTCAATATGGAGTGTAAAGTACTCCAGTACAAGCAATTTTGTCACTGAATACTTGGAAATTTATAAGTGATGGATTTTAATAATCTGAAATACTTTTCGAAATTCAGTCTTTAAAGTATGTAAAGCTTTTTGAATATTTTATTAATACAGGAAAAAAAAAAAAAAAAAAGAAAGAAAGAAAGAAACAGTCAGTAGTACTAATAAATAACAGCTGACATAGAATACTCCATATTGTCAAGTCTGTTGCTAACTGTTTGGAAATTTATAGTAGGTTTTAAAATTTAGTTGTCTAAAATTTAGATATTTCATGTTTTAGAACAATCAATAGTTCAATTGCTTTAAATTAGTGTTGAAAAAATGTACGTTAAAATTTGAAAATATTCTAGCTTTCGTTTACAAATAGGGAGGGGAATCTTTCAGCTAAGCACAAAACTATGATATGGATAAATATATACTCTTTATTTAAAACTTCTCTTACAGTAAAGAAAGGAAAGGACTAGTTATTACTTTAACAAATTGATAAGAACTGCAAAACAGGAAATTCCAGTGACAATATTGTGTTAAAAATACACAACCATTAAGTCAGTCTCTAATGTTTCAAGATCTGTACAAAATGTATTTTTGATAATCTAGAATACTTTCAAAATTCAGATTTTAAAGGGTATGAGTTTTTAAAGAGATTTAGTAATACTGATGAATGCAGTCAATACTTTTAACAAATAACTGTTCATGTATGGAGTGTAAAATCAGCTATTCTACACCTAAATATTTTGAAATTTATACGCCAAATATTAACAAAATATCTAGAATAAGTTTCAAAACAAAAGTTTTTAAAATATGTATTTGCTAACACAAATACAGTAAATACTTTTAATCAATAACATTTTTTATTTTTATACAAACTCAATTTTTACACTTTTTTACTCCTTTGAAGCATTTATCCCCCCCCCCCCCCTTCTGCCATATACATACTTTTTCACATACTTGCAGATTATTTGTAGAATATTTTAAAATATTATAATTAGAGTCGGACAATTTATCAATAGTTCTTTTTTACATGCTTCCATAAATATATATGGATATGTAAACATTTATAAGTTTAATTAATTTTATGAATTTAAATAAGGATATTTAAAATTCATTATACATGGAAAATCTTAAATTCTTAGAAGATATAGGCTTGGTTTCAGAAAGATTTCAAATGTAAATAAACTCCGTTTCACTTAGTATGTTTCAAACATTCCTGCCATTATTATAAATTTTGTTCTTTTTCACTTATTTATTTCTGTACACAAAATATAATTAACATATTTAACTGTTAAATTAATAATATAATAAATACTATTTTACATTAGTACTTACTTTCCAGAAAGATTGGACATCCTCTTGGTTATCCAAAAGCCATAAAGGCTGTTATTATTGTGCTGGTTTAAAACAAATTCATTTTATAATTATCCACATTGGAAATATATTTTTGATGTTAGGCTTTCGCTAAACTTTCAGCCTAACTTATTACTTCTTGTTAGAAGTGGCAGCACTAAAGTATTGATGCAGCACAGGTTAAGACTGCAGAAAAATATTCCAAAAAATGTATTAAATCCACATTTTGAGTTCAAGACATTGTAGAATTTTGTCTAAATAATAATTTTCCCAGGACATTTAATTGAGACAAACTAATTAAAACACACTACACATAATGTACCACAGGAAAAAATTGTTCACAAGCTCACTTCCACTGACGGTCGGAGCTGTTTGCCATTGAGCGTCAGGGTTGCTAAATCCTCTTTCCCCCACACTGCCAAGTAATCAGTTCGCGGTGCGCCATTTTGAACAGTGCGCCAAATAATCTCACTACTCCCAACCGTAGCATAGCCAATCCTTCGCCAATACGACTAGGTGTAAACCTTCGAAAAGTAGGAGAACGAAATCCTAGTACCCCTCCCCCTAAATACGTGTATGAAACCCAACACGTTTCGGAATGTTTCACTGGTGACTGACTTGCCCGACCCCTCCTGAGGTCTTCCCTTCAAAGAAAAGTTCAGGTCCTTCTTTGAGAACCTACTTTTTTGCAGAATAATAGAAATTTAGATTTGGAAGTTTCCTTAAAATTTACAGATGCAGGTCCTAAGAAAGATCTGTTTATTAAGATTATTACACCAACAATCTAGTTAACCTTTAGCATACGGCTCATTTTAGACACTTTATTAATTTTTAATTACATTTTCTCTCAGGGCCGAAACTAGCCTTTTTTGCACCCGGGGCAAACATGGATTTTGGCGCCCCGCCTCCCCTCTTCCACAAAGTATATTTACAAAGAGAATTTTATTAATTTTATAATAGACGACTTATTTTAAAATTTAAAATATGTAATCATAAAATATGTAATACTGAACTACGTAATCTACGGTGGCGGATCCAAGGGGGAGGTCCCTCTGAACACCAACAAAAATATTCTAAAGATCATTTTTAAAATGACATATTCAGTAGAGTCCCGATTATCCGAGTCCCGCCTAACCGAGTTTCCGCTTTCATCGAGTTATTTTTTTCTTATGGACTGATGGCTTCCATTATTATGAAACAGCCATTATAAATGAAGTGTTAGGTGAAGATGAACACTTCATTTATAATGGTTGTTCCATAATAACGGAAGCCATCAGTCCATCAGAAGAAAATGATCCTTTCCAAAGGTATAATCCTTCATTTGGCGCCCCTTTGTTCTGGCGCCCGGGGCACGTGCCCCCTCTGCCCTCCCTTAGTTTTGGCCCTGTAATTCTCTATCTATATACATGTATGCCTTTATGCATATTTTATACATATACATATACTACATATATATATTTCTTAGAAATGTACCTTGGATAATATTGATTGTCGTAGACACAATTATAATAAAAAATATTTCTCTGTGTCAAACTTTCGCCCGCGATTTTTACGCGAACAGTAATAACGGACGAGATTGACAACATGTTGAAAACGCGGGTGTCGTAAGTAGAGATTTAAGGTATCTATACGCCTCCGGAAACTTTTTTTTTTTTTAATTTTAAGTTTAAAATTGCTAATTATAATTACAAATGTCATAAAAATGTGGCATAAAAATACAAATATGTAATTTTTTTATTTAAAAAAATAGTTTAAAATTAATCGAAAAATTGATATTTTCTTAAAGCTATTTAAATTTAAAACTATTAAATATAAATACATTTTATGAATTCCATAATAAGTATAATAATGTTATGCAGGAACTAGACTGTTTTGTTACAATAATATGAATATTTTATATGTTATACGTATAAGAAGACAAAAAAAAAAAAAAAAAAAAACACTGAAAATCCTCGAAATACGTTAATAATCCAAAAATTTAAACTGTAACTCACAAACTTTCAATAAATCAGCATCAGAATAGTCTACTTTCTTGAAATATATATATTTAAACCATAATTTTAAAAAGTTGTGGCAATTGCACTATTTTTTTCTATTGAGTTCTGATAGTTTTCAACACAATTGTACAAAAAAAATGAAAAATAAAAAAACAACTTTCAACTTAGTTTTTAAAAATTTGTGTATGTTTAAATATAAGTGTTTAAAAAGCATTTGTATCATAAATGTTTAAAAATCTCCAGGTTCATAAATTTCTCCCTTTATTTTTCTAAGAAATCGAATAGTGTTTCCACATTTTCCTGTAAGGGCAAAAAATCTTGCAGAGAATACAGTCTATGTTAGCTTGTTAAGGCTGTTCTCAACTGCTCTGCTCAACAAGCGCAAAACGTTTTGACATATTTACAAATTCATATTTTAACAGAAAGATATAAAATTGGAAATCCTGACCATGGAAGAGATTTGGAATCGAACTGTGTTCACCTTTTTTTGGATAAATAAATTACCTATTGAGTTATAAGCGATTTTCATCACATGACAAACACTTTTTTCGCCCTTTCTTGAGTGGTTATTCTACTTTCGCGCGGAAATTCGGTTCAGAACGCCCAATTTGACACTATTTTCTGAAAGATCTATTGCGTTTGAAAAAAATAGGAAAAACAGCTCGAGTACATAGCTTCTGAACAATTACACACAACAACACACCTGCTAGTTTCATGCATTTCCGAACAAAAATAAATTAAAACTTATGTCATAAAGTTGCCCTCTTGTGTTTGAGAACAGCCTTAAGGAATTTTTCCAGACGCGACCATCCGGGACGGGAAATTTCCAATCGCGACTGTCCGGGAAGCGTTGCGCCAACGGTCCTAATTAAGGTTCTTTTCGAATTCAAACTAGTTATTTTCTGGCTCATTCTCAGCTATTTTCCTTCATAAATGCATAAAATTTGCAGCTATTTTCTGATACCAAAAATAAAATAACCGTTTCCTTAAAGATAAAGAATCTCGCAGAAAATATAGCCTACGGTTAAACGTGTGTTTATCCGTTTTAAGGAGCTTTTCCAGACCTGACTGTCTGGTATATATTTCATCGGTAATTCATGATACATCTTACTTAACCCTCCGCCAACCAGAAACTGCAAATTCTGTAAATATGCGACTTTTCACATACTTACAGAAAATGTCACTCATTTACGAAAGTAATTTGAGTCAAAAAGCCATATATTTACAGAATTTTCAGTCTTTCTTTTTTCCCATGAGAAAAATCACTTTGAATGTAGCTGTCGGGTCCATTGGACCCGTCTGGTAGGCAGAGGGTTAAAATGAAAAACGCTATTCTATTCTTAGGCACCTGAATTGTAACGCCTACAAATTTCATGCATCATGTGCAAAAAATGAGTTCGATTATATGTGCCAAAGCATTGTTGAGTTGCGGGGAAAAATCATGGTAAAAATGACTGTTAATAATCAACCAATTTTAGTCATATTGCTATAGTATGAATGCTTTCAGGGATGACCTTTGAAAGGAAACTGACCTGCATTATCGTTCTCATAGAAGGAAAAGACTGAAAACTTACACAGTCAACGCTTGTATCGAACCCGCAAACATCGGCCCCAAGTTTATGCATTTCGTGGCTAGCGTGCGACCACTGACCTGAGTGCGCCCTTAAAGTTTGAAAACAGTCTTAGATAAATAAAAATTCTATAAAGAACAGGGAAATTTGTATAATATAAAGAAAAACTTGATTAAACAATAAATTCTTAACTTGGAATGGTAAATTAACTTTTACCTTTATCGATTAAAAAAAAATGTGTTATTATACTCGTATTACAAATAGTCATTGAAATAATAGTTGCCGTTTATTCAAAATGATCAACAGCACTCACTGTCTTCTTGACAGTACATATTCAAACTTCAAAATAGACCTGCCATCACAGAATTTTCTTTTACAGGGTGTCTTAAAAAATATATACACAATTTATTCGATAACTGCCATCTTCCTTTCCTTCCATATTTAATTTATTTGAAGTAACTAACCCTTTAGCAAACGAAATTTATACTAAAGTGTCAACTGGAAGTTCAAAAACGTAGTTGAAGCGCGCAGGGACCTTTCCATGTCACGTGTGGGACAGCTTTTCTACATATTACTGCTGTTTTAACAATGTTATTACATCCTTAAATTAAAAGAACTATGCCAATATGAAAATCTATGGCGTTTTGTTATTAGTAATATATCGTTTATATTTTAACAACTCATAAGTTAATAGATATTGGTACTTATGTAAGTGTCGCGCGCCTGACATTTTTTCCGCTTTTCACGGAATGGCCCTGAAACGGGCAGATTACTTAGATCTAGGATTTAAAATGTGGAGAACTTAAACCTGTTAAAAACGGGCAAATTACTTAGACCTAACGTTTAAACGATGGAGATTTTTAAACCTACTAAAAAGGTCATTCCATATCACGTGGGGGACATCCTTTTTTGCTGTTTTAACAATGCTACTGTATCCTCAAATTAAAACACCTATGCTAATATGAATATCTAGTGGGGTTTTTTTTTTTTTTTTTTTTGTTATTTTTAATGTATATTTATTCTAACAACTTATAAATTAACCCTTCACTGCACGATTTTTTCTATTTTTATGAAAAAAATTATTTGAAATCTACAGTGGTGGTCAAAAATTTTCGGCCAGCATAAAATTTTTGGTTCATTTGTAAGTATACCCATATGAAGAGGAATCTCAATGTGATACTTATAAACAGTTAAGAACTTATTTATCGAATAAAAAATAAATATTAATAAATTAATTGACAAAATTAATTGCAAAAGAAAACGCATGTTCTCAAAAGTTTCTGGCCACCTTGGCCAGTTTGGAAAAAAAATGATGTTATAACACAAAATAACAGTGATCAACAACATTTACAATTAGTATTTTGTATTCATACATTTAGCAATAAGTACTGAGGCGCAGCAACGTGGCATCGATTCAACGAACGGTTGTAGATCGTCAATGTTAAGTTTTCTCCACGGTTCTTGCAATTTTTGTGAAAATGCTGCTGAATTGGAATATTTATAATTCCACACAAGTTTCCAAGTTAGTTTCAAAGATTTTCTATTGGATTCAGATCGGGTGATTGGGCTGTCCATTTCAAAAGCGGAATTTTTTTTGTGCGAAAGCCACTGCTTGACGAGCTTGCATGTATGCTTTTGCTAGTTATCATGATGAAACAAATAGTTGCGACCACAATTTTTCCTCCAATAAGGCAGCAAATGATCTTGCAAAATATTCTTATGTATTGCACAACTTATCTTGCCGCGGATTTCAAATAACGAACAGGCACATTTTCCAGAAAATGCTCCCCACAGCATAACGTGTCTTCCGCCATGCTTCATTGTAGGAATAACATATCTCGAATCTTATATTTTGTTTTTAGATCGTCGGTTGCAGTGTCTGTTATCACTCTCAAAAAGACTAAATGTATATTCATCCAAAAATAGTACTTCTTACCAGTCTTTGTATTCCTTGGCAAACGTCAGTCGGGCCCTCTGATGTTTTTTACTTATGAAAGTTTTTTTAACATCGACTGTACCATAAAGTCCTACGTCACATAAGAGTTTTGACACGGTAGACCAACTTATTGCAGCAATATTTTAACACCGTAAATCGTGGGGAAATGCAGCAACATTTTTATGCGGGTCATCAACTGCTTTTCTCCTGATAATTCTGCCCACAAGAATAGTCGTTTTCCAGGGGCCCCCAGACATTGGCAAGTTCCGAAGGCCATGACCATCTTGATATTTTTGATTAATCTTTATATTTTTGGTAATTTTTTGGTTTTTAAATATCGTACACAGCAAATTTTCGTTTCGATAACTTTGCCGCAATCACACGAGAGGATTTTACCCTTTAGCGACAAACAAATCACTCGTTTATGACAAAAAATTGTTCAACTTTTCATTTTTGAATTTCAAATACGTTATTCACATTGATTAATTAACAAACACGGTCAAAAAAACACTTTAGCGATAGCAAAAACTAACGGATGACGAATGGCCGGAAACTTTTGCACATGCTAATTTCGAATTCCTCCACTTTGCATAGAGTATCTTCAGTATCCGATAAAAATGATCACGTGGTCAGAGGTAATTTACTTATTCCTAAATTTTGGAGCAATTGTGCTTCCACTTAGCTGAAACGTTCTGTCAAACAAATCATAAAAACTAAGTGGCCGGAAACTTTTGACCGCCACTGTATATATCAGTCTAATAGTGGGAAAAATAGTGAAAAAAAATATATTTCAAATTTTCCGGTAAAATTTGATATTTTATGGCGTGTACCCTATGTACACAACTAGGGTTTTAAAATATTGTATTGGTATACATTACAACTAAATGAACTCAAATTAATTAATTTTATCTGCTTAACACTCTGCAACTTTTCTTACATTAATATTTTTAAGTATTCAGTAAAACTAATGAAAGCAAATTTTATCTTAATAGCTTGGTGGAATTTTTTTTTTGTTTCCGAAGAACAAATTCTAATTTTTTATCAAATGCAGCCATCTGACATGGACAAAATAAGTGTTATTCCATTCTTTGGACTGTTCTTGATCAGGGATAGAGATCATATTGGCCAAATTCATGGCACATAATAAGAATTACAGTGTTTTTAGGTATGTGCCAGATGTAGCACGTGGAACAGGGAAGGGTTAATAGATACAGTACACTGTAAAAGAAATCCGTAAAAATACGGTATATTTTCCGTTAAATTTTACGGAATACTTTCATCTTCATTTGAAAACAGTACAATTTCCGTAATTGGATAATTTTTTCCGTTCTCGGATCAAAATGAAGAAGGTTTTCCGTAAATTTTACAAAAATATTTCATCATTAAAAACAGTACAATTTCCGTAATTGACGTCTGTGTTGTATAGCGTGGCGCTGGGTTTAGTTGGAATGCGGAATAATGAATTGTTGTAGTGTGAACATATGATTACGTTTAAGACTTGGTTAGTCACTATTTCTCTTTTCTTTTCTTCCCCTTTTTTTTCTTTATTTTAAGTAAATATGAATTAATATCTTTTCATATATCAGTTAAAATTTAATATAATTTATTTTATCTTTCGAATTTAATGCCACGCAAATTCCAATTTAATTTATTCAGTTGTTTTTTTTTAATTTGTATCAAATAAAAAATTTAACATATCAAGTAACTTATTAAATATTAAATAACTGTTTTCATCTGTTATTCGTTTAATATAGTAACTAAAAAATGATACGATAAATATTATTTCTAATTGAAAAAAAACGATAAATTTCTAAAATTATGATAGAAATTTTATTTTTTAAATGCATGCAATTTTGAAAAGAAGACATAATTGTTCCTATTTTATATGCATGTAATACTTTTTTTTTGGGAGGGGGGGGGGCATTAAATACTCGTATTCTTACAATAATAATTCTTTTTAAATTGTAATACTAATTAAGTTAAAAATAAAAGAGCAATCTCATTCAATTAGAAATAAATTAATATATCTTATTTGTCTGATAAAGATAATGTTTATGTATCAAGATATTTTAATTACAAATAGGGAGCGCTAAGTTAACACCACCCCCTTTTTGAATATCACAATTTTAAAAATATCAATATTTAGCTATTAATTATCTCTAATTTTATGTCTTTAGCGTTGACTTACGCCACACCCCCTTCCTCCCCACTTTCAAATTTCAAAAATGCCAATATTTGGCTGTCAATTAGCTGAAATTTTATTTTTAAAACTAACACTGTAGTATTTTTCTTTCTTTCTTTCTTTTTAAATAAAATGTTTTAAAATTGTTTTAAATTTTTTTTTTACAATATTTAAAAAAACTAATTGATATTTAAATGAATTTTATTAATTCTTTTTAAGTTTCAGATAGTTGAGAAGGAAATGTTACAGTTTATTTTTCATATTGATTTTAAAATAATACTTATTATTTAATAAAAAAATTGAAAAACTATTTTTAATTTTAATATTTTTTAATCTATTCACTTTAACGGATTCGCACATAAAACTTAAGACATACCTGAAACATAATAACGAAATTATAGATGTATATACAAATAAATAAATATAATAGTACAATAAAATTTTTAAAATCTTGCAAAAAAAGAAGCAATTATTACTTATAATACATTATTTCATGCATGTAATATTTTAAAGACTAATTTTTTTTATAAAGCATGAAATTAAAAAGCTAAATTTTCAAAATTATGTAAATATTCAGAATTGTACACTCAATTGAAAAATATCTTCAACGAAAATGCGTTCCTTGCTTAACACAGTGCCTTTACTTCATAAAAAGCATCTGAAATAAGTAACGACATTTGGAAACGTAACTCGAGTCCCCATGGCATGGTGGATAAGGGCGCTAATCTGGTACACTCCGGTTCCCCAGTTCGATTCCACCCTAGGTAAGTGTTGTTTCATTACTGTTATTTGAATAAATTAGAGGTACGCTACCTTGATAAACGTGTCCGTTGAAATTCAGAAAGGTGTAAGTTTCTCGAAAAGTTGTATAATATATATATATATATATATATTGCCTTTGAAACAAAAGATTTTAAATACGGATATACGAAAAAAAAAAAAAAAAAAAAAAAAAAAAGATTTTCTGGAACTTACGAAAAAAAAATTTTCCGTTAAAAAACGGAAATAGTACTGGCGTCTGGATTGCCAGTACTATTTCCGTTTTTTAACGGAATTTTTTTTTTTACAGTGTAGGTATTAATGTACATGTCGCATGCCGGACAGTTTGTCCGTTTTACATGAAAGAATCCAGAGATAAATTAGGAGAGCGTTTTAAAAAAATACCCTATGTCACTTACACATGCTAGAATTGGAGATAAGTTTGAGAAAATGGAACTTACAAAAGCAATGTTTGGGAAGACCGTGGTCATCGACAAACTCTAGTAGACGAAATTTCAAGGAAATCTGCTCGGAAAGTGGTTCTTGAGATAGGACTTAAAAATAAAGTGTCCGTAGCATTTTAAAGAGCCTACATTGGGATGGTTGTATTCCAAGATTAGTCCACGATTTCAATGAAGATGCACAGGACGGTGCACAGGTGCAGTTACATTTTATTAAACACCCCATATGTCATTCTAATAAATAGTACATACACGCTAGAAATTACGAAGTGCAGGGTGAGTACAAATGATCGACCCGATCTTAAAAAATCATTTTCGAAACTACTGCACATATTACAAAAATAATGAAAGTAAGTTTTATCTTAATAGCTTGATAGAATTTTTTTTTTTTTGTTTCCGAAGAACAAATTATATTTTTTTGTCAAATGCAGCCATCTGACATGGACAAAATAAGTGTTATTCCATTCTTTGGACTGTTCTTGATCAGGGATAGAGATCATATTGGCCAAATTCATGGCACATAAGAATTACAGTGTTTTTATGTATGTGCCAGATGTGGCACGTGGTGCAGGGAAGGGTTAATAGATATAGTAGGTATTAATGTACGTGTCGCATGCCGGACGGTTTGTCCGTTTTTCATGGAAGAATCCAGAGAAAAATTAGGAGAGCGTTTTAAAAAAATACCCTGTGCCACTTTTACACGCTAGAATTGGAGATAAGTTTGAGAAAATGAATTTAAAATGAAATATACCAAGTTTTGTTTCAGTTACAAATGCTCGATGTGTGACCCTCTTGTTACGTGGCATCCGTCCAATCTGTAATCCAGTTCGTTCCAAACATTTTGTAGCATCACTCTGTCAATGGTTCTGAGCGCTGCACAAATGCGTTCTTTAAGTTCTGGCAGTGTCAAAGACATTGTTTATGTACCACCAATGTTGAAAACACTGCCAGAACAAAGAGCGTATTTGTGCAGCATTCAGAACCATTGACAGGGATGCTACAAAATGTTTGGAACAAGCTGGATTACAGATTAGACGTATATGCCGTGTAACAAGAGGGTCACACATTGAACATTTGTAACTGAAAAAAACTTGGCATACTTCTCTTTAAATCCATGTATCACTTATTGTAATGTGCAGTAGTTTCGATAATATGATTTTTTAATTCGGGTCCATCATTTTACTCACCCCATATAATACTTCAACACGGAGTTACAGTGATCAGTGAATAAAAAATGTGCAGCACAAATTAAAATTTAAAGTTAAACTGGAAACTAAAGTTTTATTAACCTCAAAAATGAAAAATAGGTACATTTCTATCCAACAGAAATTGAGATACAGTTATAAGGTTCATCGCAAAAAGCATAGCAAACAACGATCCCTATTGAGGGATCAAAACAAATATCAAATCAGCCTTGTTTTTCATAAGCATCTTTCATATTAAGTTTTGTGAAATGTGGAAATTCCTATCACAGAAATTGTGAAAAATGCAGCACAGCAGCATCACTTGTTAATCTAATCAACACCTAATCTAAATCTAATCAACACCTATTTGTGCCAATGTCTAACAGAATCTGAAGTTTGGTGAAATTCCGTGCATTAGTTCTTGAGATAGAGCAGGCACAACATTTGTGTTACACGCAGGCAGACATTTTTCAAAAATACTCAAATCATGTTCAGGTCATCCTCAAATATGTAAATCCATCTAAAAAGCGAAATCCAAAATTTCAGGATTTCTTTCTTCATATATATATATATATAGGATATATGTATAGAAGAAAGTAAAAATGAGTCATAAGCGCATAGCTTTCGTTATATTCGATAGTAGAAGTATAATTCTGAAATTATCCCTATTTTGTAATAGTAATTTTCGCTTTATTTAATGACAGACATTCCGATATGAAATAAAGCGAAGATTTTTATTCGAAAATAATGGTAAATATGTTTAATAAACAACAACAATAATAATATTAATAATAACAATAACAACAGTAAACGCGCTAAATTGGCAGCATTGAACAGTCCCTTTATCAGAAGCTCATTTCAATTGTCTCAGTAGCTTATCTTGAGTATAGTGACATCAACTAATTCGATTTCACTTCTGAAAAGTGCAACACGTGTAACAATAATATTTATAGGGAATTATGCATTCTGAGAAAAGTTTAGAATCATTTCCCTTTTCGTGCTGTTTAGCAACTAAATAATACAATATACGCTACTAAGGAGTAAAAAATTTATGGAAATTGCTAAACGCATGCTAAATATCTAATTTATTTTTATTAAAGGAAAGGTTTTTTTTTTTTTTTTTTTCGGATGCGAAGTCTTCCTAAATGAGAGACCCTGTACTGCCTAACCTATTGCACCCCCTAAGGGAGCTCTAGTGAAAAGTCTTCCTGTCCCAAGTGCTTTGCACGGCTGTTCCCTGAGACGGACCACGCGACACTGAACCCGCAAATTTCAAATATGGGAATCTTTATGCTCTTAACAAAGGGAGAAACTAAATAGTGGACTGGTTGAGTCAATCCAAAACTAAAAATAATTATTCTGTTGCGTAACTCTAGGTGAAGTGTCAACAAGTTTTAAATTTTTGCCCTAATTATTACAATATACTCATTTTTTAAAAAAAGAGCGAGAGAGATTAAATTATTTGAGTGCTTAGGATTTGGTTGATTTATATTTTTCAAAGTGTTGCCGTAGAATAGATGAATCTCCATGGAGAACTTTTTAAGGGAAAATAATCTGAAATCTAGTTTTCGTACAGGTAAAATCATAACCAGTTAGTAGCATCGAAACAACGGAATTAAGGGTAAAAAATCACTTTATGTAAAGTGCATGTATTAGTTAAGGATTTTGAAGGCAATAATAGTTTCGAAATCCTATATAAAACAGTCGATATTGGCGTAACTTTTTCTCGAGAACTATTGAAACGATTTCAATAATTTATTTTTATATTTATTTATTTGATCTTATTTATTTATTTAGTTAGTTAGTTTTTTGGGAGGGGGGAATATAGTTAGCTATATTTCGATCATTTCGTTTGCCTGGAATATAAATTATTTTTTAGTAACGTTAATTTAAACATAGCATTATAGATCCATAACAGTTTCATTTAGGGAAGACCGGGGGAATGGCGACACCTTAAGGGAATTTAAATTTTTTCACCTCGAGAAAATGTTTATTTTTTAATAGTAAAAATTCTAAAGCTGTATCATGATCTTTAGTATCTGTATAAATTTAACCGTAATCATAGCTGTAAAGTAAGCACACATAAAAAAAGTTCTTTCAACCTCTGTACAGTGGCGGGATTACCCAGGATACTGGGATAATTCCGCCACTGTATGGGGTAATGATGCCACTCTATAATGACCTAGTAAATACGTAAAATGGGTACTAGGAAACACATAACCTACTGAAAATATTTAGAAAGCAATGTAATTTAGCAGAATAAAGAATAATTACAACGTTCCTTAAGCCAAATTTGTTAATGTGCTAAGCTTACAATTTAACTCAAATTGTTCTCATGGCAAGTCACTCTTTACCAGGGGGGGGGGGGGGGGCGGCATTATCCCGAGAGGACAGTATAGCAGAAATCTTCCAGGAAAACCGAAAGAAGAACCGTTGCATCAACAAGTTGCATCAAAATGTCGGCGAATGCATGTAGATTACGGGTAATATTATCTTAAGTACCTAATGTTACAATAAAAGGTGCTTACCTCTACTCATTTGAAGCTCCAAAATAAGAAGCAACTAGGTGAAAACTAAATTTTTCACTAGAACAAACGAACGACGTACAACAAAGTCATTCTCACTCTAGGCACTGTTTCTATTGTTGGCTGCTATAGTGTAGGCGCATTCACTATCTCAAACTGCCGTTTGTTTTTAAACTAGGTGGGGTGGCGGCATAACCCCGAGTGACGCCATTCCCCCGGTCTCCCCTATTTCTTTCCAAGATCAATTTTAGCTTAGCTACTTTTAAAACTATTTTTTAAAAGTTATTGAAATCGCTTCATTGGTTTCCTAGAAAAAGTTGCTTTCTTTTTGACTGTTTTTCGTAGGATTGTGAAAGTATTGTTGCCCTTTAGCCCTAGAATACTAGACATAGTATAGCGTTAACATTAAAATACCATAACCGTGATAATTACGAGCGTCTAGTATTCTAGGGTTAAGAGACATGGCTTCCCCCCCCCCCCCCCCCAACACACACACACTACACTGAGCTGAATCCGCCCCTGACAACAACGCCCTGAAATTATAAAATAAAGGTTTATGCCCCCAGTGACAATGCTATTCACAAATACGATGTCATTACGAGGTCATTACGATCGTGAGAGTCTGTATACCAAGCGAAATTAACATTGTGTGCGTTTTTTAAATATCTATCAACTTTCTTGCACATACTAAAGGTGAAAGTAAAAATAAATTAAAAGTTAACTGTTCGAAATCTAATAAAATATCATCACCTTCCCTTTCTCCGCCCAGAAAACGAAGACTGGATTGCAACAGACATTGTTAATCCCACCGAAAACTAGATTTTCTTCTTAACTAGCAGAAGGCCACACCAGTAATTGAACGTTAGAAGTTGTGTATCATTGAACGACTAATTTAAATGGTTTTTATGCAGGCATTTTCTAAATGGAAAAGTTATGGTTGCGGTTGATTCAATTTTTTGTAAAATTATAAAGATAATAATTCAGATGCAAAATGAGGGAGATGAATAAATGATGCAAAAAAGTGTACAGACAAGGTCGTGCAGAAGGTAGGGGGGGGGGGGGAGTTTTATCCCTCCTATTCTATTTCTTTTTTATTCTTTTATTAGGATACCCAATATCTATAGGTTCTAAATATTTTGAGCCTGACCGAACTTAATATAACAAATAACGAACTTAATAAACATTTTCTAAAAAATGATTTTTTTTTTTTAAATTTTTGCGCATTTAATGAACATGTCTCTTTTATATAATAATGGCCTTGATTTTTCTGCAAAGTTTCAGTTTTACTTTTGCTAATTATTTGCTCTAATGATTGTAAAATTACTTTATCATTCACGCAATTAAATTTAAAAGAAAGGTGAACTACCGCTTCCTTGTATTAAATTTATTTAAATCAACTAACGCACGATCATTTGGACCAGTGTTTACTTATAATGTGTAAAGAAGTAACTGATTTTTCACCTCGCGAGTATCAATAGATCGTACATTACAGAAACTTTGATATACAGTTAACGTAAATGAAAATGTAAATACTGTAAATCTATATACGAATGAAATGATTAATTTAAGTTAATCTATAATTAGGGTAAACTGAACTTTAGATGCTACAGTTTAAATAAAAATCTAAAATTAGGAAAATATTTCATAATGAATTCCTCACTTTTGGAAATCCTACGCACGGGCTTTAGCATAAAAATAGGGGTTTTTTAAAAAATGATTTTGGCATTTCTTTTTTGCATTGCAAATTTTGCGCAGAAAGGAAGCGGGGTCAATTTAATGTATTTTGTTTCTTTAATTTGGATTACCAAGGTAAATCAAATATGAAAATTTCGACATAAAAAACAACTGCTTCTATTTTTACCGTATTAACCTTTAACTGCAATTAGCGGTCTCGCCGGCCGCTGCATCCCCCCCCCCCAATTTAACTTGTAATTTTCAGTCGAACTATAGATACCAGTAGAATTTTGTTACGTGTGGAGCTCTAGTAGGGGAGACCGGGGGATGGCGGCACCTTAAGGGAATTTAAATTTTTTCACCTCTAAAAAATGTTTATTTTTAAACAGTAAAAATTCTAAAGCTGAATCATGATCTTTAGTATCCGTATAAATTTAACCGTAATTATAACTGTAACATAAGCTCCCATAAAAACAAAAACTTTTTTCAACCTCTGCACAGTGCCGGAATTACCCAGGATACTGGGGTAATTCCGCCACTGTATCGGGGTAATGAGGCCATTCTTTAATGACCTAGTAAATACTGATAGAAGATATATTCATATAATCCCCTTATCAAGAGTTTTGGATACCCATTTTCTCCCTCTTTCTACTGCAGAAAAACATCATTAGAGTTCATAGCGAAAAATAAACACTTAGTAGTCGACAGATGTAATATGCACAGAAACTGCATCTCTTCATCTTTCTTCGCCTTATGTGAGATATGTTTTAAACCAGACTCGCAAGCACTTATGTTCTATTCTGGTTCGCGTTATAAACTTATAAACATTATAATTGACTGTTACACTGAACACTATTTTATCAGACTTTACTTCCTTGTAACTTTCATAAATATCCAATTATGTATAATTGGTTGATTACCTCAAAGTGCCGAAAATACATCCATATGGTTATCAATTTTAATGATGTAACACGCGCGGAAAAACATATGTAATATTCACTTTTAAAACGTCCTCACACAAGTGAAGACGTACAAAATGTAATCTCTTTCTTAGAGCGCGTTCAGAGACCGAAACACGGGTAATTCGGAAAAATGGGGACTGACGTCAAACTGGTTTCTCGGTGTAAGGTTGGGTAAAAACGGCTCTGAACGCTTTCCGGTAAAGTTGCGGGATTTTTTTATTTACATTTACAAACATGGCGGCATCTGTACTTTCGACAGTGTAAATAGATTCAATTATCACTTTTTTTAGATGGGAAACTGTTCCATCACTGTTAAAAATATCGTGAAAAATTACCTCTGTTTTTAAAGGCTATCTATTTTTTGACCAATGAGAACGCTTCATAGGTATTAATGTAGCGTTCTCATTGGTCAGAAAATAGAGAGTCTTTAAAAACAGAGGTAATTTTTCACGATATTTTTAACAGTGCAAGTTAATTTTTATGTGGAATACTATCGCAACAAATATGTATCACAGATTTTGCTAGCCATTTTAGGCTGAATCGGAGATTCATTCATTCGATGGAAAATATGGTACATTCAAATTATTATGTGTTAAAATTATTGTATGTCAAATTATTATTTTTGTAATATGAAAAAACAGAAACAATGTGCGATAAAACTGATCAAAGCAGTGATTCCGATTAACAGTCACAGTTAAGCTATAAAAGGGTAAACAAATCAGATTTCCCAACCACGTGATCACTTTACCCAACAAAATTTTTCAGGTAATGTGGGTTCCCCGAAATCTGGGTAATCTCCGGCTCTGAACGCTGCGGGAAACCGGGAAAAAGTCACGTGATGCCGGCTCTGAACGCTTCGGGTTCCCCACGGGGAAAGCTGAGGAACCCAGTGTGCGGTCCGTGAACGCGCTCTTGGTATCTCTAATTAAACTTCTCCTTTTCCCTTTTCCTACAATATGAGTAGTTTCAATGGAGTACAGACGCAATAAACCGTCTGTTACATGATTCCTATTTTAAGCCTGATGCACTGAGACCTGAAGGAGTAAAGATATACGAATATATGATGATACGGGATACTCCATAATTCTTAGACGCCCTGACTAACCGCGAGCTGAAAAACGGATATCTATACATAGAAGGTAAGGCCTTTAATTATTCTTTTATTGTTGTGATGAGGCATCGCGCAGTTTGCGTTTATAGTATATGAATTAGTGAGGAGCGTGTGGATTCACCCCAAAAACTGTTAGACTCACAAATTTTTCTAACATATTTTGATTATGAGACTGATTTAATGTCTCATTTAGTAAATTAAACAAATATAGATATCCATTTAGGCAAATTAAGCCAGATAAATAAATCCGGTAGTCAGGTGAAGGAAAAAGTATCTAATTGACTTAAAGGAAAGAAAAATTATGGCTTACGCAAAAGATAGTGCAGCCATTGAAAAACTTAACGCCAATAACTATTCTTGTTGGCGGTTTAAATTAGAAATGCTTTTAATTAGAGAGGAGCTATTTGATGTCATTACCGATCAAGCTCCAGACCCTTTGACTGAAAATTGGAATAAGAAAGACAGGAAAGCACGGGCACTAATCAATCTCAGTATTGAAGATGGGCAGATAATTAACATCAAACATTTAAACACGGCTCGAGAGACTTGGGACACTTTGAAAAATATTCACGAACGGTCCAATCTCTCAAGCAAATTGCACCTCCTTCGAAAATTGTATAGCACAAAGCTAAACGAAGGAGGGAACTTAATCGCACACATCACGAAATTAATGGAACTGATCGACAAATTAGCTGCGATCGGAGAAAATGTTACCGACTCTCATATATCTGCACTCTTTTTGTGCTCATTACCGCCGTCATATGACACATTGATTACGGCGTTAGAGTCCAGAAATGAAGATGAATTGACGCCCAGCTTTATTAAAAGCAAATTATTTGATGAGTATACTCGTAGAGTTGAAAATTCCGAAAACTCGGAACATAGTACTAAAGCATACAAGGCTCGAGAAAAATTAGTTAACACAGACCGCAAGAGAGGTAACAAATTTTGTTCCTATTGCAAAATGAAGAACCATTCGTACAACGATTGTTGGTTCCTGAAACGGAAAAATAATAATAATCCAGTACAAAATAATAAATTTTACAAAAATAAAAATCACACCACCTCTCTATGTTTTGAAGAAAATGCCCCGGCCAAAACCGCGAAACCGCAAGATACAAGACAGATAGGAAATGAAAATAAAAATGTTGCGTTGTTAATTGAACGACCCGCAAATAAACAAACTTTTATTATCGATAGCGGAAGCTCTAGCCATATTGCCAACTCCAAAGAAATGTTTTCAAATATGACTAGCGACACAGAAACTAACGTAACAGTCGCGAATGGCAATAAACTAATTTCATATGGCTCAGGGGAAATTGTAATTCACACAGGAAAAAACAACAGGCAGATTATACTTCGTGACGTACTGTTTGTGCCTGAAATCGAAACTAACCTGCTGTCAGTAAGCAGGGCAACGAAAAACGGATGTCAAGTTAAATTTGAAAAAGATACATGCGACATTATACATAACGATGAAGTAATTCTTCAAGGTAGATTAAAGAACAATTTATATGAAGTACAAGTAAACAATGATAATCAATTTGAAAGCAATCATGTAAACATTACGCATAAGTGTTCAAACACAAAATGTATTGAGTTGTGGCACAGGCGGTTAGGCCACAGAAGCTACGAAACAATTAAAACCATTGTACAAAAACAACTAGTGAACGGAATTACCATAAACAACTGCCAACACGACAAAGAATGTGAGGTATGCATAAAGTCCAAAACCAACGACGCCCCATTTCCCAAATCGGGTGCACATAGAGCCACGAAAAGGCTAGAATTAATCCACAGTGACGTATGTGGGCCGATAAATACACCCACCATAGGGGGAAAGCGGTACTTCATAACATTCATTGACGACTATTCCAAATTTTGTGTTATCTACTTAATGTCGAAAAAGAGCGAAGCATATGAAAAATTGAGGGAATACATCTCAACCGTCAAAAATAAGTTTGGAAAATTCCCAACCGCCATCAGATCCGACAATGGCGGGGAATATGTCAACGATGAATTAGAAAACTATCTTAAATGTAACGGAATCGAACACCAGCTCACCGTACCATACTGTCCAAGTCAAAATGGCATTGCTGAGAGGAAAAACAGGACACTGTTAGACATGACTAGAAGCATGTTAAGCGAAGCTAACCTCCCACATAAATTATGGGGAGAAGCAATCTGCACCGCAAATCATTTGCAGAATCGCTTGCCTTCCAAATCTATTAGCACTACGCCATATGAGCTTTGGCTAAACAGAAAACCAAATTTAAGATATCTTAAAGTATTCGGCTGTACTGCGTACGCATACATCCACAAATCAAAACGCGGCAAATTAGATGATAAAGCAGAGAAAGGCATTTTCGTAGGTTACGACAACCGATCGAAAGCGTACAGAATATTTACTAGTGACGAAAGAGTCATTTTAGCTAGAACCGTAAAATTCGCGGAAAATAACATGGGTAATATAAATGCTGATGAAAGTTCAAACACGAATGAGTTAATGTCAGAAACAAACAAACACACACGACAGACTGACACAAGCGTAATCGAATTTGATCTAACACAAAACCAAAATTCTTCAGATACACCATCCGCGTCTCAACATACACAACAATTGAGAAGATCTGAAAGGCATAATAGAGGCGTGCCACCGGACAGGTTTGCCTATGCAGTCCGGCATGATCCGGTATATGAACCGAAAGGTTGGCACGACATGCTAAACATTGAAAACCCACAAGAAAAAATGAATTGGATTGAAGCGACACGCGACGAAATAAACTCGCTTATGAAAAATGAAACATGGTCTTTGGTAAAACCACCACAGGGAGCCAAAGTAATTGGATCCAAATGGACCTACAAGGCTAAATATGATGAATCTGGGAAAGTAAAGCGTTACAAGGCGAGATTAGTAGCTCAGGGATTTAAACAAAAATACGGGGTCGACTTTGACGAGACTTACGCCCCAGTAGTATCCCACACCACCTTAAGATGTTTCCTCACTGCCGCAGCCTATCATAACATTAGTGTCAGGCACATCGACATAAAAACCGCGTTCCTGCACGGAGACCTAGAAGAAGAGGTATACATGTCACAACCGGAAGGGTACGTGAACACAAACGAACCCGATAAAGTCTGTAAACTCCGAAAGGCCATATACGGGCTTAAACAGGCAGCCCGGGCCTGGTACACAAAAATTACTGAATCTCTTAGAGAACTAAATTTTATGCAAAGCAAGGCAGACACCTGCCTATTTACACAAGGACAGGGGGAAAATATAGTCTACGTAGTTGTGTACGTAGATGACATTCTCATAGCGGGAAACAATGCGCAAATTGAAGAAGTAATAAATAAGTTAAAAACACAATATACACTTGAAGATTTGGGGGAAATTAGTAATTATCTTGGGATAAAAATTAAGAAAACACATAACGGCTTTAACCTTAACCAAACAACAAAAATAATGGAAATCGTTAAAAGGTTTAACTTAGAGGAATCAAAACCTTACGGAACACCCATGGAAACGGGCTTCTTAAGATCAGAAAAAGATAAAGATCCAATGCCAAACAACATAAATTATTGTAAAGCGATAGGCGCGTTATTATACATTGCAACTATAACTAGGCCAGACATACTACTGGCTGTAAATGTTCTTAGCAGAAAGAACGAAAATCCGTCGGAAAAAGACTGGAAAGGTGTTAAACGACTGATCAGGTACCTCTACCACACAAAGGACCTAAATCTCATAATCAGCACTGAATGTACACCAATTTTGGAAGTGTACACCGATGCCGATTGGGCCGGTGATACGCAAACACGAAGATCAACATCAGGGAATTTATTCCTTCTTGGGAAAAATCCGATACAATGGATAACCAAACGCCAAACTTGCATTGCGCAATCGTCAGCAGAAGCTGAATACGTAGCCGCAGCAAACGCTGCACAAGAACTTGTGTGGATAATAAAACTTTTACAAGATTTGAATTTACCACAAAACCTACCCGTAATTGTATATGAAGATAACATATCCTGCATAAAAATGATAGAATCTGAAAAATACACCAACAAGACAAAACACATCGATCTAAAATATCACATGATTAAGTATATGAAAGAAAATGGTACCATAGAATTACGTTATTGTCCGAGCAAATCTATGCTGGCAGACATTTTGACGAAGCCAGAACCCAAGCCTGAATTTCAAGAGAACAGAGACAAATTAAAATTACAGATCAATCTTGATTAGGGGCTTAAGGGGGAACTTGATAGAAGATATATTCATATAATCCCCTTATCAAGAGTTTTGGATACCCATTTTCTCCCTCTTTCTACTGCAGAAAAACATCATTAGAGTTCATAGCGAAAAAGAAACACTTAGTAGTCGACAGATGTAATATGCACAGAAACTGCATCTCTTCATCTTTCTTCGCCTTATGTGAGATATGTTTTAAACCAGACTCGCAAGCACTTATGTTCTATTCTGGTTCGCGTTATAAACTTATAAACATTATAATTGACTGTTACACTGAACACTATTTTATCAGACTTTACTTCCTTGTAACTTTCATAAATATCCAATTATGTATAATTGGTTGATTACCTCAAAGTGCCGAAAATACATCCATATGGTTATCAATTTTAATGATGTAACACGCGCGGAAAAACATATGTAATATTCACTTTTAAAACGTCCTCACACAAGTGAAGACGTACAAAATGTAATCTCTTTCTTAGTATCTCTAATTAAACTTCTCCTTTTCCCTTTTCCTACAATATGAGTAGTTTCAATGGAGTACAGACGCAATAAACCGTCTGTTACATGATTCCTATTTTAAGCCTGATGCACTGAGACCTGAAGGAGTAAAGATATACGAATATATGATGATACGGGATACTCCATAATTCTTAGACGCCCTGACTAACCGCGAGCTGAAAAACGGATATCTATACATAGAAGGTAAGGCCTTTAATTATTCTTTTATTGTTGTGATGAGGCATCGCGCAGTTTGCGTTTATAGTATATGAATTAGTGAGGAGCGTGTGGATTCACCCCAAAAACTGTTAGACTCACAAATTTTTCTAACAAATACATCATATGGATACTAGTAAACACATAACCTACTGGAAATATTTAGAAAACAAAAGTAATTTATCAGTTACAATTTAACTCAAATTGAAAAAGTCACAAATATAAATTTCTGCTGAATCGGATCCAGTACATTCATATGAGACCATTTCTCATTAGATTTGCATGGTGGCGGCATTTTATCCCGAGAGGTCAATATGGCACAAATCCCCAAGCAAAGCCCAAAGAAGAACCAAACTTGTTCAACATATTGCATCAAAATGTCGGCGAATGTATGTAGATTCAACACCTACTTAGATTACGGGTAATATCTTAAATACCTAATGTTACAATAATAGGTGCTTATCTCTACTCATTTGAAGCTCGAAAATAAGAAACAACTAGATGAAAACTAAATTTTTCACTAGAACAAACGAACGACGTGCAGCAAAATCACCCTGACGCTAGGCACTGTCTATATTGTCGTGCGCTATAGTGTAGGTACATTCACTAACTCAAACTGCACTTAGTTTTTAAACTAGGCAGGGTGGTGGCATAACCCCGGGTGGCGACGTTCCCCCGGTCTCCCCTACTATCACTGAAAAAATATGAATAGATGAAATTAAGTATAACAATCCTGTACAAAAATATCTGCGTAGAAGCAGTATCCTAAGAGTTAACCTTTAACTGATGTCACAGAAATTGTCACGTAACTACTGTGAAGCGGTCTGTCAGACAGCTCCATCGAAAGATAAATAAAAGGCACGATTAATCCATAGGACGGTGTTCATGTACTTGACTTTTCGTACAGGACTATTATAATTAAAATTCACCAATTAAAAAGTCTCTGGTAATAGTACAAAAGTTCCAAACGAGACAAAATTTGGGTAGCGTTGGTAGTTAAACTGAAAGTTACAAGTTAAACTATAAAGGTTGAGAAGAGCAGTTGTCTGCGAGATCGGTAGCATCAGTTAAAGGTTAACCTTTAACTGGCGTCACAGAAATTGTCACGTAACTAGCGTGAAGCGATCTGTGAGACCACTCCATCGAAAGATGGATAAAAGCCGCGATTAACTCATATGATGTTGTTTTTGTACTAAACTTTTCGTACAGGGGTGTTATAATTAAAATTCACCTATTCAAAAGCCTCTGGTGTTAGTACTAAAGTTCCAAACGAAAAAAAAATTCAGTAGTGTTTGTAGATAAACTGAAATTTGCAAGTTAAACTATGAAAATTGAAAAAAGCACCGGTCTGTGAGACCGGTAACATCAGTTAACCCGGGAGAACTCGCTGCATGAGATTTTCTCTCACAGTCGTACTTTTTTAAGACTATTATTTAAACTATTTTTTATTTTAATTAAAATTTCAAAATGTTATTTCAATTATTTTACCTCTTTTGTGAATAAAAGTACTAAGCCAACCAAAAAAGTTGATATTATATTAATGTAAAATAAAAGAAAAGCAATTGGGCATTCTCACTAGCGAGTTCTCCCGGGTTAAAGGTTAATCGAGCCTTTTATTCAAGCGGTTTCAGAGACCGCTCACGGTATCCATGAGTCAATTTTTGCGACAGGAAATCTCATAACATCGTATCAAGGAGATAATTTTACAGTATAAAATAGGGGAAAGTAGGGTAATGACGCTCAGAAGGGTAATCCCGCTCACCAAATATCTCTAAACAGAATAGAATTGAAAACGTGCGATCGGTACCGGCACCTAGCGAACTTCATCCTAAGTTCCCAGTAAGGATTTAGTGCCCGTAGGGAGGAAAGTATTTTCGTGTCCTCAAGTTATTAGTTTGAAGTTGATTTATTATAAAATTCTACAACATCTAACTTGAAGGTGAGTGTACACTCTTATTTTCAAATATTAATTTACTCATTATGTCTATAAAATATATACATTTAGCTGTACTTTCATGCTTTTATTTATTTTTGTAGTGCGTTGTTACGCCAATTATAGTGCACTAAATCCCAACATGGCGATGACGGGTAATGGCGCTCGCGTGGAATTCCAGAAGAATTGTTGCCAGACGGCAACTTTTTTTTAAATTCAAATTTGTTGATTGACAACCCTTTTTTTGAAATGGTAAAACTTCCCTGTTTTCGAATTTATTAATATGTCGTTAAACAAGGAGAATTTTAAGATTTCAAAAAATGGTAAAAATGAAAAAACCTAAATATAAAAATGTAGCTTACTGTATGTCTAACACATTATGTGTGCACAATATGTGTAAAGTGGTTGCAAAAAGTCTGCAGTGGTGTGAACAGCCCACACAACTACATATGTGACTTTTGTCTTACTTAAACGTTGTATTCAAACTCTGAGCGCAATTACCCTACCATGTCTGACACTACCGCTCAATCGATGGTCATTTAAATAAAATGATAAAAAAAATTTCTAAAACTTTTATGAAAATTAGTTGATTGCAAACTGTTCCATATGCTTTGGAGTTACACTTAGTTAATAAAATATTGATTTCTTCGTCCAAATTTGACTAGCTATTCATGTTCTCCCTTAAGTGAGCGCCATTCCCCTACTTTCCCTTAAATGTTTTTGTTTTGAGAATCGGTGCTGTGCACATGAGATGGTCTAAGAAGGGTATGTTTCGGGATAAGCGTGTTTTTAAGGCTCGTTGTCTGTCAGATCTCAAACTCACTTTTTCAGTGTTAAACCTATGAGCATGGAAATTCATTTGTATTTTTCATCAGAAAAGTAGGGGATTGGCGGTCACTTAAGGGAAAACATGAATAGCTAGTCAAATCTGGACAAAAAAATCAATATTTTATTAACGAAGTATAACTCTAAAGCATAAGGAACAGTTTGCAATCAACTAATTTTCATAAAAGTTTTAGGAATTTTTTTTTATCGTTTTATTTAAATGACCATCGATTGAGCTGTAATGCCCGACATGGTAGGGTAATTGCGCACAGAGTTTGAGTACAACGTTACTACGAGAGACTAAAGTCACATACGTAGTTGCGTGGTCTGTTCACACCACTGCAGACTTTTTGCAACTACTTTACACATATTGTGTTAGACATATAGTGGGCTACTTTTTTTATATTTAGGTTTTTTGATTTTCACCACTTTTTTGAAATTGCAAAATTCTCCTTGTTTAACGAAATATTAATGAAGGCGAAAACAGGGAAATTTTACCATTTCAAAAAAGTTGTGTCAATCAACAAATTTGAATTTAAAAAAAGTTGCCTACTGGCAACACTTCTGGAATTCCACGCGAGCGCCATTACCCGCCATGGCCATGTTGGGTTTTATTGCATTATAATTGGCGTAACAACGCACTACAAAAATAAATAAAAGCGTGAAAGCACAGCTAAATGTATATATTTTGTAGACATAATGAGTAAATTAATATTTGGAAATAAAAGCGTACACTTACCTTCAAGTTAGGTGTTGTAGAGTTTTATAATAAAACAACCGCTAACTAATAATGTGAGGACACAAAAATACTTTTCTTCCGACGGGCACTAAATCCTTACTGGGAACTTAAGATGAAGTCCGCTAGGTGCCGGTACCTCTTGCACGTTTTAAATTCTATTCTGTTTAGAGATATTTGGTGAGCGGGATATACTTATATATATTTTATGTGTTAAAATTTTAGAGTAGCTGACGATCTGTGAGAAGAATTTTAACAATACAAATAAAATTATAGAAATGTTTTGTCAAATAAACCAATAATAGACTCTCTTTACGGGGACCCAAAATGTTTAAAATGACGAAAATGGACTATGTTTGGTCTAGGATTAGGAATCCTGTAGTTAATTTAGGCTATTACGTTTTGTATTTCTTTATGTTTTATAGAAACTAGCGGGCCTGACCGAGCTATGCTCGGTCAAAATTAGCCTTGTGTTCAATTCGATATTTCATTCTCACTGTATAATTCTTGCTGTTTAGATAAAATTGGTATGATCCTAAGCCTTAGGGACCCACTAACCGAAATTTTTCGAACATACGACCTAACCAATGCTCATCTGGAACCCGAAAACTATAGAATACAAAATTTAGTCAAAATCGCTTAAGTCATTTTATAGATAAAATTAGCTTGACCCACGGTAACCCAAAAAGAACCTACTAATCTAAATTTATCGAACATCTGACATATCCCAATGGTCTTCTAGTGCTAGGAAACGATGTAAGAAAAAAATTGCCAAAATCGTTTGAACCATTTTTTAGATAAAGTTAGCTAAACCCATAGTGACATTTTTCACTAAGTTGGTTTACGCTTTGTAGCAATGTGATAATTCACATCATTAATATTCAATAATTTCAAGCGTAATTTCACTGCTGAAATGTAGTTGAAAAATTAATTAAAATTGTATATTCACCGATGCTGGGTTTATTTGCGTCTCATGTTACGCCACTAGAATGTGTGCTCATGAAGACTTCTCCATCTTGTGCTGCAGTAGCAGCCTTACCGACTTATATAAGTGAGAAATGCCAAGCTGGACATCGTCCTTGTGGTTTAGTGGTAGAGCACTGGAGATCTATTCCAGGGACCCGGGTTCGATTCCCGGCTTGGACATTTTTCACTAAGTTGGTTTACGCTTTGTAGCAATGTGATAATTCACATCATTAATATTCGAGTATAAATTAGATGAAGATTTCTTTTAAAATAAAAGTGGTAATTCTGCGGCCCGTGGGCTGCGTAGCGAGTATCTACCTGAAAATTTGACAAAAGAAAAATAACATTTTAAGGCATTTTTTCTTGCTTTGACTAAAACTTTTGATTTTACATAAAAATGAATCGTGGTTCCTTACATTGGTTCGGCGAAAATTATGTGGTAGAAGGAAATAAGTCAGCAATTTAGTCCAAAACATTTGCTACAACGCGATGAAGCTAAACAACTAAAGTTTATTTTTATTTTTTTCCAGTTGTAACATTAACAGTAATGATTGATAGCCATTTACATCTTTCGGGAAGGGTATTTAACACTTCCAACACAGTTTTATAAGCGAGATGTGTAATATTCGATGTATGAAATGTAGATTACTAAAAATAGTTATGTTTTCTAGTGTTTGACATGGTGATAAGTTCAATCATAGTTTTTAACAGTGGAATTGATGAATGAGTCCTTTTCACTCCTTTTTCAATTTAAGAATTTTACTGATAAGAGAGATTCTCCCATTCCAGGGTTAATATCGAAGGATTCAATGAGATATTACAGATAGCATCTGCCCTACGTGAGGTATAATATCGGAAGGGGATCTGCATGTTTTTTAATATCTGGCAACTGTATTTCCATCCTAGGTTGCTGAAGAGTTATTCTTCAGAGTTTTGTTAAAATGAAAATAATGATTTGTAAGACTTTTTTTTTCATACTTACCTGCTAGTTCAGATTTTATTTGTTATTTCATTGTTAATTCATTATCTGATTCGGGTCAACAGCTATTTTTTTTTTTTTTTTTTTTTTTTTTTTTTTTTTTTTTTTATGCCTTAATTTTAAATGCCTTTGCGTTTAAAAATAAGTCAGAAAATGTGTCAGAAAGTTTCGCTTTTTTAAGCAGGGAATTTGAGAACCGCCTTAAACAACGTTATAGCTTTAACCCTTCACTGCACGAATTTTTTTATTTTTGGGAATTTCTTTTTTTAAATATATATATCGGTCTAATAATGGGAAAAATATTAAAAAAAATTAAATTTCAAAATTTCAGCTAAAATTTGATATTTTATGGTGTGTGCCATATGTACGCATTTAGGGTTTTTAAAAATTGTATTGCTATATTTTGAAACTAAATGAGCTTAAATTAATTAATTTTATCTGCTTAACACTCTGCAACTTTTATTTCATTAATATTTTCACGTATTCAGTAAAAATAATGAAAGTAAATCTTACCTTATCATATTAGCCAAATTCATGGCACATAATGAAAATTATAATGTTTTTAGGTATGTGCCAGATATGGCACGTCGTGCAGTGAAGGGTTAAACGCCAATTCCTGCACACAAAACACGTACATTCAAAACAATATTGAGATCTTCATATTATCCTTTTTCATAAAACTAAAAGGTTAAAACTGATTTTTCAGTTTTTAATACCGAAACTGAAACCGAATTTCGCTAATCTTCCTATTTTCGGCCAAAAACGAAAATAACCAAAAATTTTTTAAAGTAATTAATACATATATAAATATACATAATTATTAATTAATTATACGTGGTTATTAAATATACATAATTATTAATTAATTATACGTGTTTATTAAATATGCATAATTATTAATTAATTATACGTGAAGCCCAAGTTGGCTCTCTCTGCCTCTGACCAAAACTTTTTATTTTCATATAAAATAAAATGTAATTAATTCAGCAATGACAAAGAATAATTTTCTACCTATACGAGTTCTACCTAAGTAACAAATGTTTTAAGTACGCATACCTCGATTTACTTTTTATAATGATTTTTGCAAGTGATCATCTGTTATACTAGAACTTTCCTAAAGAGTATTCGTAATACATCTGCGGTTTCAAACTAAAAATATTCTATTACTGTTAAGTCTGCAGCTTCTAATGAGCACGTGGAAAAAGCCTTCAAAGTTTAGTCTTACAGGCATTGCTTGCTTTATAATTGGCACTTACGTCTTGAGAATGACTGCTAATTATAAAAAGTGAAGTTCATAGCAATTAATAAAGAGTGTCTCATTTGAGCTGATGCTGCTCAAATCAACGAGTCATGTTGATAATTTTCGAAAGAAGAAACGAGATTTTTGGAATACAGATAGTTTCGGTCGATTTTCGGTCCGGCCGAATTTTTGACAGTATTTTCACCAAAATTCAGATTTTGGGCTGAAACCGAAACCAAAAATTCGGTCGATCTTATTATTAAATATTTCCAACATAGTTGAAAAGTATTTATGAATTTGGTTTGTCTGTACGGTGAGTTTTATTGATGTTACGAAATTTCAAACATAATGAGATTGATATGCATCACTTTGTGATCTAAAATATGCTTCCTCAGAAGTATAAAATAAATAGCATTTATAGTTCGTTTACAGGGAAACAAAAGAATTCCATTACATTTTGATGTACGGGAAAAAATCGGTTTAATGGTCTAACTATGCTTAAAATACAATGAAATCCCTGAAGTGCGCTACAGCATGTTTTCTATAGTTTATGGAGTGCATAGCATTTATCGTTCAGAGACACACAAAAGAATTCGGTTTTAGGACTGAATAAGATAATTGGTGGAAATGAGTTTATGTACGAGGGTGTGTAAGTAAGTAGGTCACAAAAGCCAATAAAAAAGGGAAATCCAAGATACATACTTAAAAGGCATGTTTACTATTTCTCTATATGATCGTCACTTACATTGATACATTTGTCCCATCTCTTTATGAGTTTTCTAATACCTGCTGTATAAAAGTCTTTGGACCACACTCTCAGTCATCTGTGTACCTCACATTCAAGGTCTGCAACAGTATGCTGTAGGCTAAACCATGTGAATACCCTGCTGCAGTTGCTAATGCTGTCTATTGTTGTTCGCCTGTCAGCTCTAACCATTTCGCCAACCTTCGGCACTGTTTCTTCTGTCGCAATCTCAAGAGGACGACCACTTCGTTCATCGTCAACAACTTTTGAACACCCCTGCTCATCTTGTTCAACTGTTATCTCATAAATTCGAAATTGACATCTTACAGTTGGACAGTGCTGCCACCTATTGATTATTTGGAAACAATTTACTACTAATTTCCGACCTTTCATATCGGTTTGTGACCTATTTACTGACTTTCCCTCTTATTTTCTTTGAAAGGAAGAAGACAGTTCGGGGCAATAACTTCTGCAGAGAAAGGACTTCTCTCGGACATTTGCAGCCTGCATGTCTGCTGGGAGCACCTACATTCCTCCCTTCGTCATATTGATACTCACTACTGTTTACTTTATTTTGTAACGATTTAATACTTAAAATATTACGAAACATAATACTTATTCTTAATGTGTGTTACTCTAGCTTGTGTTAATTAAATATACCTCCTGAATCAATATGATTTGTTTATTTAGGCGCTGTAACGTTATTAACTTTTTGGAAATTTTGGATTCCTCCCTCCCTCCCATACAATATCATACATTACCATTCATCGACCCCCCCCCCCCCCCGCTCCCTAATCATATCGTTATCAGTGTCTAAAAATTCTTTCTATTTTTGCATATTTCTTTCTTTTCCTTTTCATACGTTTACATGGATATACATTCATTATTCACATATTTTACTGATTTAAATGAAGAGAAGTCAATAAAATATCATTATTAAACATGAAATAGCTTTACACTAAATGACACTTTAAGGAAATACTATTTAAAAGTATTTAATAATAGCTTTTTAACACAATGCATTCCATAGTAATGATCAGTACTCATCTTGCACTTGCCCCTTGTACGAGGGGGAGAGGGGAGTAAGCAGAACTCATCAACAAAACAGGCAGCCAACATTCTTTCCCACTTTTTTTACTAGTAAAAGTAACAAGTTTCATTTCTAACCTGGTTTCTCTTACAACGCATTATATGCTCATATGACAGAATAATAGGAATACCGAACGTTGGGATATTCCATATTTTGGAATAAAATTATTTTATAAATTATTTAATGGGCTTAATAATAACTTTGTATTTTCATAAAAATAGATAGCAGACTAAGAAAAAAGTTAAAAGACTATTTTGATGCAACGAAAAAGCTACCTCCCCCCCCCCCCCCCGAAAAAAAAAGAAAATTTTAGTTTCATACAAAATGATAACGATATCAAAAGACAACCCACTCCCCCTACAGATATCTTACGATATCAAATGCCAGAACTCCCCTCCCCCACATAAAATGATATCGTCATATATGTACAGCCCCTTACCTATGCTGCCCACTTTACCCAGCCTTGGCGGGGAAAGTGGCCATTTTGTAATTTTTCTTTTAAAGTAACGTGTACAGTCGTGGGGGGGGGGGGGAGGAAAGTAAACACCCACTACACACTCTACAACAGAAGCAAGTTGCTGGTACCAAATGATTTAAAAAAAAGTCTACTTTTAAATGATGTATAAAAAATTTGCTTAGGGGGCAACTACATCTGAAAACGAACACAAATTTGTTTTTATTTTTTGTTTCAAAAGCAACACCCAAGTTTGACACCATAATTGGATTCTACACTCTTTAATTAGCCTAAATCCAAATTTTCCCAAATTCGTATGATTAGTTTCCGAGAAATTAATTATTTTAAAATGAGCATGTTTTAGGGGCTGTATCCAAATTGAAGTTCGGTACTCGATTGTTGCAATGCTACAGAACGACTATGTCACTTCTATTAACGTATTATTTCTTGCCAATATAAACATCTCACTTGCTTAATGTGTTTCGACTTTTGCCAGCTTAAATATTTCATGAAAACGAGTGAAATATATTTTTTTTCTAAATTATGCTTTTCTGGACATCATAGACAGTCCTCTTAAACCATCATTTTGACGTTTTTTACTCAAAATTCGAAAATTACTTGGAAGAAAAATTTGAAATTGAGAATTTGCATAAAGCAGGACAAAATAAATATAATTCTGTCAAAAAAAAAAAAAAAAAAAAAAAAAATAGTAGGTTGCAATTCATATTTTTTTCGAATGTTAATTTCATAATTCATATTATAATTTTTTTTTAATTACAAATTCAACGTGTTTATGTTTGGGTTTTTTAGTATTATAATTAAACAAAAAAATTATCACATTAGGATTATAATTTCAGGAGATATTAATAAAATTACGAAAATGTAATTTAACATTAGAAGCTCTAAATTTTGAATGTTATAACTTAAAAACTTATCATCCAAATAACTTGAAATTTCCTTTCTAGGCATAGTTTGAAAGAAGATTTAAAATATATTGTTGAAATTGGATGCTGCTATTGAATAAAACAAAGGTTGGTCTGATTTTGATATGTAGATAGCTTCCTAAGCAAGTCCTATATACATCATTTAAAAATAGACTTTATTTCCAACTGTTTGGAGCCCCACCAGTGGCTGAGAGACTCTGCTGTCGAAGCTGGTAGACGGGAGGTACTGGGTTCGAACCCAATCGCGCCCGTCGGCCTAATCGTTCGGGGTTTTCTTCGAGCCATGGATTTCCATGCGTAAATACGGGCTAGGTTCCCTTAGAAAGACCCTACAAAGGGCACCCCCCTGGGCCTATATCTCTCGTGCAGATAATTGGGCGTCAAAAATCAAGCAACCAACCAACCGTTTGGTACCTGTAATTTTTTTTTCTATTATAACTAGTTGCAGAGTTAGCAGAGGGTGTTTACTTTTTTTCTCCACGACTGTACATTTGAAAGTAAATAAATAAAAAAAAAAGTGCAATAGCAATTGAAACTAATGTTATTATAGTTACTATTGGTATTTGTTTCTAGAACTTTACTGATTAAAAAGTTATAATAAAAATTCACCAAACCTTAGAGTAGCCGCTTTAAACCTTCTTTCCCGTATTCTTTCGTAAGTTCAATACTCTTTAAAAAACGAAGGAAATAATTTAACATCGTATGGAAAAAAATAAAATATTCTTTAATTCGATTTTCATTTTGTCTGGATCTATGTCAAGGTAACAATGATTTTGTTGATTCACTCATTTTCAGTTGCTGATAAAAATTATGAACTGGGAAATAAATCAGCTGTGATAGTTCTTATTCATTGTAATTTTTATTATCAAGGTTATCAAGAAATATTGAACTTTTCGATAAAATTACTTTTCTATAAGCACTATAAACATGAGAGTTTTTTTTTTCTTCTAATAATTTCAAAATAACAATAGAGACATATTCCATCTTTTGAACTAAAGCAAAAGCCTTGAAGAGGATACACTAAATAATAAAATAAAGCATTCATTGTAATTTTTATTATCAAGGTTATCAAGAAATATTGAACTTTTCGATAAAATTACTTTTCTATAAACACTATAAACATGACAGTTTTTTTTTTCTAATAATTTCAAAATAACAATAGAGACATATTTCATCTTTTGAACTAAAGCAAAAGCCAGAAGCGGATACACTACCTCCCGAGCCCCTTATCTGATGACCCCTTCCCCTCCTTCAAAGTGATGTATTTCAGTGTTTTCTGGCACTAAAAACGAAAATAAGTACTTTTAGTGCGGGTAAACACTGAAATTTCATAAAGTTGAAAATGTCACAATTCGGTAAATATTAGTCATAAAATTGGGATTTTTAAAGTTTTCTTCCTAGACATTGAACAATATCTGTCTAAATATAAGTTATTAGGTCCCAGAGGCCATATAAAAAATAAAATTTCGTATTTTTTTTATATATATAGCTTCTTATAAAATAAAAGCTGCACTTCATTTGTACGCTAAAAAGCTTACAAATCAAGTACAGCTTAAAAGTACGTCTACCTCATCTACCTAACATCTACCTACATCTAATCTAAATCTAATAGTACATCTACCTAAAAAGGTAGATTTCGTAAGAAATACTACCTATTGCAACCTCTCCTGTGTTGGAATTTCTGAAAAAAAATTTGCAGATCTACGCCGGTCATGGCCACTAGAACCCAAAACCACACCCAGTTCAAAACTTTATATATATATATATATATATATATATATATATATATATATATATATATAAACTTCCTGTACAATAATACCATTGAAAGATAATGAAAATGACCAATAATATGAAATCACAAACACCACATAAACCAAATATTATCTAAAATGTATAGTCCAATGCACACCAGTACTACCTTATGATGATTAAATTGGAAGAAAAAAAGAAAAAGAAACAAACACGATTATAGATACAGAAAAGAAAAAAAAATGAAATGCTTATATAGTAAATTACTTTATCAAGGGCGCAGAATTTACATATATAAGCAAGACAGTCATTTTCTGCAGAGAAAAAAGCTGAAAGCTAAATAACTTATTATCTCTGTGCCCTACTGACTGCATGATCAGAATAATAGAAGAAATATGAACACTGAATATTATGAAAGTCCTTGAAATGGAAAATATAAAAAATAAATATTTAAATAATTTTTATTATTATATATAAATGATATGATGTAACATTATTCAGCTTACTCTATTAAACTGTACAAGATTTTAATCCTAATTTCCTAATGCATATGTTTTAGATTGCCGCTATTTGAATAAGGTTAATTTTTACAGTTAAGTTAAAACAAATATTATAGCCATGAGTTGCAGTTAAACTAGATAAAGTACCTTGATAATTACACTTAATTAATAAAAATAGAAAATCATTACAATAATAAAATTTAAATGACCATTTAACACTTTTAAATTTAATATAACTATACTAAAATAATCTAAATCACTTAATTTATATTATCATAGCTAAAATTGATGCTATTACTGCCATCTAGTGATAAAAAAATATGTACAGTATATAGCAATGATAAATTCATAACTGCATTATAGAATTCTTTGGTGCTGCCATCTATTATGTAAATTTAAAAATAAAAATTCTCTTATGTTCCATCAATGAATGTAAATTTTGAAATAGTTTGAATTATTCCCTTAGCTACCATTTTTTTTTTTTTTTTTTTTTTTTTTTTTTTTTTTTTTTTTTTTACAATTTCCAATATTTAAGGGAAATGGATTATATATATATATATATATACAGGGTGTCCACTCTCAACGGTGTACAATGGCTAATTCCTAAATCATTAGTCTTAGACATATAGTTCTAATTACAAAAATGCTTTAAATGAGGTAAAGAAATATTTTAAAGGTGATTTGTGTCAATAAAAATATTTCCTAAAAAATTACGAAATTTAAATTTTTATATGGTTCCCCGGTCCTATAAGTTATATTTAGTAAATTTTTTCTTATACTCTGACAAGTAAGACAAAAAAAGTCCCGTTTATTCTACGATTAAAACTGACCAAGTAATAACTGTTTAAAGTCGGAGCATTTTCGCTGCAAATTAGGGGTCATTCACAAATTTAGTAGACATATAATTTCGTCCGATATATTGAAAAAATGGTTGAGAGTAAAATTAACACTGCAATATAAATTTGAAATCTTTAATCATTTTGACATATTAATAAAAAATATACATATTTGTAAGAAACCTATAATAAGAAAAATAAACAGATTTTTTGTTAAATAAAATGATGAAAATTAACAGTCTCAATTCTTCACAACATGCTACATATATTAAAATGTTATTAGACTGCAAAAGTTGGGTTATGTCACGTTTTTTAGATTTTGATAATTGATTTTTATTTATTTCTTTTTTACCGCTGAATCCCAAAATGACCTTCAGTTTTAACCATCACTTCAGGATTTTTCGCAAATTGTAAATTTTAAAGTTAAAAAGTTCAAAGTTATAATTGAATCTCCTCTCCTCCTTATCGGACCCCTCAGCTGTTTAGCTACAAGAATCCCAGTATAAGCCAAAAAATTGAATAAATTATTGAATTAAAGAAAATTAAATTACATAAAAAAAGTTTTACATCTGTTTTATATTATCACAGATCATATAATCAGATTTTCGCTATATTCTTTGATATTTAGGATTTACAAAAAAATTCTAACGTGATGGTTAAAAATGAAGGTCATTTTCAGATTCAGTGCTAAAAAGCACATAAAAATCAATGATCAAAAGTTAAAAAACACAGCCATTGCTTCTATTTTATAGTATCCTATTTTTGTTATTTTTTAAACTTCGACAATTTATGATTTGCAAATAATCCTGACATGACGGTTAAAAATTAAGGTAATTTTCGGATTCAGTGCTGAAAAATACATAAAAGTTAAAAAACACAACCATCGCAATCTTGTGTTTGAATTGTGAAATATTGAAAACTTTTTCTTAAACTTCTTGGCGGTAATCTATCTGAAATTTTTTGTGTCATCCAGTAAAATAAGTATAAATGGTAACCTCCGAAAATCTTAATAATGTTTGATTGTCTTCGGATTTACGTCACTATGTAAAATTTAATCTCGATCGGATATTTCAAAGTGAGTTAAAGTTCGAGTACAAATTTTGAACTGAAAAAATATACGTACGATCGTGAAAGCTAAAAAAAAAACTAAAAAATAACAAAATTTTTGTTAAAAGAAATCATGAAACGAAACAGTCTCAAATCCTTACAGAATAAAAAATATGTCAAAATACAATTATTTTAGCCAATCTGAAACTTAATAAAAGTTAACTCAATCGTAATACTTCAATTTATTTCAAAGCACAGGTACACATGAAATAAGTTTTTCGAATAATTTAAGCACTTGGTATATGACCCCTCAAAGCATGGTCGAACTCATTTCTGTTCAGTTGCCGAAAATTGGTATAAGTCATGCATTTTTAAAGTTTCATAATTCCGTCCATTTTAGTGTTATGTTAACAGGACTTTTTTTTGTCTTACTTATCAGTGTAATAAGAAAAAATTACTAAATATAACTTATAGGACCGGGGAACCGTATAAAAATTTAAATTTCGTAATTTTTAAAGAAAGTTTTTCATTGCCCCAAATTGTTTTTAAAATGTTTCTTTACATCATTTAAAACATTTTTGTAATTGGAACTATATGTCTATGACTTACGGTTTAGGAATTAGCCATTGGACACCGTTGAGAGTGGACACCCTGTACATCACTTTTTTATGGACTCGACCCAAAACCACCCTCAGTAAAAAACTTTATCTATCTATCTATCTATATATATATATATATATATATATATATATATATCACTTTCTTCTGGACACGATAACTTCCATAATTCTGCACTAATCTTTTCCAAACTGATACATAAAATCAAGGGGTAGAAAATCTCGGTCAAGTTCGTTAATGGACAAAATGTGACCATGGGGTGGAATTAGGGAGGGATTTTGTGAAAACCGAAAAACCCCATAACTTCTTAATTTTTATACATATCAAATCAGTTTAAAGTTATTATTACTTCTAGGAAAAGGGCAAAAAATTTATGTATCACAGACTTTTGATAAAATTAAAAAAGGGCTGAAGGGCCGCAAAAAATAAGGTATTAGGGAGAAAAAAAATCATAACTTCGTCAATTCTTAAGATATCAAATTCACTTAAACTTATTATAAATCTTCTTAATATTATCTACAACTTTTACATTGACAACTTTTTGATAGGACCAACTCTTACTGCAAAAAAAGAAAGAAAAAAAATGGGGTGTTGAAGAAGAAAAAAATTCATAACTTCGTCAATTCACACGATATCCAATCCGCTTAAATTTATTATACATCTTATCAATATTATCTACAACTTTCATATGACAAGTTTTTGATAGGTTCAACTCTTACAGAAAAAAAATAATAATTATAATAATAAACAAAAATAGGGGTTGACGAAAAAATTATCGTATTAAGGTTGTACTCAAATCCAAACTGCTTAATTTCTGACCCCTTTTTATATTCATTTTCACCCTCAAACGCATCCAATTGGCAGGTTTTCTTATTCAGAAACTATATAATGTGCTGTATTGGTCGATTTTTTGATAAAGGCAGAATATATTTCAAAAAATGCTGTCAAAGTGGGCATTTTGAACCGAATTTCCCGAAGCGATAGTGCTGGAAACGAAAAAAATGATCGTACTGATGAAATAATTGTAAATCAAGTTCTAATTAATTGAACAAAAAATAAAAACACAGGTTGCTTTTAAGTCGCTTCAAAAAATCGCGTCACCAAGTTTCATGTTTTACTTTTAAAACTGAGTCTGAAAATGTATCAGAGAAATTTCGAGTTGTTGAGCGGGGAAAAATATTTTGTTTAACACTGACTTAATGTAATTTCGATAAAACAAGTTCTTACAGAAAAATGAAATTAAAAATTTGTCAAAAGCGGCCAGATAAAATTGTTAAACTGGGTTTATCTCTAATCTTGATTTAGTTTTTGTTGGTGAAATTAGTACTTAACTTCGAAATCTACCTCCGCCTGTAGGCCGAGCCGGAAGGGATTATTTTGCTATTGGAAAAATGTTTTTATCATCAACAATTTAAACGATAACTGCCATAACCTCAATTTTGAATCGCCCTACATTATGCAATTCTGAAAACATTTTTTAATCTTTTGCATACTTTTTTCAGAATGGATTTACAATAAGTAAATTTAAAAGTTAATGTTTTTTCACATAAACATTTATATGAAGTCTCTAACTTCAAATGAACTTTCTTAGTTTAGAAACAGTGCCTTATTTACGGCAGGACATTCGAGGCACGGGCCCAGGGCCCCTGATCTTCAGGGGCCTTCAAATGCTGCTGAGATTTTATACTTATTTTCCAAAATCTGATGTAGTTTTAACATCTAATGGAATGTCACATTTCATTTTGCATTTTCTTGTGTTCGTATCCTATTTTTTAACATCATATATTTTGCCCAAAACGTCCACATTTAATTAGTTTATTATAATGAATATTTTCTTTTATCTTTATAACTTTAAAAGTATATTGTATTTTTAATTCTTATTTAATCCTGTTCCTGTTCTCGTCAGATTGTTTGGGGGGTTGGCGCACGTAGCTCGTAGGCGGCAGAGTTATTTGAAAAAAAAAAAAAAAAAAATTGTAGCTTGGTATTGCGAAACATTTATTATTAGTTATTGCATGCCTTATCGATATATAGAATTGCATAGGAAAAGATATCAGCACCACGCAAACTATTATAAAACATATAATTCTTTAAATTTTATATTTGTGAAACAATTATTTAAAATTAATTTAATGATATTCAAATTTAAATTTTTAATGGATATTTTAAAGTAATTATTAAAGTCAATAATAGTTACTTTATTAAGTACCTTTTTCATTATATATATATATATATATATAGGGTCAGGTGGGGTAATTATGACCGCCGTCATATTGGAGAAAACTGTGTATGGTAAAATTTTGTTTCATGCTTAGATATTAACCTCATAATGTTTATTTCATCTCTGATATTCTTCATTATTAGTCTGAAGCCTTTTTGATATCCGAATAGCAATTTGAAACTAAGTCTATAAAATTTTTCATAAACGGATTTGTCACTTTGGAGTTCAAATTGGTTACAATTAAACCATACAAATGTGTATTGGCAAGTATAAATATAAGATATAGTGGTCATAATTTCCCACTAGTGGTCTTAATTACCCCAAACTTATGTGATTGTGAGTTTTTGGTGGGGTAATTATAACCACCCTTTTAACTTAAAAAAACAGCTATGAGAATTAAAACTTTTAAAAGATGTTCTTAAAGGATCAAAGTTACTTCGTATGTACTAAAATCACCACTTTTCTTAATAGAAATAAGCAAAAAAAAAAAAAAAATAAATAAAATAAAATAAAATAAAATAAAATAAATAAATAAATAAAAATAAAATAAAATAACTATGTTGAAAATGTAAAAAGTGGTCATAATTACCCCGCCTGACTATATTACTTAATCCCATTGTAAGCATCGGTGCAAAGAGGTCCCCGTAAGCATCTGTGCCCAGGGCCCCCAAATTTGTAAATCGGTCCCTGTTTAGAAAGTGATTTTACTAGAATATGTGGTCAAGGTTGGATGATCACTCAGGACACTAAAATTTAAGGGGGAAAAGTAGACAAAATGCTTGATTAAAACGTAATTGCTTCGGTAAAAGATATCTTATGTAGAGATGTTGAGAAAATCTTGCCCAGGAAGCTGTGACTACAAAAGCAATCTCCGTGTAAATCCATCACAAACTGGAAGCCGAAAGACTGCAAGAATCCAATATTTTCTTCTTATGAATATCAAAAATATTAAAAGGGGATTAGCATTTGGAATTACACGTTTATATGTTAATTACCTACAAGATTCTATAAATGAGTGAAACAAAAAATACTGCACATAATTTCATTTTTCCATAAAATATTAGCCCGATATAAAGATAAAAATGTGAAAGGAAATCTTAGTATCGGGGTCCTTTCCTTCTGGGCCTCTAGGGTTCAGCCTACTTAGCATAATGGGTAATCCACCTCTGGCAAAAGCATTAATAACCCATTGATTAAGGTCAGTTGAAAATACATAAGGTTGGTACAGTCCTTTAATTCGAATACCAATATTTCTCAATAGTAATATTTGGTTACTTAATGATATAAATTCTGCGATTATGTATCACGTCGATAGTTACTCGAAAATACTGGTGTTAAATCGTAAAACTGAACAAATCCTGCTACACGGGCTTGACGGCGACTACCAAGTGTTTAATATGGTAATTAATATAGTTTAAATCGCTTATAATGACAAAAATTATTCGTTATACGCGAGCTTCGTTACAGTTGATTTCCTTGATAACTTTATTAAGAAATTTAGATGTATCTATTTTCAGTGGGGATGCTAGCCGTACATATATGGTTTATGGTTTAAAATAATAACCCATTTTAAATTCAGAAAAAAAAAAAAAAGTAATATGCGTATGAGTGAAAGGTTTGGACGAAAATGCTTTTCATGATCGAAACTTTTGCTTAAGGCATGCCTCAAATCCAAGAGGGCAACTTTATGACATAAGTTTTAATTTATTTTTGCTCGGAAATGCATGAAACTAGCAGTTGTCGTTGTTCAGAAACTATGTAATCGAGCTGTTTTTCCGATTTTTTACAAACGCAATAGATCTTTCAGAAAATAGTGTCAAAGTGGGTGTTTTGAACCGAATTTCCGCGCGAAAGTAGAATAACCATTTAAGAAAGGGCGAAAAAAGTGTTTGTCACGTGATCAAAATCGCTTATAACTCAATAGGTAATTTATTAATCAAAAAACGGTAAACACAGTTTGATTCCAAATCGCTTCCATGGTCAGGCTTTTCAATTTTATATCTTTCCGTTAAAAAATGAATTTGTAAATATGTCAAAACGTTTTGCGCTTATTGAGCAGAGCAGTTAAGAACAGCCTTAAGCAAATTAAAAATACTTAGTTAAAAAAATTGGCCATAGAGGACGCCATACCTTCGAAGTCGAAAAAAAGCATAAAAAGTGCAACATAAGGAGTTACAGACCATTTATTTTGTGTAATTTTCAAACATATTTCAACTTTTAGAATGGAATTTTGAGTTAAATGTTCGGATGTGACTCGAGCTACAAAAGGAGCAGGCATTGAAATATGGTAGTAGATTGTCGGATCTGGAACTGCTTCATCTTGAGTTTTTGATGCTTTTTAAAGCTTTAGTAGTTTAGCGCCATCTATGGTCAATTTTTGGAACTATTTGCTTAAACAGAACTTCATCGAATAATTGGATGGCACTAATATGTAGTGCGCGATAGACAACTTTATAGGGGAGTGGCCCAAATTAATTTCATTTTTTACCTTTCATTTGTTCTTTTCTCCGTTTTTTCTCTTTATTTTACTGCCTTATTTTATTTATTTTTTAGTCTTACTGTTAAGCTTTATGAACGCATTTCAGTGTTTCATAGAAACTTTATTTTTTTAGATATTTATGTAGTTTTTAATTATTATAATAAACAAACTTAAGAAATGCTCATATTTTTAATTATAGTGAATCCCAGTCTATAATAATCATTACACCGCTTTTAACCCATTCGCGACCATGGGTGCATATATGCACCTCCAAAAAGTGCATAGAGAATTTGTTTTTGGTACCAGTAAAAACAAAACTAATATTTGTTTTATTTTAGGTTGTTATCAAATTCAAGAGGTCAACTTTAAGAAATAAGTTTTAATTTATTTTTGTTCGGAAATACATGAAACTAGCAGGTGTTGTTGTTCAGAAACTATGTTATTGAGCTGTTTTTTTTCGTTTTTTTTGCAAACGCAATAGATCTTTCAGAAAATAGTGTCAAAGTGGGCGTTTTGAACAGAATTTCCGCTCGAAAGAAGAATAACCACTCAAGAAAGGCTGAAAAACGTCTTTGTCACGTGATCAAAATCACTTATAACTCAATAGGTAATTCATTTATCAAGAAATGGGGCTTTCCGTTAAAAAATGAATTTGTAAATGTGTCAAAATGTTTTGCGCTTGTTGAGCAGAGCAGTTAAAAGCAGCCTTAATTAGAGCATTTTCCTGATTATTTAAGTAAAGGTAACTTTTTTTTAAGTGGTGCCAATCGAATAAAAATTGTGCAAGAACCGCCTGTCTGGAAAGTTTGCTTTCCTCTTCCCAATCCTCCATGTTTTCAAAATTTTGGATGCAGGAAAACACAATGATAAACATACGAATGAACCACTAAAATCTGGTTTTCAGGTGTTTTCCACCAAGATATGACTTGGCAGACCGATTGCGTTTTAATATGCGAATCGAGTTTTAACTAATTCTGGATTTTCCGCCGTGAATTCGATGAGGTGATTGTCTGTGTTGCCGGTCTATTAGTTAAGAAAAAAAATTCTTTTTTTGGTTTGTTAAAAAGAAAAAAAAATGAAATTTTCATTGAATAAGACATAATTTTGGTACCGAAAAATGTTATTTGCTTTATTGTAGCAAATGCGTTAAGCAATTTCTTTCAGTTAACTTTTCAACCCTTAATCACAGTGGCTCCAACTTACATGGGCTCATGGGGCGCGATCCGACCCAATAATTTAATCTCTCCGCCCACCCAATTTCAATTGATTTAGTTCGTAATTTATTTTTTTTAATTATTTAATTGCTGAAATGAAAGTTGGTTTTATTTAATGTTCTCAAAATAATTTTGTTTGAAAAATAGTAAGGACATGAATTTGACTTACAGGAGTACTGAAAACCCTTCAGCGGATGCATAGTTAAATTTCTCACGAAAACAAATTTCCAATATTTTTTGCCATCTATTTTGATGTCTTCAATTCATAAAGCACATAGAAGACTAAAATGTATGCTTTTCTTGACATTCAGTTTTTTGCACTTTTGATAGTTAGCAATTCCAATGTTATTTAAAATAAATATTAATGTATGTATAAGGAAGAATTTATAAGAATACAATTGAATAAAATTATTTATAAAATTATAATTAATTATAGTAATTTAATTAAAAATTTGCTTTGAAAAATTATAATTTAATTTCGGATTATCATCTTTAGACATTCACTCTTCCCCTCTCTTTCTCCACATACATACACATTAAGGGCAAAAAATTACATATATTATTTTACTCAACAATTTTTGAGCTCACCCAATATTTTTGAAAAGTTGGCGCTTTTGCTTAACCACAAAGGCAAAAAAAAAAAAAAAAAAAAAAAAAGCGCTCGTTCATAGGTGGGGTGCACGCGGACCACAAATAATGATAATAATTTTTAAATTTGTATTGCATTAAATCAAAGGAACATATCAATCGCCCACAAGAAAAGTGACACATCTCGACAAAACTGAATTTTACAGGAGAGGCAAAAGAAGATTTGCATGATTTACCACTTAGCTCTACAAACGTGCATAAAAGCGCAAAACACTTAAGAATGAAGACTTTAATACAGTTTGGAGGGTTGAGTAATTTTACCTCTCCACACAATTCCCCCCTCTTCTGTATGGCCACGAATGGGCATACAGAGTAATAAAGCGATTTTCCGGATAACTATACTTATGCACTTAGGAAACTTTTTTCTGTAGCAAAACATCCACGACAGACCTATTAGTAGAATAAAATGCAACATGAATTTTTGCGAGATGCGTCATTTTTCTTACGAATGGGCATATAGAGTAATAAAGCGATTTTCCGGATAACTATACTTATGCACTTAGGAAACTTTTTCTGTAGCAAAACATCCACGACAGACCTATTAGTAGAATAAAATGCAACATGAATTTTTGCAAGATGCGTCATTTTTCTTACGAATGGGCATATAGAGTAATAAAGCGATTTTCCGGATAACTATACTTATGCACTTAGGAAACTTTTTTCTGTAGCAAAACATCCACGACAGACCTATTAGTAGAATAAAATGCAACATGAATTTTTGCGAGATGTGTCACTTCTCTTGCGAGTGGGCGATATGTAATAGACCAATTCTTTTTTAATGGACTCGCATAAAAATATTAAGATTAACAGCATGCAGTACACATTAAATCAGTACGCAATGGACATATTTAATTTTTTCGTGTTTTTCATACAAATATTTTCATGTGGGGTCGGCACGCTCCCTATGTGTGTGTGTCGACTTTTAAAAATTGGTAGCAGTAAATTATCTGTTATTCGCACTCTGACGTCTTTATTTTCATCTAAACAGACATTTTATATTCAATAAATTTATATAATTTTAAAAGTAGGGCAGAGTGTAGATGAATGAGACAATTTTCATATTTAGACTGCAATGTTAAGTGTATACAATGTTAACTTCAAAGCATTGTTTAAAAGAATACTTCAATATTTAGTAACTTATTGGCACTATAGTTTCAGTTAAGAAAGAATTCTTGTTTAATTTTAATAATTTTTATAATGCATTACATATTTTCCAAGTATCAATGGGATATGTATGAAGATTTGCGAAAAACATTTTATTCCTTACTACAATGGTATATTTTATTTACCAATTATTGATAACACATGTTTTAATGTTTTACTGTTTTAAAGATAGAAAACATTGGATTATAGTTCCATATAAAAAGGGGGGGGGGGGGTGCTCAAAAAATAAATATCTTCTATTGAAGAATTACTTTTACCATATAAAATAGCTACAATAAAAATGACAACAGATTATTTCACTAACTAATGTTATGCATTTATCGCTTGTAAAATTTAAAAATTCTGTCAACAAAATATTTGAGATTACGTTTCATCACGCAAAAATAAATAAAATTTTAAGATTATCTATTAATTAGTTTAAAGCTCAAACAGAAAAACTTTGGTTGTTGAAAAATATACTTTGTCTAATATTCTAATCTTCTGTAATATGAACTGTTTTGAAACTATATCTGTTTAATGATCTTAGTGATACCATTTATCAAATGAAATACCAATTTATTTATGATTGTAGACCATATAAACATTTTTGTTTTCGCATTGATCACCCGTTTCACTCAATTCCACTTTCCCAACACAAAGTAAGGTACGCAATGCGACTGCATAAGCTAAATAAAAAAATGTATTTTAGTAATAATAATTTCTACAGGCTATATAACATTTTTTTTTCCTTTGATGGTACTGTTGTGGAATTATTAGCATACCGTTTCAAAGGAATATCTTTATCCTGAATAAAACAGATATCTGTATCATCTCGAGGTATAAATCCTGATACTTTACTGATGGTTAGGGAGAGCAGGAGAAAAAAATTACACCCAAGAGGTAGAAACCCTTGTTGCACCGTTACGCCCTTATTTCCAATAATGTCATCGTGTGCGCTCTTTTTAGCAAAAATGACATCCAAACAGTAATTAATTTCGTTTCAGACTTTCAAATATGATAGTACAAAAAAGTTAGCTGGATGCTTATCTTGAGTCTTTCCTTTTTGTTTGCAGATTTGAATTTTTAGCGCCATCTACGTGAAAATTTTAGAATTATTTTCTTTAAATTAACTTAAATAAAACTCTTGATCACCAGGAAAATTTCACCCAAACGTTTTCTCGTACGTTAATTATTTTTAATTTTTAATAAATTTTAAAATGTGTCAAGCAGTTTTGGCCCACCCTGTATTTTTAAAGTCTCTAATGAAATAATGAATCACAAAAAACTGTTCAGTGCAAATACAGTCGAACCTCGTTATCCCGACACTCTAATGGTCGGAAAAATTTATCGTCATAAGCGGAGTGTCGCGGTAACCGGAGTTGGAGAAAAATATGTTTATAAAAAGCTATATTTTAAATTAATTTAAGAAAATTTTAAATTCATAACTGCTCTTGGATTTTTAAACAATAAAACTTTATTATTAAACAAAATAAACACAAAAACAAAATTGAAAAGAATAAAAATCAAATTTATGATGACTTTTTTTTTTTTTTTTTTTTGTTTTTTTTTGTTTTTTTTTTATTGCTACATGAAATATTGTTCAATTAAGGTTTGCTTTTTCCTAGATGTGCTTCCTAAAATTCTTTTTTCAATATTATACAATGAATTGTAATGAATATTCGGTGTTTCAGAAATGGACGTTAGAGAATTTCTGGTCGTTTCAATGCAATGCAATGCTTCGGTTTTAGTCAGATGAAAAACGCCGTGTAACCACAAGAAAGCGCCACCTGACCAGAACAAAAAGACCGTGAGTAGACTGATGTGTGGGTTTATTTATCCAGATAAAGGATTAAAGTAAAATTTCTCATTTATATCGATGGGTATTTTAGACACTTGTGGAAAGTTTGCATAAGACATTTCTTACCGCTTAATTTCCGTGCTTATAAGATGGATTATGAAAAATGGACAATTTCCTAAACTGTCCGGATATCCGGAGATGAAAATTATTTAACGACGCAAAATACGGAGTTCGTTTACATTAAAATCATATACAGAAAATCGGGACTTTGAAAAACTGACGTAATAAGCGGAGTGACGTGAAAACAGGGTGTCGGGATAACGAGGTCCGACTGTAATACTTTCTTTATTTTCATTTTTCCTTACAGTGGATTTCATTTTAAAAGGAAAGATTTTCCTGAATAAAATGTATTTGATAAAAGCTGACGAATTATGTTACCTACTTATAAACAAACAAAAACAGAAAAAGAAAAACCCTCTGGAATAATATTTTAATTATAAGCCAGTAATCAAAGTTTTAAAAAATAATTAAGGTTTTGAAATGAAATATAATCAAGCAAATAAACAACATCACATATCTTCACGTTGTTTACTGAAGTTATTTGTTTGCTTCTTCGCTGAATGTGGATTACCTTGCTTTCTGCTTCAGCAAGAGTGAGAGTTAATGAGACAATAACCATAATTTCATTCCTCTACGCAAAAACCATGACGCAACTTCCTTGTTTTGAAACAGATCTTTCCTCAACTATTAAAACACATAATAAAAAAAAACAGTGAACGATTCTAAATATATTCTGTTATTATAAACTCCATGGTCTTTCGCTTCAATTCAATATTTTTTTCTTTCTGAAGCAACTTGTCTTTTGTTTTATTTTACAAGAAAATTTTAATTTTAAATATACGGTTGAAACAGTGTATTGTCGAAAATGTCATGACGCATAGATGCCAAACAGTATGCTGTTTGCTGCCACTAAATATTTTATTCTTCGACTTATTTGATGACGAAATCTTGCGATTAAATAAGGCGGATGATGCTATAAAGATTTAGTGGTGGCAAATGTACAATTTGAATTTGGTATGTATGCGTGATGCGTCAAGACCTTCACGACACCCCTATAAATCTGAACCAACTCTTTTGTTTAGGAAAGAGGGAAGGGGGGGGGGGGTAAAGCCTTCAAAAATGAAAAGTTTTTTCCCCTTGCCTGAAAATTGTACACATTTTTCCTTTTTCCAACGCCGTCTTTCTCAATGTTCAATTACCTCAATTGCCTGAAATTACTCAATTGGCTGAAAAATCCGTGCTATAGTGCTAATCATTTAAATGCATTTTCCTTAGAGTGGTGTTTTTTTTTTAACTGATGGGCACCGGAGAAAATTTAGTACTTGAACTACCGACTTTTACTGCGGAGTGAAGTTATACACGAAACGTTTGGTGTACCACTTAACTTATCAGTATAATTCTTATTTTTTCCTACAAAAAAGCTTCTAAGAAAATCTTTTGCATGCACAGCCCCCTCTCCCCCACAAAAAGCACTTTAAAATAGAATAATAATAGTAATAATAATAATAATAATAATAATAATATTTTGTAAAATTGAATGGCTTGCCTGATTTTTTCAGTCGGTTAAAAATGTTTTTAGGCTGCTTTCAAATCCAAAGGAGACATATTTTTTAATTCATATTTGTTTGGAAACGCATGAAATTGACAAGTGTTGTTATTCAGAAACTATGCAATCGAAAGAGTTTTCCATTTTTGGCGAACGCAAAAGATCTTTCATAAAATAATGTCAAAGTGGCTACATTTCTGCACGAGACACCGCGAGACAGGAGAAAATCTGGTTGTCATGTCACCAAAATCGGTTATAACACAAGTAATTTATTTATCAAAAGACGGAAAATTCATTTCGATTCGAAATTGCTTATAGTCAGCCCTGCCGATTTTATGCCTTTACGTTAAAAAATGAATCAGTAAATGTGTCAGAACGTTTTGCGTTGTTGAGCAGGACATTTCAGAACAGCCTCAAACCTTTGCTTGCCTCAAGTCAAAACCATCGTTACTAAGCAGCAGTTTCCGCCAGTCAAAAAGAATACAAATACGAGACATTTTCTTATTCTGATCTTCCTGATAATCGGATTAATTTTATTCTTATGGGATATGCTGTTTAACCCTTTATCTATTGACGGTACTTATAAGTACCACTCACTTCAAACTTTCATCCCATAGTGAATATTATTAATATTCTAATGATACTTTGCAAAAGCACTCTTTTAACTTCACTTTTTCACGATGCATGGCAGCAGTAGTTCAAGGTTCGTTATTTTAGCGAAGAAGGGGGCTATCTTTGAAACAGTCGATTGTGATTTGTGCCGACATTTTGTACAGATTGTCACGCTTGTCTTTTTATTGCTGCAAACATAGTAAAGGACATAAGATAAGTGTTGTATTTTTTTACGTGTTCATTATGATCTTAGAATACAATTTGACAAGCTATTTTAATTGAGCGGTGTATGTACTTGAATTGACAGTTGAATTACTCGGCGGTACTTATAAGTATCGCCAACACACTGGGTAATGGAGAAAAATTCTTGCTTACTTTTCATCTGTTTAGTTATCTATCGTTTTATCTGCGTCTATCGTAGTTATCTGCTTTATAATGTAATTACTAAATTGTAGAGTAGTAATGTTTTTTTTTTCTGGTATTTCGTTCCTGTTTCATTATTATTTTTTATAGGAAATCGAAAAAGTTGTGGCACCGGCTCTTTTTTACTATGCTAGAAATGGCAGATGTAAATTCACATATTGCATATGTGGAGATGCGAGAGAACATGTTGTCCCTGGAATATATGCGTCACATAACTAAAGGACTACAAACAAAATCGAAACCTAAAAATAATTGTTTTTTTAATACCATCAAATTTGAATTTTTACTCATTTTTTCATGTGTAAAATAAAACTATGTCAATTTTATATATTTTTATTGTTAACTTATGAGCGTCTTCTTGGTATTTAGCGTTTTAAAGAGTTTAAACTTTATATGAAATATCGTTCGGGTTTTCTGTTACGAGAATATTTTAGGCACAGTGTACTGACGGTACTTTAAAGTACCACTTTAATTAATTACCTCTAACGAATTAAATTTCTTACGGGTGAGTATTTTTTTTTATGTATATCCTTTAATTTTCTTTGTAGTAGCTGAAAAAAAGTTACCTGATAAAAAAATTGCAGTAGATAAAGGGTTAAACTTTGCTTAATATAATGGTGATTCAGTTTGAAAATAAGTTGTCGCCTTTTTTTTCTCCAGAAAATTACAAAAATTACCTTAATCTGAATTATTAAATTACCATCTCCCGGCGCGGTATCTCCCTTTAAGGGAGTCATCTCTTTCAAACATCCAAAAAAAGTTTTTAATAATAATAATAATAATATATATATATATATATAGTAGAATTAATTAAGAATTCAGAATTAATAAGGAAAATATTTGCGCTGCCGCGCAATACTTAAATTTAAGAAATTTCTACATCGCACAGTCCTACTGAAGAGTGTGTATCTAGAGTATCTATGTATATAGAGCTCATTTTTTTTTCTTTTTTAACAGGGCCATTCAAAGGAATACGAATATATGTTAATCCTCTCGCTGCGAAACTCGAGATTTCCTCGGGCAACGTAAAAGTGACAAAGATTGCGCAACCCGAGATATCCTCAGGGATTCATTTTTTCCACTGGCGACTATTTTTTAATTCAACTCGGACCACTTTTTAAATACAAAAAATTCCATATAGACTTTAACAACATCTACAAGAGAAATATACTGCAAAATTGATCTTCTTACAATAGTGGTGAGACACTAAAAAGAATCTCCAGTGATAGCCCTGATTTAGCCCGATTTAATTGTTTAATTATTGACTCAGGTTTGAGTTAAAGAAAACCTCTTTTACAAAATATGTTTACATATTTAAACTCTAAAACATATATAGATTTGAAATATGTAATTAAAGAAATGCGCAATTTTTTAACCTATTTTGATTTTTAAACAGAAAGCTTTAGTGGGCGTTACTCTAGCATGTTTCATTGTATGATTAAAATTTTCGCATTTATATTATAAATGAATGTATATAATAATGGTATTGTTTCTAATCAAAATATTTATATGCATATTGTCACCACCTTTACCCCCCCCCCCCCCCCCCCCCAATCCCGTTTTTTTTTTTATCATAAAACAAGCAGCGTCGACAAAAATGACTACGTCATCGAGTTATAAGATGAAATTATGATAAAGGACAAGATAATAAATAATAGATAAATAAATTATTGGTCTGTCTCGATCACAACTTATATAAGCAGCATATGCGCCAATTCCTCATTTAGGCGATAATGTTACGCCATTGAATTTTGACATTCATATCGGCAAGATTTCAACACATTAAATATACCGATTAATGCAATATAAATATGTCAGTCTGCTTCGTGATATCTTTGTACCAGGGTTGTCGGTTTGGCCTACAATTTTAATTCGAAATTTCAAATTAATACAGCAAATTTATAAAGAAGAATTTTTACTTTATGCGATCTTTAAATGTCTCTTTTTAAATAAAGCATAAAATAGTGTTCTTTATTCCTGGTATGAACACTAAATTTCTGAATAAAAATGGAGGCCAATCTGGCAACCCTGCTTTGTACGATATGAGCAGAACAGGTCGCCAATCTGTCATTTTTACGATACTATCGCATTATTGAATTTCGGCAGGAAATTTTAATATGTTATAAATACCGATTCGTAGAATAGAAATACATCACAGTGTGTCTCGAGATATCTTGGTAGAATATAAGAACAACGGGGGATCAATTTTCATTTTGGAAATACTATTGTACGATCAAGTTTCAATATGAAATTTTAACCAATTAAAGATACTGATTGGTAAAATAATAATATGTAGTTTACTTCGCGATGTCTTAGTACGATTAAAAAGAACGGGACGCCAATTCGTCATTTTGCCAGTACTATCATGTTTCCGAATTTCGGCATGAAATTTTAACATATTTTGCCGGATCTTGACCAGTATAATAAAAATATTATAACTTGTAATATTTTGATACGATATGAGAACAAGAGGACCAATGTGTGAGTAATAAGTTAACTTGGAGCCTCTGCCAACGTCCGATGTGTTAAAAGCCAGTGCCTTCTTTGATCCCAGTGGGCTTAACTTAATGAAAATTGCGTTTAAATTTTACAGGGGGGAGGGGAATCGTCTATGCTACACTGTTAAAAATATCGTGAAAAATTACCTCTGTTTTTAAAGGCTATCTATATTCTGACCAATAAGAATGCTACATAAACGCCTGCGGAGCAATCTCATTGGTCAGAAAATAGATAGCCTTTAAAAACAGAGGTAATTTGTCAGGTTCTGAGAAACATCTGCTATTGGAACTGGGGTTATATATTATTCTTTTTACGGGTATATTGTATTCATGTCGCTGGGTCTGTGTACTTCGAATTTGAAAGTAACGTTCCTTCCTTATCTGAAACTGGATTGAGCCGGTGAAAATGTGCAGATTGGGTGAAGGAATAAAAGATGGTTGGAGAGGGGTTTTCCCGACCTTTTGAGATGTCTGTTGAAGATGGGGAGACAAAGGCATTCCACGAACGACGAAAAGAGCTTGGAATGCGGGCAGATAGAAAACCCCGAGGGGTTACGTTGAGTAAAGGCAGAAGGTTGCTAGGGGCAGGCTCTTCTGCTGAGACAGTTAGTTGAAGGCTGGAGTGCCAAGCGCAAGGGTAGTTCCTTGGATAGCTCTGAGAGAGAGCGTAAGGTTGAGTGAGGCTCGGAGAGCTTAGGATTAGAGCCCATGTGTTGGGAGATTGAGATTGATCTCCGGAAAAGCTAATTTAACGCGTATAGAGTGAGAGTGATATAACGTAGTTTTAACAGTACACAGCCAGCTTTACTGTATTTGATTTAATGTTGAACCGGATCACCTACATCCGAGTTTTAAGTGTAAATAGTGTTTTGTGTTGTGTAATTAGTGTGTAAATAAATTGTTAAATTAATTAATTGAAAGCGTTGGTTTTCATTTAAACAATCCTCACAGATCGTGACCGATATCACGTAATCATATCGGTGGTGGCAGCATATAAATAGCACGGAATTTCTTCAAAGTTTTGCGGACTAAGAGGAAACTCCGACATAATTTTTCTCGATATTTTTAACAGTGCTAGACATTGCCTTTCTTCCGATATTTGTCAAGAAAAAGGGTGTAATTGGGGTTTTCAAGTTTTTTCCTCGTTTCAACTTTTTAAAATTTGAATTTTTTTTAGAAAATATTCTTAGCTAGAATTTGTATCTTTAATGTACACACCATGCCAAATTTCAAGTTTCAAGACCTTTTTCCTTTTTACACTGTTCAGCGCGTGTATTTGAGACTTCAAAGTAGCAACTGTGTCAAATTTCAAGTTTTTATTCTTAACAATTCAATACAAATTTAGAACATTTTTAAATCGCTTTTCACTCATTTCAACCTTAACTGTTCCCTGCAATCATTTATTCCTTAACAGTAAAAGCCATATCAAATTACAATCTTCCATCTCTAGCAATTCTATTAAAAATCGTAATTTAAAGCGTTTTTAGAATGCTTTCCGCTCGTTTCACCAATTTAATTTCGAATTTTTTTATAAGCTACTCTTAGAGAGCATTTGTATCTCAAACGTAACCGATTATGCCAAATATCAAGTTTCTAATCGTTTCAGTATCACGAAAATCGCAATTTAGAACTTTTTTCTTCGGCTACCTTTAAAATTTCAATTTTTTTTTTTTAACTGTTCTGTGCGTGAATTTGCGTCTTAAAAGTAATAGCCATGTCAAATTTCATATTAATATCCTTAAATATTCCATAGAAATTGCAATTTAGAAAGTTTTTAGAATATATTTTGCTCATTTGATCCTTTTAAGTTTCGAACATTTTAGGAACTTAAGAGCTTTAATTTCTTATAAGTAACTACAAAGTCAAATTCCAAATTTCTGATCCCTTCTAAAACTAACTAAACTAAACTCTGTGGCTATACAATCCAAGAAGGATCTGGGCCGACAGTGCCCATCTCTGTTTTCTTGACCCTGGGCCCCGAGGTGCTAAGCAGCATGCGTCCCGGGCAGGTGGTCAACCTAACGCGAGACCCTCGGTGTTTAGTTCCCAAACAAGCTTGGTACTCATTTTATCGACCCCAAAGGGATGAAGGGCTGAGTGAACCTTGCCCAGTCGGGAGTCGAACTCTCGACCTGCGGTGCGGCAGACAGGCGTGCTGACCACTACACCACTGGGCTTCTCTGATCCCTTCAGTATCAGAAAAATCACAACTTCATACACTTTTTCGCTTCTGTGCCCCCATGACGTTAGTGGCGCCGGAATAAAGTATAGAATATATTGGAGCATGGACAGTCATCATCGATTGGCCGCCATTATTTTCGAAATCGGTTTGGTAGTTCCAGAGATTTCCCCTCCAAACAAACAGGCGTTGCTTCTGTATAATAATAGATTGATAATATTGTTCCCATTTGCTTAAAATAATTACAAAAATCATATCAGTTTTATAAAAAGTGTTTCAACTTTCCCTATTCCCCCTAAATAATTTGCACATTTTGACCTTGGTATATCTGAATAATTCTGTGTGATCCTGTGTAATATCAATAAGGAAAATCACATAGTGACTCTAAATAACAATTTCGTAGCAATGAAAGCTTATTCAAGAAAGTTAAATAGCGGCCATATTTAGGTTTTCGTCTATTCAATTAAGAGGCTACTTCAGTCAAGTGAAAAGACCCGTTCGCTAATGCTAATCCTATAGAAGAAATTTGTAACGATTTCTCGGTTGCATTTTAATATTTTTAAATGATTTTTTTTGTATTGGATAGCTGAGATCGATCTGTACAAAGGTCGTTTTTTACCTTTTCTATTTTATTTACAGATATTTTTAATGATGACACTTTCATTTTGGGAACCGGTTTCGAAACTGAATGCATCCTCATTAAAAAAATCTGCAATCGAAATCGAAAAAGTAAAAAACGGCCTGCATAGAGATCGATCTCAGCTATCCAATGCAAAAAAAAAATCATTTCAAAATATTAAAATGCAACCGAGATATCGTTATAAATTTCTTCCATAGGATTAGCATTAGCGAATGGGTCTTTTCACTTGACTGAAGTAGCCTCTTAATGGAGTAATGAATAAAGAGTAGGGGACATATAGTGAGAGTCTATCAGTTGCGAGTGAAGTAACTGAACAGGATGTCACATGTTGGCGGCTAATTTTTTACATCGAATCGATTGTTTCTGATAATCGCCGAAACAAACTTCCACCAGTAAATTTTGAATAGATAATTTTCCTTATTTTAGCGGCTTATTCCTGCAAAATTTTTTTCAGAAATATGGTAAAAGTTTCTGTTTCTTTTCACTGGTGGGAGTTGGCCCTTGTATTATAATCTCTATAACTGACACAAGGTTGTTTAGGTTGTCACAATATAGCCGAAAAGCAGGACCTGACAGCAGCAGAAGTTAACACCCACCGGTAAAAATAAATATCTGTTTTTGGCCATAATTATCACCAAAATTATGGATTAATAAGGCGTTTAAATAAGACAAAAATTTCTGTTCAAATTTACTGGTGGTACCTTGCGCCGGACGTAATGAGTAACTGCGAAAACGTTTATAGTTGAAGCTTCACTATTTTGAGGATATGTCATTTCCTCTTTATTCATAGTTCCATGATTCAATTAATGATTAAATTAATCGCGATTGAATTTATCCAGATTGAATTTTTGCAGATTGAATCAATCAATTTTTTTTTAAAGAGCAATTACATTTTCAATTTCAATCATGATAAATTGAATCAGGATTACATTTCGGATGATTGAAAACTTATTAGACTAATCAATCGATTAAAAAAGTAATCGATTAATGCCAACCCTGTCTAGGATGCTTCAAAGTAATTGACTTATGTTCTAGTTTATCTTTTTTGGAAAGGTTTTGAAATATGTACGAATTTCCTTTTTGTGTCACTAAATCTTTTGATAACAAAATTTGAAAAATCTTTTAACAGATGTTTTGAACAAATTAAAATCCTCATAAACCAGTTTCACCAGGTTCGCCAAAAGAAATGATGTCCTATGCGTTACGGACCAGAATGATTTATATATGACGAATTGTGAAATTAGCTATCTTGGAGCAACATTTACGTTATATGTTACGAATACCTAAAATATATTTGGAACTTCTACCGAAAATTAAAGTAACTGGAAAACCTGCTCTGCTCAGTACTCACTTGAGAACTTTTTTAAAGACGTACAAAATTATCAAATATTATTTTGATAAAAACCAGAACCTAGCTATAGCGTCTATAAGATACAGCGGGCAACCGACTATTTTAAAAAGTGACAAAAAATTGCAGCCGATAAATGTTAAACGATGCTGAAAGATAAATCTCGATTTCAGCAACATCTTGTTGCTCAAACGTAAAAACTGTATCTTCAAGTCTAGATGCTATACTTATACAATGTTTACTTTTGAGCTACCAGATGTCACTGCAATCGACATTTATCTTTCATCATCGTTCGACATTTTTCAGTTTCAATTTTTAAGTACATTTTAAAGAATCAATTTAAGAGCCGATTGCCACACTATATTTTCTAGACGCTATAACCTAGATAAGTAATCTGTGACAGAGTAGTTTTTTTATAATTTTGCCTACCACTATTTCTAAACAACAATAATCTACCTCGAGTATTAGCATATCAACTACTAAGACTAACTAAACTTTTAAAATAAACTTTTAACACAAAATTTCTAAATATAAAACTCTAATTTTCTAATCATTAAATCTCTAAATTTCAAACACTAACACTTTTATCTCTAAACTTTTAAAAGAATCAAATAAAACAAAATAACAAAAGAAATAAAAAATAAAAAATAATAGTTGCCAGTGGCAGCGCTTCAGTAGCTGCCACTTATATTAATCACTATTAATACGATTACGAATCAGCCTTTTTATGAAACAAATACTAGATAAAAATGGAAAAGTCACAATTTTATCTTTCCGTGAATTGGAATAAACAGCTTTATTTAATCAAATGATTTTGTGTAGTTTTTGCTTAAATTCTGTAACTTTGAAATACCGAAAACAAAACTTGCTTATATAATCAGTCATCAATGACGTTTCTAACGAAAAATCAATCCGTTTTAAATTTAAATGTAAATTTTTAAATTATTGATGACATTTTTAAATTTTTTATTTAATAATTTGTTACAGTACTTAACAGTAGCTGTAAATTATGAGTCATTGGTTAATCGATTAAGCCAATTTATGATACAAATCCTTGAGAATGAAGTGGAAATAACAATCTTATCTTTTCCGTATACAGGGTGTCCGGTCTCAACGGTGTCCAATGGCTAATTCCTAAACCGTTAGTCATAGACATATAGTTCCAATTAGAAAAATGTTTTAAATCAGGTAAAGAAATATTTTAAAAGTGATTTGGGTCAATAAAAACATTTCTTAAAAAATACGAAATTTAAATTTTTATACGGTCCCCCGGTCCTATAAGTTATATTTGGTAAAATTTTCCTTTTACACTGACAAGTAATACAAAAAAAGTCCCGTTGTTCTACGATTAAAATTGACCGAGTAATACCTGTTTAAAGTTGGAGCATATTTTTTGCTGCAAATTGGGGGTCATTCACAAATTTAGTCGAAATATAATTTCATCAGATATATTAAAGAATGGTTGAGAGTAAAATTAACATTGCAATATAAATTTGAAATCTTTAGTCATTCTTACATATTAATGCAAAATATACAATTTGTAATACACATTTAAGAAGAAAGAAAAAAACAGAATTTTTGTTAAATAAAATGATGCTAAATTAACAGCCTCAATTCTTTACAAAATGATACGTATTTTAAAATATTATTAGATTACACTAGCCTGCAAAAGTTGCGTTATTTCATGTTTTTTAGCTTTTGATAATTGATTCTTATGTATTCTGTACCGCTGAATCCGGTACCGCTGAATTGACCTTCATTTTTAGCCATCACATCAAGATTTTTCGCAAATTGTAAATATCAAAGTTAAAAAGTTCAAAGTTAAAATTTAATCTCCTCCCCATCTCATCACACCACCCAGCTGTAAGAATCCCAATATAAGCAAAAATATCGAATAAATTATTGAATAAAATAAAATAAAAAAAGTTTTACATATGTTTTATAGTATGATATTTTCGCTATATTTTAACTTACACATTTGCAAAAAAATTCTAAAGTGATGGTTAAAAATGAAAGTCATTTTCAGATTTAGTGCTAAAAAGTACGTAAAAATCTATTATCAAAAGTTAAAAAATACAACCATCTCCTCTACTTTATAGTATCCGATTTTTGTTATTCTTTAAATTCGACAATTTATGATTTGCGAAATATCCTGACATGATGATTAAAAATTAAGGCAATTTTCGGATTCAGTGCTAAAAAATACTTAAAAGTTAAAAAACCCAACAATCTCAGTCTTGTATTATCTAATATTTCATAAACTACTTTTTCATAAACTTCTTGGCGGTAATCTATCCGAAATTTTTTGTGTTATCCTATAAAATAAGTATAAGTGGTAACCACCGAAAATCATAATAATATTAGATTGTTATCAGATTTGCGCCAGTATGTAAAATGTAATCTCGTTCGGATATTTGAATGTGGGTTAAAGTTCGAATACAAATTTTGAACTGGAAAAACATACATAAGATAGTTGAAGTAACATAAAAACTTATAAAAATAACATAATTTTATTTAAAGAAATCATAAAAGAAACAGCCTCAAATTCTGACAAAATAAAACATATGTTATTTCAGCCAATCTGAAACTTAATAAATGTTAAATTAATCGTAATACTTGTACGATTTTTCTCAAAGCGCGAATACACATGAAATGAGATCTTCGAATACTTTAAGCACTTGGAATATGACCCCTCAAAGACAAGCCGAACTCGTTTGTTTTCAGAGCAGAAAAGTGGCATAAGTCATGCATTTTTAAAGTTTCATAACTCGCACAATTTTAGTGTCATATGAATGGGATTTTTTTTGTCTTATTTGTCAGCGTAATAGGAAAATTTTACTAAATATAACTTATAGAACCGGGGGACCGTATAAAAATTTAAATTTCGTAATTTTTTAAGAAATGTTTTTATTGACCCAAATCGCTTTTAAAATATTTCTTTATCTGATTTAAAGCATTTTTCTAATTGGAACTATATGTCTATGACTAACGGTTTAGGAATTAGCCATTGGACACCGTTGAGACCGGACACCCTGTATATTCCAATCTACTAAAAAAAAAAAAAAAAAAAAAAAAAAAAAAAAAAGAAGGTGAAAGTTGTGGCTAAAAAATAGTGTGATATGAAATTTCCAAGCTTATATTATGGTACTTATTTAACATTTTCCATTAAAAATTCACCATATGTAAGTCGAGTACCTACGTATGCGTTGATAGAAGGCCTTTTCTCCTTTACTAAATACATCATAACGTGTTTCTGAAAATTAATTTTTTTTAATTATGCATGAGGGGCTTAGCGGCCATCTTTCCATATTTTACACAAATTTCTAAGCACACAAGTTCGTAGTTAAAATTGGAGGTTCGAAATTGTTGCTAAAGCAAACATTTTATGCTTTTCATTTATGGAAATGAGTTCCAAGAAATTTGTGTCTTAAAATAAAGCTGAAGTAACTTCAAGTTTCATCTTCTGATTTTTTTTTTCGAAGAGGGGTTAATTAATTAGTTAAAACAATAAAAATCGTTTTGTTTTTTAAAAATAAAAGACTTTCTTAATTTATCTGTGTGTAGGTAAAACTAGAAGTTCAAAATTCTTAATAATGCAAACATATTACGAGCTTGTGTGCTTAGAAATTTGTGTAAAATATGGAAAGATGGCCGCCAAGCCCATCATGCATAATTTTTAAAAAAAAAATAATTTTCAGAAACCCGTTATAATGTATTTAGTAAAGGAGAAAAGGCCTTCTATCAACGCATACGTAGGTACTCGACTTACATATGGTGAATTTTTAATGGAAAATGTTAAATAAGTACCATAATATAAGCTTGGAAATTTCATATCACATTCTTTTTTAGCCACAACTTTCACCTTTTTTTCTTTTCTTTCTTTCTTTCTTTTTTTTTTTTTTTTTACTTTTGAAAAGTTGTTTTTTAGAAGATATCATTTCTTTTTTTAAAACAGATTATATATAATTTAAATAATTCTACTCGCTCAAATTAAAATTAGTCCTCGTATAGCCTTTACAAGCAGGGAGCAAACACAATAGTATACATTTTGTTTACCTATCATTCATTTTTTAGAGTAATTTAAATAAGTAATAAAGTAATTAAGTAATTATGTAATTAAGTAATTTAAATAAAGTAATAATTTAAAAGTAAGGAAAGTCAATTTTTTCTTTCAAAGTATCAGTCTTTCTCAATTTATATCTCCTTAAAAATTTTTATGAAGGGTGAAAATTTAGTAAAAAACAGATAGAGTCGAAATAAAATATATATTTACAGTTAGTCTGTCATTTAATTGTTTGTTCTAACTTTTTTATTGCTGACGGTTTGGGAAAATAAATTTATCTTTACAAATACCTATGGCTAATCCGAGAATGAAGCCCCGCAGGCATCTAAAGAATCAAAGATCTGTTTAAAGATCTGTGAATCTAGTAATTCTATACATAATGAAGGGACATTTTTGATAAAAAAAATCTAAAAATTTAAAGATATAAACTGTACATATAACTTCATCTTCATTTAGATCGTTTTATAGAGAAGAAAGAATGAGTATGTAATTTTACTCAAGTCTGTTTATCCATACCTATTTGCATAAATGTGAGAATATTAATTTCATATAAAAATCCCCCTAAATTGATTATATATAATAGTCTATTATTAAAGCCGCATATACATTAGAATTAAATTGTTTCCGGTAAAAATTGCCTGAAATCTATAGTCATATCGTTCATCAAATTTGATTTATGCTTTTTTTTAATACTCCGACTCCTTTTCTAAATCATATTAGATGTAAATTTCCAACTGGGCGAAAAATGTCCGGACCAGGATTCGAACCAGGGATTTCCTGGCTGAAGCCGCCAGTCGTCTGCCATCTGATCTATCCCGGACGAATCTGGTGGAACTTTTTCACCCAGCTAACCTTAATGATTATAGCATCTGGTCTGAAACCTGGTTCAGCTCAACAGAATAAATCTCAGCTAATGGAACTCCAAAAATCGCTGGATACGAAATTACAATAGATTAATTTTAACACAATTAGTTGACATTTTTCGCCCAGTTGAAAATTTACATCTAATATGATTTATTTACCAATTGGAATAATTATGTTAAAATTAATCTGGTGTCCTTTTCTAAACTCTGACAAAAGATCACAGACATAATGAAGTTATCCAAATACTTATATCTTTCTATCGTATTTCCTATTTTGAGGGGAGGAGGGGGGGAAAAAGAGCGCTTAAGAACTTCTTTTTGTTCTTAGAATTCTGAATTAATCATTCAAAAGATCTACCTACATAAGTCTTGTTACAGAATTTTCATTAGCTAACAGTTGCATCAACATATACATCATGTGAATCTATTAAATTAATTTTGTAAAATACTAAATGGGAGCCATTGATATTTCCAGACCATTTGCCTACATTTTAAACTTGAGTCATTTACAACTATTCATTAATTTTCTATACGAATTAAAGAAGTCGTTGTTTCCATGGCAACGGTACCTTTCACTATTGTTTTCTCTAATACCCAGATACCCAAATTTAACGAACTGCGCTAAGAATCATGCTCATAACAGAGAACATTTATATGTAAGAGTGGTGGCATATGCACAAGACGTGTACTCATATTCAAGTTTTTGTCCAAAGTACGATAACTCAGTTTTCACTCATGCTCGCATTCACCAACTACTTCGACTCCGAGTTATGCCGATAACCTCGGTTGAACGCTCAAACGGTATGCCCTTTTAATCCTGATTGGACGTCTCCTTGATAATGTCAAATCAAATGTTATCGTGAATTTCATTTGAACGTTCGACCGAGGTTTTCTAGGTCGAGGTAGATGGTGAATACGAGCATAAGAGATACGGAAGATTTCGATTGAACTAACCAGAAAAGTTCACAAACATTAGCTTCTTGATTTGATTTTATCCAAAATCGTCTTAACCAACCAAAGTTAATGTGCGGGATCCAGATACATTTTTCTTTGTTAGTGAAATTAGACTGACCAATCAGAAGCCTCCATCCTTGCAGGCTTTTCGGTGTTTACTGCAAACATAAAAAAGTCCGCAAAAATGTAGGCTTCTGATTGATCAATTTCATCTCGCTAATAGCGAAAATCTATCTTGATCCCGGCCTATTCAACGCCTTTTAAATATTCGAAAAAGCCTTTCCACGCGTCAGGAAAACGTCACACAAAGCAGGCAAAACAAAGAAGAAAAATCATTCATTGGCTCGTTCATATCCACGAGCCAATGAAAGATTTTGTTTCTTTGCTTTGCCTGCTTTGTGTGATGTTTTCGTGACGCGTGTCAAGACTTTCTCAAATATCTAGGGTATAGCGCCTAGAATATATAGTGTGGAAATCGGCTATCCCTGTAATACTTAAAAAAGCGCTAAAATATTGTATCCCTTAAATGTGCAATGATACTGCTGCAATATGCAGATCGCAGCGACATCTGCAGGATATTTTTTACAACTGCAAAAAATTGCTAGTCTATACAATGTAATACTAGTAATACGAAAATCTCGCAGATGTTGCTGCGATCGACACTTGAGATTTTAGCAGTATCGTCGCACATTTAAGGGATACAAATTTTTAGCACTGTTTGGATAGAATAGTTCCACACCAGGTATTCTAGACGCTGTATCTAGGGGGCGTTGGCCTATTTCACCAGCATGAAGCTATGAAAGGAGAGGAGCAGACATGTCAATCTTCCCGTGTGAAAAACAAGATGCCAAAAAACGAATTCAGCTCCCTAAATGGAGGATATTCCATCTACGTTTTGATCACGTGGTCAGGTAAAAACTTCTAGCATAAAGAAGTGAAGGCTTCGTAGACGTGTAATGTAAATCCCCGTTAGCCAATGAAACAGTTCATGAGGAAAGGCAGTAGTATCTTCCCTTCTTATCAGTTAGACGTTCCTTGCGTAAATTACCGGTATCACGTGACTTTTCTCAGCCTCGAACCCATATTTGGAATAGCCTCTATTTCAGCGTCAGTGCACATTTAAGGGATACAACTTTTTAGCACTTCTTGGATAGCAAATTTCGACACTATGTATTCTAGACGCTGTAGCGGTGCATAACCAAGTGTCTCTTTCTTCTTTAAAAAATATCCTGCAGATTTTGCTGCAAATGACTGTTTGGAATTCAACACCATTGTACATTTAAGGGATTCAATATTTCCGCGCTTTTTTAAGTATTTCTGGGATAGTCGATTTCTAGAACATATAATCTAGACGCTATAAATGAGCTATAATGTCTAGAAGATATAGTTTAAAAATCGGCTTTTTAAAAAATGCTAAAAAATTGTATCCCATAAATGTTGAACGAGGCTGTAGGACGAATGTCGATTACAGCGTCATATGGTAATTCCAACGTAACTATTTCAAAAGAAATCAATTGAGAAAACGTTTCGCTCAGAGAAGATCTAGAAAATGTTGCTGCTATCGATATTTGTCGTTCAGTATTGTTCAATATTTATGGGATTCAATTTTTAGCACTTTTTAAAGCTTTACTGGAATAGCCAGTTTCCTCACCATGACCGTGATCCAGATAGTTTTTCCTCTATTATCGCAACGAGATTGACCAATCAGAAGCCAGAATTTTTGCTAACTTTTCACTGTTTGCAAAAATGTACCTTGATCTCGGCCTATATTTCTAGACGCTATAACTATAGCGCCTAGAATATATAGTGTGGAAATCGGCTATCCCTGTAATACTTAAAAAGCGCTAAAATATTGTATCCCTTAAATGTGCAATGATACTGCTGCAATATGCAGATCGCAGCGACATCTGCAGGATATTTTCTACAACTGCAAGAAATTGCTAGTCTATACAATGTAATACTAGTAATACGAAAATCCCGCAGATGTCGCTGCGATCGACACTTGAAATTTTAGCAGTATCGTCGCACATTTAAGGGATACAAATTTTTAGCACTGCTTGTATAGCATATTTCCGCACTAGGTATTCTAGGCGCTGTACTATAACTTCAGTGTAACAGTTGTAAACAGATAGTGGGGTGTGGAAAGATTACTACATTGCAGCAAGTTTGCAGTATTTTTGATTACTTGTTTGCCGTTAATTTGCAATAAGTTTGATACAGCTTGAATTTAACTTGCACGACAAGCTAGCTGCAAGTTCAAAGTGTGGTGACTTCGGCGTTTGCGTTATCTTGCTGCAGTCTTGTTATGAACTTTCAGTCTTGTCATGTTGAGCTTGCTGCAACTTTGAAGGTTTTTAAAGCAAGACTGCTGCAAATTTTCTGTAAATTAAAAATGCTATCTTGTATGAGCGTGCCTCCTGTGCATATCACCATTCTTATGTATAAAGGCTCTCTCTTATAGTGTTGTTTCTTAGCACTGTTGGCTAAATTTCGATATTTGTGTTTTAGAGAAAGCAATAGAGAAAAGTACTGTTACTATGGAAACAACAACTTCTTTAATATCGAAATGTATAGCGAAGGAGTTCAGAATCAATGCCTTAAATAGTTTCGAATATAGACCCTAGAATAAATAGTGTGGAAATCTGATATCTAAACAACGCTAAAAAATTGTATCCCTTAACCCCTTGGGGACGAGCGGCACGTATACGTGCCGTATGAAGCGCTCAGAATCCTTGTTTTTCCTCACCAGTAAAATTTTACTGTAAAATTTGCCTTATTTAATCTGCGCATTTTCTCGATTTAAGAACACACAAATTTCTGTTTTTAAAAAACGGTGACAAAAGATTAAAAATTTCGTAAAAGGCTCCCGTCCCAAAGGGGTTAAATGTGCAATGATGCTAAAATCTAATGAACCGCTCGCAGCGACATCTGCGTCATATTTCCAAATTTCAATGGACACATTGTATTGTAACAGCGTCTAGACCAAATCGTCTTGGTGTTTTAGAAAAAATCCTGCCGATGTCGCTGCGATCGATTCCTTGGATTTCAGCGTCGTTTGACATTTAAGGGATACAATATTTTAGCGCTTTTTTAAGTACTATTGGGATAGCCGAGTTCCACACTATATATTCTAGACACTATAGTCTCGAATATGTAGTGTTGTTATGATAATCAATACCCTTCCAGGATGTGTAAATGCAAAATTGTGTTCTACATAATTGGCCGCAATCTAGATAGATTTTTCGCTGTTAGCGAAACGAGAATTATCAATCAGAAGCCTGCCTTTTTGCGTACTTTCTGCTGTTTGCAGAAATCCAGGCTGTTGATTGTTGAATCTCGTTTCGCTAACAGCAAAAAATCTATCTGGATCCCAGCTTAAATTTCTACAAACGTTGCACTTCATCCATGACACTAAGAAAATGACTCAAAACTTATGACATAGGATGGGATCCAGAAACAGCAAAAAATTCTCAAACATGCAGGCTTCTGATTGGTCAAACTCATTTCGCTAGCAGCGAAAAATCTATCTGGATCTCGGCCATAGTTTTCTTCGATGAAATCAATGCAAAAGGATAATATAAAAGAATAGTATAAGATTTCTAAAATGTTTTGGTGGGTTTATCGCTGTTTGGCATAATTTGTAAACTTTAGAATTAATTAACAGTTTTTCGCTAATTAAGAATAGAAGATTTATGTTTTTAAAGCTGAATTTTATAAAAGCACATAGATTGAGTAAATATCTGTCCAAAAATGCAATCCTTACTTTTTTCTGTCCATCATTTAAGGCTCTACCTCGATTTAAATATAAAGTGTGACGAAGAAAAATAATCGATCATTTTCAGTATCTCGACGTTATTTTTAAAAATCTATATCTCTGTTTATAATTAATTTATGAAGATGCATTTGATCTCAAATTGAAGATCTTCTTCATTAGGTCCTTCTGGTTTTGGTTTTATTTTTCTGCGATGATTGGTTCTTTTGATATGGGAAATTTTACGCTGGCATGTGTGGTCGATTTAAGATGGAGAAGTTGTTTTCAGTATAATAAGCAGTTACGGTGTCTTGCCGTTTTATTCTTGGCATTTGTTTGTTTGGCGGGGTTAGCATTTTTTTATAGCTTGGCTTGACAGAACGACCGTCCTGCTTGATTAGCTGTTTTATTAAGTCAAACTACTATTTTGTATAAAATTTACAATTCCGAAATATTGAAAGAGTATTTTATGCATATAACTAATTTTCCAACATACAGAGCATTTCTACCAAGAAAACAATTCTTCTGAAACGTTATCGATAACATTACCAACAACAAATGGTTTAACCCATTAACCGCTGGTGTTGCGTTGACGCAACTGTCAAAATAAATGCGTATAAAAAATTAGCTATCAGATGAATTTTATATTAACAATAATTTTTAAATAGGGAATATTATAATTAATATTTCAATAGAAAAATATTTTCTTTCACCAGGTTTTTTATATTTAATAACGAGTACCAAACTTGAAGCATTTTTAAACGAAAACTTTCGCGTTGTCGTTTTCACAGAAGAAATGTAGTTAGAAAATCTTAAGCTTTTAGAGGTAATCTATTTTTAGACAAGGTCAAATTAGATAAAAACAATCCACGAATCAGATGTTTTTGTTTTAGTGGGGGAGGAAGAGGAAACAGGTGTTGCGTTTGCGCAACGTCAGCGGGAAGCGGGTAGTTGCCTTATTCACTCGTCTCATTCGACTCTTTGGGATTTTTGCTCATTCTGTGCTGATAGAACCGTTAGAGGAGGCTCTTCAAAGAATTTTTGGTGAAGATTCAGATAAAGATGATTGGAGCGAAATTGATATTATTGTTATTTCACCAAAAATAGGAGAAATTATTGATGAACAAGGAAATGATAATATATCAAAATAAGACAGCGATATTTCACCGTGATATTGCTGGCGAAATTTATATGAGCATAGAAAACCCTCTAAAATTTGTTCAAGTCCTACATTTAATAGAAAATATGAGACTTGAAGTGGGAAAAGAAGGAAATAATGACTTGAACTCACCCCAAAAAATGAAGAAAAAATAAAATATTGACAAATGAAGGAAGAAATCAAGATTATGTTCGAAAATAAAAAGTCTCACTTAGATTTCAGAAGCGAAGTTTCATTGCAAAGGGTGTTTTCAAAATCAAACACCGTCTGAAAGTAAAGGGTTAGATAGAAACAAGAAGGCCTAGTGTGTTCAGCATGCAAAATCCATTACAGGCAGAAAGCTGGCATTTCATAGTCAAGTTCGATGACAGAAGAAGACTGCATTGTAAAAATTGCCATAAGCAGAATGTTTATCGCTCTAGTAAATTTTGGATGTTGCTTTATTACTTAAGTGTAACGAATATTTTGATGACTGAAACTGTTTTCTGGATATATTCAGTAATTTGTAACTAAAAGAATTATTAAAATTCAATAATAAATTAATTACCTTTGAAGAGATTGTTTGCTTACAAATTGCAACAACTCTAAAAAGTCCTTCCGGCCAGTGCCGGGAGGAAGAGGTACCTTTCATAATCCTTATTTAAAAAAAGCCAACTTATATCATGCAAACACACGAAGCTCAATTTAGTGGAAACCGAATATAGGAGATTCAATACTAATTTTTATGAATATAATGAATGAGAATTTCGCGAAATTAGTCAGCTTTATCCAAGCTGCTTTTCTTTAAAGTAACTTATATTTGGCTGCCAAATTCGGCAATTTCTTAAAGTGCCTGTCATTTTAAGACAACATGGTGGATAAGGCTAAGCAGTGAACTTGGTCGAGACCTTAGTAATTGCTGTGCACATGCTCACTCACATCGGAATCGGTTAATATATAGGAGTGCTGTCGCATGCAAAAAATCAGATTTTTCAAAATGTCACCCACAATAGAAATTGAAACTGCTATATCTGAGCCATTTTTTAAGGTAAAGACAAACAAAAAATGTTCCTGAATCCTTATATCAAGATCAAATACTTAAGAAAGAAACCTTTTTCAATTTCTAATTTTTTTGCACCTCACTTTAAATATATATATATTTTTTAATTTAATGGCCGCCATTTTGAAAGAAGATGGCTGATGAATCTGGCCAGCGAACTTGGTCGAGGTGTTGATGTATACAATCCACATGCCTTCTTACATCGAAATAGGCGAATACGTGTGTTATCGCGTGACAAATACAAGATCGTATCAAAATGTTAGCCATTCTAGAAATTCAAAGGGCTATAAATCAACCATTTTTTAAGATATCAACAAAAGAACAAATTTTCAGAAACAGAAACTGCTCCGGAATCTTTGTATCAAGGCCAAACACATAAAAAAAATCTTTTTCATTTTCCAATTTTTTAATACCTCATTTTGAATTTTAAATTAAATTTTTTTTAATGGCAACCCTTTTGAAACAAGATGGCGAATGAAGCTGGCCAACGAACTCGGTTGAGACATTGGTATGTACTATGTACAGACCAAGTTACATCCAAATAGGTTCATAAATACGCCTGTTATCGCGTGACAAAAATCAGGTCGTTTTAAAATGTCAGCCACAAGAGAAATTCAAAATGCTATTACTCAGCCATTTTTTTTTAAATATAGACGAAAGAAAAACTGTTCCGGAATCTTTGTATTAAGGTTAAACACATACAAAAAAAAAATCTTTTTCATTTTCCAATTTTTTGGTATCTCATTTAAATTTTTTTATTTTTTTATTTTTTTAAATGGCCGCCATTTTGAAACAAGATGGCGGATGAAGCTGGCCAACGAACTCGGTCGAGATATTTGTATGTACTATGTACACACCAAGGTACATCCAAGTCGGTTCATAAATACGCCTGTTATTACGTGAGAAAAATCAGGACGTTTCAAAATGTCAGCCACGCTAGAAATTCAAAATGCTATAATTCAGCCATTTCTTAAGATATAGACGAAACAAAAACTGCTCCCGAATCTTTTTATCAAGGTCAAACACATAAAAAGAAAATAATTTTTCAATTTTCAATTTTTGGTACCACATTTCAAATTTAAATTTTTCTTAAAAATTTAAATGGCCGCCATTTTTAAACAAGATGGCGGGTGAAACTGGCCAACGAACCCGGTCGAGACACTGGTATGTACTATGTATAAACGAAGTTATATCCAAATCGGTTCATAAATACGCCTTTTATCGCGTGACAAAATTCAGGACGTTTCAAAATGTCAGCCACGTTAGAAATTCAAAATGCTATAACTCAGCCATTTTTTAAGATATAGACGAAACAAAAACTGCTCCGAAATCTTTGTTTAAAGGTAAGTAAGTAAGTAAGTAAGCACCCACCCTGGGAACCCGCTTTTGGCTTATGGTTAGGTTTGAACCCCGAGCCCAGGGCAGGGAAAAGTACTATTACCTGTAAAACCCTCTAGTATTTAAGACATTTAATAGAATTAAAAAAAGTGAAAAAATTAAATTAAATTAGTTTTTTTTTTTTTTTTTTTTTTTTTTTTTTTTTTTTTTTTTTTGCAGTCAGCTGCTGGCCCCTCTAGAATATGAGGTAAAAATTACTAAAAAATATTTAAAGATAAAATAATCTAAATTTAAAGATAAAATTACAATAATATATAACTTAAAGGCCAAAACAATAGCTGTAGTAATGAATTTATATGTCCAGCACTCCTGCTCACTGCCCATAACTCGGAGGAGGACCGTTGAACTGATATATTGATGTATGAGATCCACGTTCATATTAAACCTTCTGAACGATATAAATATAGTTTTAAGCTAGATTTGAGATTAATTACTGTGAGCTATATATAAGTACAATAACATATAGGGAGGGTTTATCGGTTACCCACAACGTACTAGAGCAAGATTAATGTTTTTAAGAGCTGAATTTAAAGTTTTTAAGAGTTTATCTGAAGTTGCTATATATCACGAAAAGTTCAACTGGTTATCACAGCGACATACAAGTTTACAAAAGCAGGACACCATTTTTGAAGATATTAGCCTTCGATACTCTTATTAAAATCTTTCGCTGATGAGTTAATGGGAGTATTTTGTAAGAGATATTACTGTAGATATTTTCAAGATGAATGAATATTTTTTTTTCTTTTTTTTTTTTTTTCATGTAGATACTTTATCTGTACCTCCTGTCCACCAATTGAGACTGAAATATAGGACACAAACTAGAGTCTGCTGTATGCTTCCTATAGTTTTCTTGATAATAGCAATTAGTACAGCGATGCTGTGATGGATCGGTGATATAAGGACAGTTGAGAGTTTGATGACCCATGGCACATTTGGCACATATGGAGTTCCTTCTACAGTTAGTCTTTGTATGCCCGTAAAGTTGACAGTTCTCACATCTAAGTATGGGTCGATATATTCTTATACTGCAATTATTGAGGCCAATTGAGATACTTTTCTGAGCCAGAAGTTTTTTAGCTGCATTTACTTCTAAATTCAGTACCATATGATAAATTGTAGATTTTTCTCTTTGTATTATTTTTAATATTGTTAAATTCTTGTCTGTTGAACGATCCTTTAAGTAGTTAATTATGTCATCAGTAGGTATCATCGATGGTATTCCTGTAATTATTATCCTTGAGTGTTTTTGCAGGTTGTAAGTTAGTTCTACTATTTCTGAAATGTTTGGGATTTTTTCAATTCTTTTCAATAACTTCTCTGTGTTGTTATCTATATCTGATTGAATTGTCAGTGTATTGATTTGTCTTGTTTGTTTACAAAATATTGGTAGATCATTTTCTTTAATCAATTCAGTATTTAACAGTTCTTTCAATTTATTTGTTGATATTTTCTTTGAGATATTTTTTATAATTATTGCCGAGTTTGAATACTTTCCTTGAGAGTTAAATTGTTTTTGTTCTTCGTTATCTTGAGATCTTTCATAATTCTTTGTATTTTTGTCTATAAGATTTTCTATTATTAGTTTTTCAATTTTGTGAATCCTTCTTGATAATTGTGGTATGTCTGTATCTATATTATTTTCTGTATCTCTAAGCTTGTTCATGCACTCTTCTATTATTTTGTCTTGTGCTTTTAATTGTTCTTCTCTTGTAGCTATTTCCTGCTCCAATTTGGATATTATTTCTTTGGTTGATTCTGTTGTTTGTTGTTGTTGCTTATCCATTTTTGTACCAGTCAAGATTGTCTGAGTATACTTTTGTTGTGTTTTTGTTTGTATTTGTGTTGCCTTTTCTTTTGTTTCCGATGCTGAATGCTGTTGTTTGATTAAGTTCTTTAATTTTTTTATTTCTTCTCTCATTTCCTCTTCTTTGTGTTTGAAAATGGTATTTTCTTTTTCTTTTTCTATCAGTTTTCCTTCTAGTCTTTGTTCCATCTTGGAGCTTTCTTCCAACTGAGCTGTAATTTTATCAATTTCCTCTTCCAATTCGCTTATTTTTCTTCCGTTTCTTTGTATCGTTGTTGTATTTTTATGATATCTTATTATTCTAGATTCATCATTTTTTGCTCTTGTAAATATTGCATTAAGATATTTCTGTTCTTCAAGATGTTTCTGTGCTTCCTCTGTAGTTCCTCTCACCCTTTTCCTTTCTATCCTTTCATATTCCGAAATCAATTGGCTTATCGGTAGGCTTTGCAGTGGGTCCTGTTTTTCAATACGTTTTTCTGGAAGTCTTGGATATTGTTCCGTATATGACTTTTGTATGTTTATGCTTTCCGGAGAGTCCACTGTTGAGTTCAACAAGGAATTCATTGTTGAGTTCGGTGTTGTATTGTAGATTAATTGTTTTGGTGTCTGGTCTAATCTAACCAAACTAACTTTTGGGTTGTTTGTTAGAATTTCTTTCTGTAATCTTTGGTTAGGATTTATATTATTTTTCTGTGAATGTTTATCGGAATTCATTATTTGCAGTGTTTGTTTCAGAGGCAATGGTGTAAATTGAGTTGCTTCGGCCACTATCCCTTTCTTCCTTGCCTCTATTGTTCTTTTCTCCTCCTCCTTAGCTGTGTTTAGTTCTTTTTCCAAGATATTTTTCATCATATCATTTGAATCGTCGAGACCAATCAGTTGTTCGCATGCTATCATGGTAATTGCTCTGGATGGTGATAAATATTGAAATGAGTGTATGCATGATGTGTCCGAAATTGCTGAAGATCTCGTACTCGTTTCTTATGAATCTGATTTATTTCCTGACTCATTTATTGGACTTCCAGATGATTCCATGTTCCAATCTAGGTCGAGCTTAGTCGGATTTACCCTTGGGTTTTGTTGATTATCGATTATTCTACTTTTATATGGTGTCGCCATTTAGAAGATGATTTAATAATTCAACTACTAGTGGTAAGGCCATTATAGATATTGCTTTTCATTTAATCAGAGAGATACTTTTATATGGATTACTCAGAGCTACTGGTAACTATATTCAGAGAGATACTTTTAAATGATAAGATATACGTTCCAATGCCGGAAGCTAAAAATATTAAGATATATTAAAATATAATGAGATGATAATTAGAGATAAAGAACAGGGGTCCACTAGGCCCCGACCATACATCATTGAAGGAAAGGGGATATAGAAAGTAGAAAGCAAAAACCGGTAGTCGTAACTACCGAAAATGACTAAGAAAAAATTAATAGCCAAAGATGGGGAGAATTTTTGAGAAATAAAATCAAAATAAAACAGAACAATGATAGTGATAGAAATTAACCAAAAAGGAGAAGAAGGGGGGGGGGGGAGGTACATGAGTATGCTTCCCGTGTCCATAAGCTCATACACTAAAATTAATAAAAACCTGGTGCCATCGTAACAAAGATCAATTGCCCTTAACGACTTGCTCAATACCCCCTTTACAAATACTCTGTCTCACACCACTGTATTGGCATATTCAGATATGCAAACAGAGCATGAGAAAAGCAAAATAAGACATAGTGAATATGCTTATTAAATGACATATACGAGATATAAAACAAATGTATTAACAATAGATATATAGAACTGCGTATTGAAGCAATAAAACAGATTTGTTTACAATAGATATATAGAACTGAGTAATGAAACAATAAGTAGATAAACACTTAATATATACTGTAAATAATATGTAGCAATATATGTGCGATAAGCTAGTAAATATTTACAGCACAACGCGATACCAAATACTTGAGGCTGTGTTATACCTTGTAACATTGAATCCGATGTACTTGTAAAATATGTTAAACAATTTCTGTAACTCTGCACAAAAACGTGTTCTATCAGAAACTCCCATAGAGAGGGAAAATAGCTTTTACTAAAGATTTACTGGGATGACAGCGATTGGGTGGACGTAGGATGACTAGTAAAAGAGAAAAAAAATTTAAGTAATAGACAAGTAACAGCAAAACACTTACCTTACTCAAAGGTCCCGCTGCACTTGCCTGTAAAGCATGTTAGTTAGAGCATCTAGATTATAACGGAGTGTTGCCAATCATTATTATGATGCTAAGTAAACACTGTAGAATACCCGAAATCAGTGCAGGGACCGCCGGAAATAAATTAGAGTGGTTTGGATAATTAATTTAACGGAAACCAATAAGTAGTATTAAAAGACTGTAAAGATAACATTTTAAGTAAAAGATGCCATTGATAGGGAAAAATATAAAATATTAAAAATTTTAAGTGGGATAAGATCTCCACTCGAAAACCCCTGTGACGTCACAAATTGGAAGGCCGTAACCCCAAAAGCAAAAAAGTTCCTATTGTTAAGCAAGTTGAGATGTAACTGGAAGTGAAATTTTTAGTGGTACAAATTATTGTAGTGAAGGCAGTTAGCTGTGAGAAAAAAATAGAGAGATAGCTAAATAAATAAAAAAGTAACAAAAGTTAAGGATTAGGCCTAACCAATACCAAACACATAGATAAGTAGTGGGACAACTTTAGAAAGTGAAATTAATATAATCCGAAGTGAAACCAAGTCTCTAGCTCAAAAGCAAAAAGTTGGTAATGTTAAAGATAAGTAAAAAGGGGGAAAACAGTAGTGTCAAAGTTGTTAAAGTTGAGAAACAATGTAAGGTAATAGAAAAGTGGGCAAAAAATGAATTAATACTATAGTTATAAGCTAAGAATAATTAGAGCCCCATTCAGCCCCCTCTGATGGGCCCCTAAATGAGCTAGAAATAAACGAAATGTCGGAAAAGAAAGGGGGGGGAGTTTCCTTAGGCGGTTTATAGCTGATTTCGGCGCGACAGAATTTCGCTAAAGTTGATAGTTTACGAGATAATTGGACTTTTGTCCAAAAATCTCAACGAAAAAAAACCTATGAAAAGAGAGAAAATGTCGAATTCAGTGACCCCATGGTGGCTCAACGGGTAAGTAACACCACTAAAAGTTATAGACAGTCCCCCAAAACATATTTACATCGAAAAAACAATACTAATAAAATTTATAGTTAACATTATTTAGTAAAAAGAGATATTGAAAATAAAACTGATAGAAACAAAATGGAGGACTGCACCTTAACAAAAGTGACTTTTTACAAGATATTACACCATCACACCCCTGAAGACCACCTAAGTCCTAGGCGACCATTAATTTTTTAATTTTAAAAGATTCCGGTAAGCTAAATGTTACTTTAAACCTAATACATTGCTTTTCCCAAAGGGAAAACTACTGTGGGCAAAAATGGCATCAGCGGCCCGCAAAGGGCTAAGTTAGTAAACTTAAAAATACTGAATGACCCCATAAGACCTATGTTTAGTTATTACAAGTATTAAAAAGCACTCTTAAGTGGAACTGGTAACATATTACTTAGATTAACTTTAGTATTTACTATTAAAACAGTGGCTGTCGGATAATTTTCCAATTGTTTACTAGATTACAGCCAATCACAAATCAGTAAATTTAAGTGACGTCAAATGAAGCTCTCAATTTTAAAGACAATCTAACTAAGAGTTATAATTCCGATAACAAAATGCCCTTACAAAACACAGTAATTAAATGAACAACCAATATCCACCCAACCGCAGAAAAACAGATTTTACCAGTTTTCAAACGATAATTAAAAATACTTAGAGTTAACACTTTTTAATAAAAATAATACCGATAGATAGAACAGAATTTACGCTTTAAGAGGATATAAATAGTTAGTGGGAGAGTAATGGTTAAGTGGGTGAAATATTGTACACAAAAAAGTAAACAGCTAATGTAACTCTATGGGAATTCTGAAGATTCTGAACAAAATTTTACACTTTTTCAAAAAAACATTCCATATGTAAATTATCATCCTAGAAAAAAATGGGTGGAGGCGGAAGGAAGCTAAAGGATCAAAATAATTGAAACGTAAGTTAGTTTTTCAAAATAATCAAAAAAGTAAGAAATTAAGCTATGTTAAAATTGGTATAAAAAGCCTCCAATATCCCATGCTTTTCCATGGAGATGAGGGTTAAACAGAAAAGAACAAAAAGAACACTTTTTCTTTTGCATATTTTACACATAAATCCTGCAAGTTTCTCAACAAACTTGGTATTAAATTATAGCTTATGAGCGAATCTAAGAAAATGACACCATAAGTTTTAACTGAAAGCACCTTTTCATTAATTAATTTACGTAAGAATTTGGTTGTTTTGTTTGGTTTCCCCATAGGAATAACATGGGGAAAACGGAAGTACTTTCACAAAAACGATATTTTTTACATTGCTCATATTTCATATAATTCTTGTTGAAAACATAAAAAACTGTATTCAAAAATGATCTACGTATTCTAAAGTATGTGAATAGAGCCAAAGTTTTTAGTTTTTGATAAGATATAGTTAATTTACAAGCTTGTGAAAATTCATGAAATTTGAAAATGGCTCCATTTTACCAAAAAGTGTATGAGCTTAAATGGGTTAACAAACAGTGAAACAATTGTAAATACATAAGAAAAAAATATTTTTCCATTTTCAATTTTTGGTACCACATTTCAAATTTTAAAATTAAAAAAAAATTTTAAATGGCCGCCATTTTGAAACAAAATGGCGGATGAAGCAGGCCAACGACATCGGTCGAGAGATTCGTATGTACTATGTAAACACCGAATTACATCCAAATCGGTTCATAAATACGCCTTTTATCGCGTGACAAAATTCAGGACGTTTCAAAATGTCAGCCACGCTAGAAATTCAAAATGCTATAACTCAGCCATTTTTCAAGATATAGACGAAACAAAAACTGCTCCGGAATCTTTGTATAAAGGTCAAATACATAAGAAAAAAATATTTTTCCATTTTTAATTTTTTGGTACCACATTTCAAGTTTTAAATTTTTTTAAAAATTTTAAATGGCCGCCATTTTGAAACAAAACGGCGGATGAAGCTGGCCAACGAACTCGGTCGAGACATTGGTATGTACTATGTACACACCGAATTACATCGAAATCGGTTCATAATTACGGGAGTTACAGTGTGACATAGGTCAGATATATATATATATATATATATATATATATATATATATATATCAATTTTGAACGGAGGGTGGTTTCGGGGTCTGGGGGTCATGATCGATGAAAATATACCAAAATTTTTTGAAATCGCTTTCCTCCGAACGGCTGCAATAGGTAGCTTTTTTGTAAAGAAAGCTACCTAAAAGACTTATAGTGCCCAAATCTAAGAAAACCCTGCAGATGTTCAGTTGAACTCACTGGAAATCAATACTCTTATTCCGCTGACGTTGCGTGAACGCAACACTCGATTTTTCGTAAGCAAAGAAAAGTTTTGTTATTTTCACTATAAATTAATATTATGTATGTTCAAATGAATAACCATTATCATTTGTTCAAAAATTTTTTAACCCCTTATAGTTTTGGCGGTTAATGGGTTAACTGTTTCTAAATTCTTTCAAAATATAACATTTGTAAATTTTCCTTTCAATATTGTTTATAGTAGTATACGGTAACCAATATTTATATGTGTTATTGGTTAATCGAACAATTCTCAATTATAAAACAAATACTTGATAAAAATGAGGGAATACAATTTTATGGTTCCCTGAATTGGAATAATTTGCTTTATTTAATCAAAAGATTTTGTATTAAGTTTTTGAGTAAATTCTGTAACTTCGAAATATCGAAAGCGAAGCTTGTGTTTAAAACCAGCCTTCAATAGGATTTCTACCGAAAAAACAATCTTTTTAAAATTTATCGTTAACTTTTTTAACTTGTCGATAATATTTTTGAATTTTTAATTCAATAATTTGTTACAGTATACTTTACAAAATCTGTCAAATATGAATCGATGTTTAATCAAATAATCCTCTTTAATGGTACAAATCATTGAGAACGAATTGCGAATAACAATGTTATCTTTTCCGTATATTCCAATCAGCTGATTTATTAAATCAAATTATTATTTTGTGTAAATTCTACAATTTTGAAATACTGAAAGAGTATTTTATGGTTATAACTATTTTTCCAACAAAAAGACCATTTCTACCAAGAAAAAAATTCTTCTGCAACGGTATTGATAAATAATTGATGGATTAATAAATGGTTTAAAGGTTTCTAAATTCTTTCAAATTATAACATTTATGAATTTTCCTTTCAATATTGCTTATAGTAGAATACAGTAGCCACTATTTATGCGAATCGCTGGTTAATCGCATCATACTCATTTATGGAACAATTCCTTGAAAAGAAGTGAATAATATTGTTATGATTTCCGTGTATTAGTTGTTTTATTGAATAAAATTATAATAATGTATAAATTCTGTAATCATGAAATATAAAAAGCATAACTTGTATTTAAAAGCATTTATCCGTCATTAATAGCATTTTTACCAAGAAAAAACTCTTTTTTTTTCTTTCACTTTAACTTTCACTTTAACTCTTCACTTCACTTTTTTTCATCATAGCATCATATGAATGTATCAATGGTCTCTACTAGAGATCTGCACGGGCCGGCCCGCGGGCCGGGCTCAGGACGATTTTCATTCACGGCACTCGGACCGGGCCTGCTCTCCACTCTGTTCGGGCCGGGCCCGGGCCATACTTTTTTCTGAAGGCTCGGGCCGGGCCGGGCCTAACTTAATTTTTCTGTACAGAGCCGGGCCTGGTTTCATTTCTAGTCTTCGCGGCCCAAAATTTTCAGTCCTAGTTTTGAGCCAGCCCTTATGAAAATCATTGTCTCAGCGTGGCCTGGTCCATTTAAAGGTCAGTTAAATTAGGCCTGGCCCAAAAATTTTTGCAAAAAAATGCGTCCTTTTTTAAATCGCCATTATTCTACACTTAAACATTAAAACTTATTATTTTTAAAGAATAGTAGATTACTACGCATATTAAAATATAGCTAAATTAAAATATAGTAAAATGTGTGAAAAGGAACCTGCCTATGACGGAACGCTGTTTTAAACTCAAAACGTGTTGATCCATGCAAAATTAATATACTAATAAGTAAGAAAAGAATATATAATACATTTACAACATTTACACTTGCTAAGAAGGGAACTTGTCTATAACGCATTTTTTTTCTTTTCTATGCAATTCCGTCTTAGAAGATTTTACTGTATAGCCTTTTTCAGATTTCTTCTATATATGGAATATGGATTAACAATATTAATGATAACTGAAACATTTACATACAAGAAATAGTGATTCATTTAAAAAATTAAATATCACAGCCTGCGGCACTTCTATAAAAATGAAGATTATAAACATGAAAAAAAGTTAAGGTAAATATTTTTGGTCAGAACTCCTCGTACGAGACAAATTTTTAACCAATTTGACGTAAAAATCAATGTTTTGTAGAAATTCACTCGGGCCGAGATTTTAACTTTTTTCCGGGCCGGGCTCGGGCCGAGATTTTAACTTTTTTCCGGGCCGGGCTCGGGCCGAACTTTTAATTTTTTATCGAGCCGGGTCAATATTATTTTTTCTACGGGCCGGGCCCGGGCCGAACTTTTAATTTTTGCATCGGGCCGGGCCGAATTTTTTTCTCTATGAGTCGGGCCGGGCCCGGAATGGAAATGTCGGCCTGTGCAGACCTCTAGTCTCTACACCCTTTAAAAATATAACATTTTAAAATTTGCCTTTGAATAAATTGCCATATTTTTGCACTATACAGTAGCCGTCGCTTATATGAATTCCTAATTATTCGAATCATTCTGTTTAATGAAACAAATCCTAGATAGCAAGAGGAAATCACAATATTTTATATTTCCATGAATTGGAATAAATTGCTTTACTTAATCAAATGATTTTGCATAAATTTTTAAACCTCGAACTATTATAAGCATGACTTCTGTGTAAAACTAGTTTCCTGACATCAATAGCATATCTAACTAGACAAAAACCTTTTTTGAACTTACCGATATCTGTTAATAAAATATATATATATAGATCCCTATATCCCTTAAATATATGACATTTGCAAATTTTTAATTAAATAATTTGTTACAACATTATACAAAAGTTGTCAAGTTTATATAAATGTTAGTCGAATAAGTCTCTTTTATGAAGCAAATCCTCAAGTATAAAGTGGAAATCACAACGTTATTTTTTTCGTGTATTTCAGTTAGCTGCTTTTTTAAATCAAACTAATATGTTGTTTAATTTTTTATACCCTGAAAAAACCATAATACGTCTATAAAACTAGTTTTCCCGAATCAATAGCATGTGGAATCACAATGTTATGTTTTCCGCGCATTAGATGCTTTATTGAATCAAATTATGATAATGTATAAATTTTGTAATCTTGAAATATAGAAAGCATAACTTGTCTGTAAAACTAGTTTTCCAACATCAATAGTAATTTTACGGAGAAAAAACTCTTTTGCAACGATATCGAAAACATTTAATAAAAGGTTTATAAGGGTCTTCATTCTTTAAAAAATATGAAATTTGTGAATTTCCTTTCAATAATTTGGTATATATAGTATCCGTCGCTTATATGAATCACTGATTCAGAATCTTTTAGGAAACAAATCCTTCACAGTAATGTGGGAAATACATATTGTCTTTTCAGTGTATTGGAAAATCTGTTTTATTCAATCAATTTTTTTTTTTTTTTTTTTTTTTTTTTGTGCAAATTCTGCAGTCTTAAAATTTGGAACACATAATTTGTCTGTAAAGTTCCAACATCAAATCATTTCTACAGAAATAACAAATCTTTTGAAACTTTATGGATAACACTTGTAAAAGTGTATGGATAACACTCAGTAAAAGATGTAAAAGCAATGCGTCTTTTAAAAATAGAACATTAGTGAATTTCAATTACAGTAATTTCTATAATATTTTTTAAATGACTGTAGCCACCAAATTCATGAATCACTGTTCTAGGAGTTATCTTCTTTTATTCATCAAATCCTTCGAAACAATTTAAAAACTACAATGTTATATTATTTTTATTGAGGAAAATATTTCTTTTTCGAATGTTATCGATAATTTTAAATAAATGTTTCAATTATCTTTACATTATTTAAAGATACAACATTTGTGCAATTGCCTTTCAATAATTTTTTGTACCACTATATACAGTAGCGGACACTTACATGAATCAGCCACTTTTCTTTAAACAAATCTTTCACAACTTTATATAAAAATCACAATGTATATTTCCCGTCTATTGGAATAAACTGCTTTATTTAAGGGTGTATTCGAAAAAATATTTTTCCACCCTCAACAGCTCGAAATTTTCCGATACATTTTCAGACTCATTTTTAAAAGTAAAAACATGAAACTTGCTGGGGTGATTTCTGAAGACATGTTTAACATGCCGTGTGATTTCATTTTCAGCTCAATTAATTAGAATTTGATTTTTAAGCAATTATTTTCTCAGTATGACCATTTTTTTCATTCCCAAATCGCCCGCTTCGGAAAAATCAGTTCAAAACGCCAACTTTGACAGCGTTTTTTACAGTATTTTCTGCATTTATCAAAAAATTATTAAGCACGGCACATTATGTAGTTTCTAAATAAGAGAATTTCCCAGTTTGATGCGTTTGAGAGCAAAAATGAATTTTAAAATGAATCAGAAAATAAGCAGTTTGGATCGGAATACACCCTTAATAAAATAAAGGTTTTGTCTAAATTCTGTAAGCTTGAAAGATCAAAAACATAACTTGTCTGTAAAATAACTTTCCAGTATTAATATCATTTCTACCACAGGAAAAAAAAAAAAAAAAAAAAAAAAAAAACTTTTCTACATTACTATCAATAGCAGTCAATGAATAAATTAAATGTCTCTACAACCTTTAAATATATTAAAATTGAAAAATTGTCTTCAATAATTTGTATGGTATTACACCCCATATACGAATAACTTGTTAATCGAGTCAGCCTGTTTCATGTACAAATCCTTGAGAACAATTGGAAAACAATTATGTTACCTTTTCAATTTCTTAGAATAAGCTGTTTTATTTATAGTCCAGGCAATAGAGAATTTTACCTAGCAAAATTAATGGTAGTTCTGGAAATAGGCTTACTTTATGTTTTTTGGGTCGCTGAATCCGAATTTGTAACTTCCCACCAAAATTTCCCCCGGCAACCGCCCAAAATTTGGTAAAATGCCCCCCAAAAAAGGTTTTTATTAAAAAAATCAATTGTTTTATTGTTTTAGGGGAAAAGTTTCTAGAAATTCCGAAAGTAGAGAAAATTTGCAACAAATTAGATATATGACATTATGACTTAGGATGAAGGGGAAGGGGGGATCTGCCTCGGAACATGCGCGCGGTGCTGCGTGGACTAAACTGCGCAATTCCACTTAACCACTCACACGTTTACATTCGACCTCCCATTTCCCCTCCGAACTTTCCTTATAAGGTTTACTTTAAGTTTTTTGGGTCGCTGAATCCGAATTTTTAACTTATCCCCAAAATTTCCCCCCACCCCCCGAAAACCCACCAAAATAGTTGTTATTAGCTTAAATTTCTCTTTGTTTTAGGAGAAAAGCATTACGAAATTCAGAAACTAGACAAAATTTGCAACAAATAGGATATATGACATTATTACGTAGGATAAACGGGGGGAGAGGGGGCTGTCTCGGAACACGAAAAGCGCGCTTTTCTCAAAAAACTAATTTTTTCAAAAAATCAATTTTTTGGGGGGGTTGCCGGGTGAAATTTTGGTGGGAAGTTACAAATTCGGATTCAGCGATCCAAAAAACATAAAGTGAGTCGAAATCCAGAACTAGTATTAATTTTTCCAGGTAAAATCCCCTATTGCCTGGACTTCATAACTTAGTGCAGGTAGCTCCGCAGTGCATGTTCAGAGGCAGCCCTCCCCCTCCCCGTTCATCCTACGTCATAATGTCATATATCCTATTTGTTGCAAATTTTATCTAGTTTCTGAATTTCGTAATGCTTTTCCCCTAAAACAATAAGGAATTTAAGTTAAAAACAACTATTTGGGGAGGGGGGTTCGGGGGGGGGGGAATTTTGGGGATAAGTTAAAAATTCGGATTCAGCGACCCAAAAAACTTAAAGTAAACCTTATAGAGAAAGTTCGGAGGGGAAATGGGAGGGCGAATGTAAACGTGTGAGTGGTTAAGTGGAATTGCACAACTTAGTTCACGCCGCACCGCGCGCATGTTCCGAGGCAGATCCCCCTTCCCCTTCATCCTAAGTCATAATGTCATATATCTAATTTGTTGCAAATTTTGTCTACTTTCGGAATTTCTAGATACTTTTTCCCTAAAACAATAAAACAATTGATTTTTTTAATAAAAACCTTTTTTGGGGGGCATTTTACCAAAATTTGGGGGGGGGGGTTGCCGGGAGAAATTTTGGTGGGAAGTTAAAAATTCTGATTCAGTGACCCAAAAAACATATAGTAAGCCTTTTTCCAGAACTACCATGAATTTTGCTAGGTAGAGCCCCTATACGGTCTCTATTGCCCGGACTATTAATCAAATTATCATTTTGTGCAAAATAATTTTTTAAATTGTGTAATTTTGAAATACCGAGAGCGTAATTTGCCAATAAAACATTTTTTTTTCAGTCAGCAATAGCATACCTACAAAGGGGAGAAAAATGAAATGCTATCGATGACAATTAATAAATGATTTTAAAGTTGTCTACACACTTTAAAATATGAAATTTGCAAATTTTTCGTTCAATAAATTTTTACAATAGGTTAGCCGTGGAAATTTCAGTGTTTTTATTTTCCGTATATGTAGATTAGTTGCTTTAATGAATCAAATTAAGGCTTTTCACAACTGCTCTGCTCAACAAGCGCAAAACGTTTTGACACAGTTACAAATTCATTTTTTAACAGAAAGATATAAATTGGAAGGCCGGACTATTGAAGCGATTTGGAATCAAACCATGTTTTCCATTTTTTTGATCAATAAATTATCTATTGAGTTATAAGCGATTTTGATCACGTGACAAAAACGTTTTTCTCCCATCGCTGACTGGTTTTTCTGCTTTCTTAGAGAACTTCGCTTCAAAACTTCAACTTTGACACTATTTTCTGAAAAATCTATAGCGTTTGCAAAAAAAAAAAAAAAAAAAAAAAAAAAAAAAACGGAAAAACAGCTCGATTACATGGTTTCTGAACAACAACACCTGCTAGTTTCATGCATTTCCGACCAAAAATACATTTAAACTTATGTCATAAAGTTGCCCTTTTGGATTTGAAAATAGCCTTACGATGTTTTAAATTCTGCAATTGTGAAATGAGAAGCTCAGGTATAAAGCATGGAAACTGACCTTTTTAAAAAGTGCTAATTTTTGTGAAAAATTATTTAATATCATCCTCTTATTTAAAAGTATATGATTTATTTTTTTTATTTTATAGATGGCATCATAATCAAAGACACATTTTAAACATGTGCAACGAGTTTTGTCATAAGTATTCAACAAGTCCAATAAAATTTAATTTATCAGACGAAAAATGTCCCACTTAATTAAAGGTTGGGTGTCAATAAATATGCTGTTTTAGTGGAAGCAATCATAATATTTTTGGTTGTAAAATTTTCCAGAAAACTATTTTAAGTACCTGAAAATTTGCATTTAGTTTTTTACATAGTTTCGCACCCACGGCGTTCAAATATCGAAATTATAACGTTTCTTTAAAATTAACTTTCGAGAATCATTAGCATTTCAGCCGAGAAATCAACTATTCTGCAATGATATCTGTAACAAAGAGTAAATGGTTTAAAGGTTTCTAGATACTTTAAAAATATCATTATGAATTTTTTTATAAATTCTTTTATAACACTATACAGTAGCCGCCACTTGTGTGGATCGCTGGTTAATCAAATCATACTCCTTTATGCAACAAATCCTTGAAAATAAAGTTGAATCACAATATTGTTTTCCGTGTATCAGTTAATTTATTGAATCGAATTATGATAATATATAATTTCTATAATCTTGAAATATGGAAAGCAAAACGTGTCTCTGAAACTGGCTTTTTAGCATCAATAGTATTTTTCTGAGAAAATAACTCTTCTGCAATGTTACCGATAAAATTTATTAAATGGTTTAAAAGTTTCTAACACCTTTTAAAAATATGATATTTGTGAATTTTCCTTCCAATATTATTTCATAATTCTATTCATTAGCCGACACTTATACGAATCAGTGGTTAAATGAAACAAACACCATTGTAAAATAAATCATTGAAAATGAAGTGGAAATCAAAATTTCATGTTTTTCACGTCTTTTTTACAATATTTATCCAAATTTGAATTCTGTATGAATTCTGTAATCTCTAAATATTGAACACATAACTTGTCTGTAGAATAAGTTTTCCAGCATAAATAGTTTTTCTGCTGAGGAAAAAAAAAATAAAAAAAACTCTTTTCTAACGTTATCAGTAATTTTTTATAAAATGTTTAAAGGTTTCTACATCTTTTAAAAATAAGAATTTTGTATTTTTTTATTTTTTTTTAATAATATTACACAGTAGTTGTGACGTATATGAAGCACTGGTTAATTGAATCATACTCCTTTATGAAACAAATAATTTAATACGAAGTGAAATCGTAGTTAATCGAATCATACTCCTTTATGAAAGAAATAATTTAATACGAAGTAAAATCGCAGTGCTATGTTTTCTGTGCATCAATTGCTTCATTGAATCAAATTATGATACTGTATAATGACTGCACGGTATACTAAATGAATCAAACACAATTGTGAAATAAATCCTTAAAAAGGAAGTGAAAATCATGATGTTACGGTTTTCATGTCTTTTTTTACAATATTTATTCAAATTTTAATTCTGTATAAATTCTGTAATCTTGAAATATTTAACGCATAACTTGTCTGTAGAACTAGTTTTCTTGAATCAATAGCTTTTCTGGTGAGGAAAAAACTCTTCTGCAACGTTATCAGTAATCTTTTATAAAATGTTTAAAGGTTTCTGTATATCCTAAAAATATTACGTATGTGAATTTTTTAAATTTTTTATAGTACTTATACGAACATATACACGTACTTATACACAGTAGTTGTTATCCACTTTAAAAAAAAAAAATAATTTAATACAAAGTGGAATCTCAATATTGTTTTCTGTGTATCAGTTGCTTTATTGAATAAAATTATGATAGTTTATAATTTCTATTTCTGTAATCTTGAAATATCGAAAACGTGTCTCTAAAACTAGTTTTCTAGAATCAATAGAATTTTTGAAGAGAAAACAGCTCTGTTGCAATGTTATCGATAAAATTTATTAAATGGTTTAAAAGTTTCTAACACCTTTTAAAAATATGATATTTGGGAACTTTACTTTCAATATTATTTTATAGTACTATTCATTATCCGCCACTTATACGAATCGGTGATTAATTGAATCAAACTCCATTGTGAAATAAATCCAAAAAAAGGAAGTGGAAATCAAAATGTTACGTTTTTCATGTCTTTTTTACAATATTTATTCAATGTTTAATTCTGTATAAATTCTTTAATCCTGAAATATTGAACGCATAATTTGTCTGTAGAACCAGTTTTCCAGCATCAATAGCTTTCCTGCTGAGGAAAAAACACTTCTGCAACATAACCTGTAATCTTTTATACAATGTTTAAAGGTTCCTGCATCTTCTAAAAGTATGACATTTGTGAATTTTAAAATTTTTGTTATAGCAATACATAGTAGTTATCACTTATATGAATCACTGGTTAATCGAATTATACGCTTTTATGAAACAAATAATTTAATACGAAGTAGAATCACAATGTTATGTTTTCTGTGTATTAGTTGCTTCATTGAATCAAATTATGATATTGTATAAATTTTGAAATCTTAAGATATAGGTAGCATAAATTGTCAGTAAACTAGTTTTCAAGGATCAATAGCATATCTGAAGAGAGAAAATAGCTCTTCTGAATTATTATGGTTAAATTTATATATATGATTTAAAGATCTCTACGTCTTTTAAAAATATGACATTTGTGAATTTTTGTTTCAATAATTTTCATTGTACCATACAGTAGCTCATCACTTCTATGAATCACTTATTAATGTTTGGATGTTAAATTTTGCAATATTGAAAACTGAAAGCTTAACTTGTCTGTAAAACAAGTTTTTAAACATCATATCGAAAAAAAAAACACTTTTGCAGCGTCATTGAAAACATTTAATAAACATTTTAAAGGTATCTAAATACCTTAAAAATATGGCAATCATTAATTTTCTTTTCAATAATTTGTTGTAGTACTATACAATAGTTCTCATTGGTTAATCTAATCATCATCTTTCATGATACAAGCCTTCCAAAACATAGAAAAAAATGCAAGGTTATCTTTTGTCGTATTGGAAACGCTGCTTTATTTATTAAACTTGTGATTTTGTGTAAAGTTTTAATGTGAATTCTGCAATCTTCGAATATAGAATACATAAGTTGTTTTTAATACGGAATTTCTAGCATCATCATAATTTCTATAAAGCAAACAAATCTTTTTAGCTGCGTTCGTAATTATATAAATAAGTAGCACATATAGTCGTCATTCAGTCCGTCCATCTGTCCGTCCGTCCGCGTATAACAGAGCAAAAAGTATACCCAACCGAATGGTCTGAAATTTTAAATATATAATTGTTGCAATATTTTATTGAGTCTTTTCAAATTTTATGAAAATCGGCTGCATAGTTTAATTATGGGGGTAGTCAAACGTTTTCCGTTACATTACGACCAATGTGAAAAACATATTTCAAGTTCATTTTAATGATGTTACAGCCTTTCGAACAGAATGAAATTGATATGCACTTATGAAGTGCACTAAAATATACATTCAGTACAATATGCGGTGCAAAAAATATTAAATTAGTTATAGTACGAACGCACCTCATTTTCCACTTTTGACGTGCAATTTCCAACTTGTTTAAAGTTATTGATAGCTAGAGTATAAAAAAATCATGATCTAAAAAAAAAATTGATTTTTTAACTAGATTTTTATGATTTTATTGACTGACTGCCAAAAATTATAGGTTTAAAAATAAATTAAACCTTTAATTAGATTATATTAAGAAGCATAGTCTGTAGTTTTATGCTTTAATTAATGAAATTATAATTATAAAATACTGAAATGGTAAAATAGCAAAACAAGCTTTCAATTAATATTAAATTAATTTAATTAATTTGCAGCACGTAAAACATGCAAACACCTTTTTTTAACTCTTACTTTGTGAATCACTGTAGTACTAGTAGCGTAAATTTACACAAATATAGATTCGAATAATAATAATAATAAAAATACAATGCGTTACATATTACTTTACACATATACACAGAACAAATATAATTATTTGAATGGCAATTATATCTGCAACCTATATTAATTTCCTAAAATATTAGACGTCAGCAAAATTTTCAATCTTTAGGCATTATTTTCATTGAAAATTTTTTGCTGCCTTTACACTAACGGATTTTTTTTTATTAGCAACGTACACATCAATAATTTGAAAACGCAATTTTATTTCTACCAAAAAAGGTCTAGCTGTGCCTGACATTTTGCTTCTAATTACTCAGTTTCTTTTCTCCTATACATTCTTTTATAAAAGCCATTAAGTAAATATTATCATTCTTTCATTCTTCTTTAGTTCCAATTTCTTGTTACATATCTACTTATTATAAAAGCTGAGTGCACGTGACCGACGGAACGATGCCGGTGCGAACCACTCTGGTCTGCGAAACGACCGTAGCTAAACGCCATGTTAGGCTTAATGAAAAACATATCTTAACATATGACAGCTAAATGATAATTTTTTCCACTTAAAATCATGTCTGTTCAGCATATTTTCATATAAAACATGTGTATCATATCCATTTATAATGTATTAAGTTCTAAATTAAAATTAAGCTATTAGAAATCAAATCTAAACAAACGATACTGTTGCCATTCAGATTCAAATTCCAGCAAATTAAGAAACAAATGAATGACTCTTTGACGATTCATCAAAAAAAATACGGCTAACATCTGATTCTGCTTTAAATATATTTTTTAAAGCATATTAAAGCCTTTAAGTTTTTTGAAATGCGTTTTTCATTTTTTGAAATGCGTTTTTCAATGCGTTTACATTTATAAGCAGCAATTTTATTTACGACTGTTTACATTTACAAGCAGTCAGTTTACGACATACATATGAAATATTACGTAATTTATTGAATAAATATTTTAAAAAACATTATTTAATGATTATTCATCATTATTCATATGAATCATTCATATGAATATTGATTCATATCAATGATTCATGTATTTCACTCTTCTGTAGTGGCAACAGTGAAACGCTGTTTCTTTAGGAAAAACAACAGAGGGATAAACGTGCTGATTTTTCGCCACTACTCGCTTTCATCTGTCAATAGTTATTTTTGAATGTTTTAAAAGTTTTTTTATTATGGGCTTTCGGAAAGAAGGCGCCAATTGACCAGGAAAAGAATTGCGCGATTGCGGCAATCAACGGATTTCTCAGTTTGCCTGATAAACTCAGCTGAGTTTACACCGAACAGAATTAAACACCCATATACACAATTTTTTGTTTATTTTTTATCTAAACTATGCATATTTTAAGTTCATGTTCATAAAGTGTTTATCACTCACAGGAACGTTTCATTATAATAAAGATTTAAAAATCAAAATTACATTTTTTTTTTTAAATTTTACTAAATTTTTGTACCGTTAAAAAACATAGCTTTTTGTATGTGTATTACTTTCAATGATGCACATAATGGTGTTTTAGTTTTGGCCAAATATATGAATCAAATTTTAAAGTTTCATCTAAAATTAAAAAATAAACATCTGATTTTTTAAAGAAATGCCATATGTTTTTTGTTTTATTTTTAAGTTTCTTATTTCACCTATGCTGCATTTTTTAAGCTGAATTTAATATATTTCTGTGAATTATTTTTTGCTGTTTGAAAAATGCAACAGCTTTTTTTTTTTTTCAACTATGCATATATTTTTAAAAGCATTTACAGACATGCCACTTTCCAGCGAAAACAGGGAATTCCATTTTTTCGGCACAATTTATCATCCCTGGGATTGATGCAAATCAGTATTAAAATTTGTTGACATTTTTGGGACGAGAAGGGGGGGGGGGGGGGGGTAGCAGAATTTGACAAAATAAAAATGCGAGTACAAGCAACTGCAATTTGAGTTTATTTCTAATCCTTTCCCATGACCTGTGCATTTAGTCCATGTATAGAAACAAACAGGATGAAAAAAACATATAGCCAGTAACTTGCAAAAATCATCAAAATATCGTAGAAAAAGGGTGGTGTCATCAAACGAATATGAATTCCATTAAAGGATCGCAGAAAAAAGCACAATTTTTCCCAAAGGGTCCTTTAGTATGCATGTTTCGTCTAAGGATCATGGAATATGTGAATGTCGCCAAATAATCGTGGAAAAAACATGAATTTCATCAGATGACTGCAGAAAAAATGCATTATTTGATCAAAGTATCGCGAAAAACGTGAATTTCGTCAAATAATCACAGAAAAAATATGTTTTGATTAGAGGATCACAGAGAAAACGAGATTTTCATCGAAAGGTTGCAAAAGTGTAAGTTTCAACATAAGAACCTAAAAAAAAATGTAAATTTTGAAATCGGGGGATCTTGAAGCTTATTGGTTCATCAGTATCAGGTGAACCGTTAGTCAGCTAAATTTTCTGTTACGTAACTAATTTGCTGCATATATTCGGATGCACCTGTGCTTCTGTCAACGTATTTTGATTGTAAGGTAAGTCTTGCTTGCTCTGCTGTTTATTTATTTATTTTTTTTTATTAGGATTTTTGCATTAGCTGTTTAAAATGCACCCTTTATTGGTGAATATATCGATTTTTACATTGTTTACTGTTTTAGAGACAGACGATTCAGCCAACGGCTGCCGAAAAAATTCAGAGTCTGAAAACATCGAGGGTGTATTACCAAACATCCATCAAAATTTAAATTTAATTCAGTTAGAAGAGAAGTACCATACCTTGACGATGTTTCAGACCCTGACTAGGATCCCTTTTTCTAAACATTAAATTATTGATTTTTTTTTAAAATTTTAACTGATTGTTTTTTATGTAAATATTTGAAATTTTTTTTGTATGAAACTCCCCCTTTTTTTTATGAATCGCCGTCTCATTTATTGGTATTTCTTTATATTTATCCTTTTACTTTTATTTTATGTTTCATAAATTTTTTGGCAGTTGTGAGCGAGATTTTACCTGCATTCGTAACAAATTTTTCAAGATGGCAGTAAAACTTCGTTTTTAAATCTTTATGTTACTTATAAATCCATGTTTTTACATCATTTTCTATTTTTTTGTGCAAATCATTGATTTATAAATAACATAAAGATTTAAAAATTGAGTTTTTCCGTCACCTTGAAAAGATTTTTGGCACAATTTTTTTCGTCAAGCGGCACAGGATGCGAAACTCTCCCTGAATTTTGTCAAAGAAACGTGAGAGGTGTAATTCATCAAAAAGGCGCAGGAAAAACGTGAATTTTGCAACAAATCCCGATAAAAACACTCATTTCGTGAAAGGATTGTGGTAAAAACAGTCATTTTTTTAAAAGGCTGCGGAAAAAACATGAATTTCATCAGAGATGTGCAGAAAAAACGAGAATTTCACCATAAACATTAAATTATTGATTTTTTTTTGTTTGTAAATTTTAACTGATTGTTTGTTTTTTGTGTAAGCATTTTTAGTTTTTTTTTTAATATTTTTTTCTGTATGAAACTCCCTTTTTCCTGAATCGCTGTCTCATTTATTGGTATTTATTTATATTTATCTTTTTATTTTATATTAGTAAGTTTTTTGGTAGTTGTGAGCAAGATTTTACCGGCATTCGTAACAAATTTTTCAAGATGGCGGAAAAACTTCAGTTTTAAATCTTTGTTATTTATAAATCCATGTTTTTACATCATTTTCTATTTTTTGGGCAAAATCATTGATTTATAAATAACAAAGATTTAAAAATGATGTTTTTCTGCCATCTTGAAAAGATTTTGAACAATTTTTTTTTGCCAAGTGGCACTCTTCCCTGAATTTTGTCAAAGAAACGCGAGAGGTGTAATTCGTCAAAAGGGCGCAGAAAAAAAGCAAAATTTTCAACAAATCCTGATAAAAACACTCATTTCGTCAAAAGGCTGCGAAAAAAACACGAATTTCATCAAAGATGTGCAGAAAAAATGAGAATTTTGCCATAGGGTTGTAGGAAAAAGCTCTTTTTTTTCCCCCCCGCATGAGGTGGTTCATATTTTCTTCATTTGAAGGTTGACTTTTACAAACACTATTTTTTTTAATGCTTTTGAGGACTTACCACTATCTGAATAATCATGCATATCAATCACCTGTTTAATTGAGTCTGACTTAATGTTGTAAACTTACAATAACACTTTCCCGTCATTTTTGACGGGGCCATATGCTAGTTTATTTATAAAAGTAGAATGAAAAAATAAGGGAATCGCTACCGATTCTTTTACCTGCCGAAATTTATGCTTATTTTCAGTAAAAGACACGAGTAATTTGATTACTCAAAGGAGGTTGTGTGTATGACCTAGTGTGGATTATATCAATTTAACTATCAATTTTGAAGAAAATTCTTTTACGCTTGATAAAAATGTTGTTAAGTCGAAAGCAATCCGGGTTGTGAATAATTAATTAAAGTTTATTTTATTTCTCCAACAGACAAAATATCTTTAAAAACATAACGTATTATGTTCATCGATTTTAATAATTATTCACATCATTAAAAAAAATGATTAATTGATTATTTTTAAAAAATCACCTGATTCATGTGAAATCATGATTCAAATCATCTCTTAATTTGATCATCTGATTAAAATCGTCAACACCCTATCCATAAAGCTCAGAAATTGATTAATAGGTATGTCTGCATCTTTTAAAATAAGACGTTTGGGAATTTTCCTTTCAATAATTTTCATAGTATTTTTCAAATGAACGTAGTCACCATAGTTATTAACCACTGGTTCATCGAATTAATCTCTTTTATTAGAGGAATCCTTCAAAACAATGGAAAATTAGTAAAGTTTATATTTTTCGTGCACTGTTAAAAAAATGTTTCGTAACCTACGGAAATACTGCAACCACGAACGAAAATATATATAGTCTCTTCCGCATTTTAAGAAACCTCAGAAATTAACAGATTTTCGAGATTTAAAAAAAAAAAACATTTACAAAAGCACACTTCTTCTCCTTGCTGTCCGTAATGTTCGGAAACGTTCCGTGTAACCCTCACAGTGAAATAAGTCTGTTTTGAAATCCAAAGGTGGTATTTTCTGACACATTTCTTAATTTATTTTTGTTCGGAAACGCATGAAACTGCCAGGTATTATTTTTCTGAAAGTATGTAATCGAATAGCATTTTCCATTTTTTGGTAAAGATCATTCAAAAAATACTGTCAAAGTGGGCGTTTAGAATCGATTTCCCGAAGCGGAAGCGCGAGAAAAGAGAAACCCTGTCGTCATGTGACCGCAATCCCTTATAACTCGACATATAATTTATTTATCAAAAAAAAAAATATGCCATTCGAATCCAAATTGATTTACTAATCAACCCTGTCAATTTAATGCCTTTACGTTTAAAAATGAGTCAGAAAATGCGTCAGAAAGTTTCTCGTTGTTGAGCAAGAAATTTGAGAACCATCTTAATAAGTTTTCTCAAACCGCAATATTGGTTTTTCAAATGCTATCAATCCTCTAATAAACTTTTTTATCTGCGTGACTGAATTCACTGAGGAAGGTATGCTATATGCTACCGAAACTGGTATGCTTAGAATTTAAAATTTTGGTGCTTTTAACGTTGCTATTTTTTACGCTTTTAATATATTGCACCACGCTCCTACTTGATAATTAACACTAATTTTAATGTTAATGTTCATGCTATTAATTTAGCATGTTTGTCTGCTACACATGTTTGTTGAACATGAAAATAGGAGATTTTACCTGGCAAAATTAATGATAGTTCTGGAAATTGGCTTACTTTATGTTTTTTGGGTCGCTGAATTCAAATTTGTAACTTCCCACCAAAATTTCCATCGGCAACCCCCAAAATTTTGGTAAAATGCCCCCCAAAAAAGGTTTTTATTAAAAAAATCAATTGTTTTATTGTTTTAGGGGAAAAGTTTCTAGAAATTCCGAAAGTAGACAAAATTTGCAACAAATTAGGTATATGACATTATGACTTAGGATGAAGGGCAAGGGGGGATCTGCCTCGGAACATGCGCGCGGTGCTGCGTGGACTAAGTTGCGCAATTCCACTTAACCACTCACACGTTTACATTCGACCTCCCATCTCCCCTCCGAACTTTCCTTATAAGGTTTACTTTAAGTTTTTTGGGTCGCTGAATCCGAATTTTTAACTTATCCCCAAAATTTCCCCTTACCCCCCGAAAACCCACCAAAATAGTTGTTATTAAATTAAATTTCTTTTTGTTTTAGGAGAAAAGCATTACGAAATTCAGAAACTAGACAAAATTTGCAACAAATAGGATATATGACATTATGACGTAGGATAAATGGGGAGAGAGGGAGCTGCCTCGGAACATTCCCCGCGCGCTGTTCTCAAAAGCCAATTTTTTTCAAAAAATCAATTTTTTGGAGGTTTGCCGGGGGAAATTTTAGTGGGAAGTTACAAATTCCGATTCAGCGACCCAAAAAACATAAAGTGAGCCGAAATTCTGAACTAGCATTAATTTTGTCAGGTAAAATCCCCTATTACCTGGACTTGCATAACTTAGTGCACATAGCGCTGCAGTGTATGTTCCGAGGCAGCCCTCTCCCTCCCCGTTCATCCTACGTCGTAATGCCATATATAGTATTTGTTGCAAATTTTGTCTACTTTCTGAATTTCTATATAGTTTTCCCCTAAAACAATAAAAAATTTAATTTAAAAACAACTGTTTAGGGGGGGGGGGTTCGGGGGGGAGAGAATTTCGGGGTAAGCAAACATTCCGATTCAGCGACACAAAAAACTTAAAGTAAACCTTATAGAGAAAGTTTGGAGGGGAGATGGGAGGGCGAATGTAAACGTGTGAGTGGTTAAGTGGAATTGCGCAACTTAGTCCACGCAGCACCGCGGCGCATGTTCCGAGGCAGATCTTCCCTTCCCCTTCATCCTAAGTCATAATGTCATGTACCTAATTTGTTGCAAATTTTGTCTACTTTCGGAATTTCTAGATACTTTTTCCCTTAAACAATAAAACAATTGATTTTTTTAATAAAAACCTTTTTTGGGGGGCATTTTACCAAAATTTGGGGGGTTGCCGGGGGAAATTTTGGTGGGAGTTAAAAATTCGGATTCAGCGACCCAAAAAACATACAGTAAGCCTTTTTCAAGAACTACCATGAATTTTGCTAGGTAGAGCCCCTATACGGTCTCTATTGCCTGGACTAATGTTTATTTAAGAATATATAGCATTCGAAAAACCTGATTTTCGGCTTCAGAAAACTTATTAATATACTGTACAAACAATAGGGAATCATTTCTGAAAATTACGGGAAACAAAAGAAATTTTGCTTTGATAAATACCTCTTTAAATCTGGAAAAGCTACTAGTTTCTAAGGTATCTAAAGATAAAGGGAAGAATTTTTGAAATCGTGCTAACTCGGAAGAGGTTATATTTTCATTCGTATAAATTTTATCCCCCCTAAGCTTAATTAAGATTCGCACCAGAAACTTTTGACTAAGTTTTACTTTTATAACTTTGAGGAAAAATAGATGAAAAATTGATTTTCCTTATTTAGAAATATTTTTTTCTCCAAATTTCCAGTGGGAATTCACCATTACACAAACGCAATTGCTTGCCCCTCAAAGGGTTAAAAGTCATTAATATATAATTACTACAAAGAAAACAACTGTTTTACAAATTTATATAAAACAGTTAATGAGTGATTTAAATGTATCTACATTCTTTAACCCTTTCCGGCACGGAGTAATTATGTTTATAAACTGATGAAATAATGGATTGACACCAGAATTTATAAGAGCATTTATTAGAAAATAAGAACTTGCTTATTTTCACGTACATTATAAAAGGAAAATTTTAATTAAATATTCTTGGTGCCGATTGTCAGTTTTTGAATTAAAATTAGGTGTCCCTTTTTAAGGACACCGCCCTCGAAAGGGTTAAAAACATTAAATATGTGAATTTTCTTTTCTGTAAAAATTGGAAAAAACCACTTTATATAATTGAATTACAACTATGTTTAAAACCTATTACCTTAAATTATCAAACCTCTTGCAACATTATTTAAAACGTTTATAAATGTTTTAAAGGCATCTACAGCTTTTAAAAATGTAGTGTGAATTTTCATTTCAATAATTTGTTATATTACTTTACAGTTACCTACACTTACAAAAATTATAAGTTATTCGTATCAGCCGCTTTTATGAAAACATCCTTCGGAAGAAAGTGGGAATCACATTTTTTATTTTCCGTTTCTGAGTATTGGAAAAAGCTAATTTTTAAACTCGAATATGATTTTGTGCAAATTCTGTAACCTTGAAATATTGAAAACATAATTTCTCTGTGAAAGTAGTTTTCCAGCATGAATAGCTATCAGGAATTACGTTGATTTTTCAATCTAAGTACCGTATTTAGCAAACGTGTATAGTATCAAATTTACTTATTTGTGAAGGATTAGGAATTAATTTGCATAAAAATGAATAATTACGTTTGTCATTTCTAATTGATTTCCATAAACTATGATACCTTAGTTGCACAAACACAAATGAAGGGTCAAGGGAGAAAACGATCATAGTCCTTTTTAGGTGCGTTCGTAATTATATAAATACGTAGCACCTATAGTCGTCGTTCAGTCCGTCTGTCTGTCCGTCTGTCCGTCCGTCTGTCTGTCCGTCCGTCCGCATATAATAGAGCAAAAACTACCCAACCGAATGGTCTGAAATTTTAAATGTATGATTGTTGTAAAATTTTGTCGAGCCATTTCAAATTTTATGAAAATCGGATGTATAGTTAAATTACAGGGACAGTCAAAAGTTTTTCTTTACATTACGGCCAATGGGAAAAATTATTGCACGTGCATTTTAATGATGTTAAAGCTTTCCGAATGATCTCAAATTTTAAACATATAATTATTGCGACATTTTGTCGAGCCATTTCAAATTTTATGAAAATCGGATGTATAGTTTAATTACAGGGATAGTCAAAAGTTTTTCTTTACATTAAAGACAATGGGAAAAATTATTGCAAGTGCATTTTAATGATGTTACAGCTTTCCGAATGGGCTGAAATTTTAAATATATAATTGCTGCAAAATTTTGTCGAGCCATTTCAAATTTCATGAAAGTCGGATGTATAGCTTAATTACAGGGACAGTCAAAAGTTTTCCGTTACATTAAGGAGAATGGGAAAAAATTATTGCAAGTGCATTTTAATGATGTTACAGACTATGCACTTAGGAATTGCAAATAAATACACATTCAGTACAATATGGGGTGCAAAAAATAATTATAAAACTAGTTATAGTACGAACGCACCTCATTTGTTACGTTTGACGAGCAATTTCTAACTTGTTTATTTTTGTTGTTAAATTTGATATGACAATGCCATCTGTGAGCTTGAGAGGCGTACTATCGTTTAGAAACATTGGATCAAGGGAAAAAATAATGTATTCTTTAGAAAAACACAGGGGAAGATAGTAATAAAGTGGAAAGAACGATCAATAATTATAATCTATCTATCTCTGACTAGGAAAGTGTGTTATTTAACACATTAGGATAAATAAAACTGTTACTACGCTGGAACCTAATGCTGCATTAATACGTTACTGAAAAGTCTCTATTATTAAATAACATATGGTTTTTATAATAAAGCGTCTCCACCCAATTTGTCTTAGTCAAGACTTCAATTATTTACCTCCAAAATATTAACATTAGTCATTAAAAACGTCATTAATTACTTCTTTTGAGGCGTGTGCCTCTAACTTCTCCCTATTCTCACCCCCTAGTTATGGTGCTCAGCATCGCAGCAACAATATTGTGGAGCTAAAATTTATCTTCTATTTCCATCAATCGCAAATGCATTAATAGTAATAGCTTAGAGCGCTAATTAAATTCTTTTTCGTCTGGACGTCTGGTGCTATATATATATATATATATATATATATATACCGGGCGTCCTAAAAAGGACTGACTGATTTTAAAATTCAATAACTTGCAAACGGTGACAGATATTTAAAAAATTCTTGCAGGAGGGTTATGCATGAGGTTAAAAGTTTTTTCATAGTGATTTTCGATTTTAGTTCGAATTACAAACAATAGATGGCGCTGCGATCAGTAGACGCTAAATTCAGGCTCGATTTTTGGTCATTCGGGACCCATTTAATGCATTTTCATCTCCTTTTTCCGAATGGAAGAAGTGATCGACCAAAAAATCGAGCCTGTTTTTAGCGCCTATTGCTTACAGCGCCATCTATTGTTTGTAATTCGAACTAAAATCGAAAATCACTGTAAAAAAACTTTTGACGTTATGCATAACGCTCCTGCAAGAATTTTTTAAATATCTGTCACCGTTTGCAAGTTATTGAATTTTAAAATCAGTCAGTCCTTTTTAGGACTCCCGGTATATATATATATACAGGGTTGGTATAATTAAAGTTCGCCTATTCAGAAGGCTTTAGAGCCGGTTCTATGGCTCCAAACGAAATAAAATTTCACTAGTGCGTAGTTGAAGAGATGCGCTCTGCGAAAATCGAAAAAAAAAAATTAGTGAAAATTTTTGTCAATAGGTGGCGCTGCGCCAATATTTAAGCCGATATTTGCAGATTCCTTTATTTTGTAAAAAACAAAATGCAGGAAATTTTATTGCACAGTTGGTAAAAGTAAACTTTTTCAGATTCGTTATATCAATTTCGGTCAATCCAGATGAAACACACAAAATCACAAAATTTCACCCAACGCTTGAAAAAGATCACATGTTATTCAAATTTTTGACGAACGACGTCAAAGTGACTTCGAAAACTTGAAATACCCTTCTAACCACCTGACGATTTAAAACTTGCTGATAAAGTGTGTCTGTGATTTCTTTGACGCTGGAACAGTTGATTGTTTCTGAAAAGCATTTGAATCTACGCTTTGGGAAAAATGGTAACTTTGAAAGAAAAGGCACTTCTTGTAAAGTTATTTTATCAAGATAACAGCAACGCAGCTGCAGCTCTTCGAGAATTCCGGAAACTAAAAGATGTTAGACGTGGACCAATGTCGGATCGTGGAGTTCACAAAAATGATTAAAAAGTTTCAGGAAACAGGAAAACTCGACATTCTTCCTGGCAGAGGACGAAAAAATGTAGACATTTCTAGCACTGAAGATATTGCTACTGCTGCCGTGGATTTAGCAAGACAGTCATCATTTGATAATGCAAGTGTGCCAGCTATTGCGAATGAAGTCGATATGCCGATTTCCACTGTGAGAAAAGTGATGTGTCAAATTTTGCGCTACTATCTATACAAAATTCAGAGGGTGCAGCAACTAATACAGGGTGATACCGAAAACCGGCTATCATTTTCATTACAGTTTCTTACACGAATGAATGTGGGAAATTCTTGGCCCTGGAATATTCTATGGACTGATGAAGCGAATTTTTATTTAAATGGACCAGTGAACACACACAACTGTCGAATTTGGGCGAAAGAGAATCCTAATGTTGTCCAAGAAGTTCCATTGCATGCAGCTAAAGTGACGGTGTGGTGCAGTTTCACAGCTACGTTTATGATAGGGCCATATTTTTTTGAGGAACAACATCCACAGGACCCATTACATGTTCCGTAAATGGGAGAAAGCATCTCAATATGTTGTCAAATTTTCTGATTCCTGAGCTGCAACAGTGAGGCTGCCTTCAAAATATCGTGTTTATGCAAGACAGTGCACCACCGCACATTACTAGAGCAGTTCGGACTTTCTTAACAAGCCATTTTACAGAAGACCGCATCATAAGTCTTTATTTTTAAACAGTCTGGCCACCACGATCGCCTGATCTAACACCATGCGATTTTTGGTTGTGGGGATTTTTGAAAGATTCTGTATCTAAAGACAGATGTCAGACAATCTCTGATCTGAAAGACAGTATTAGACTTCATATTCGTCAATCTCACAGGACAGTTTACGCAATGCTGTAGAAAGCACAATTCTGAGAATGGAATGCGTTATTGAAAATGGTGGAGGATTCATTGAGGAAGCGTAATGTTATTCTTCGTTATTTCCTCGTTGTCTAGCGACATGTTTTATTTTATTGATGCAGATTACATCACATGAAATTCTATTAATTTTTCTGTATTGTTTGGAGTCATAGGTCAGGCTCTAGAGCTGTCTGATTAGGTGAACTTTAATTATAACTATTCGCAGTTCCTCGAAGTTTGTTGAAACTTTTAAATGTGTGCGCTACGTCTGGATTGACTGAAATTGATCTAATGAATCTGCAAACATCGCCTTAAATATTACCGCAGCGCCACCTACTGACGAAAAATGTAACTATTTTTTTCGATTTTCGCAGAGCGCATCTCTTTAACTACGTACTAGTGAAATTTTGTTTCGTTTGGAGCTATAGAACCGGCTCTAGAGCCTTCTGAATAGGCGAACTTTAATTATAACAACCCTGTATATATATATATATATATACTCATATTCATTAATATATACTCATATTCATTAATATTTACTCATATTCATTAATATTTAATAATGTTAACGATTAACTTGTATTTAAATTTTAGCCTACTCAGGACAATATCATATTAATTTCTAATACAAAGTATACTATCTTAAATGAGAATAATATGCATGTTTTAATAAATTTATTATTTATTCTTCCCTCTCCCCTTAAATTATGTGCATTTAATTTTTAAAAAAGTTTGTAGACACATTAAATGTAACTTATTAATTTCAATTTTTTTATTATTAATATTAATTCCTTAGAATCTTAATTTTCATTTTTATATTTAATTATAAATTAATTTAAGTGATGATGCAATGTTGTCGCAGGACTTTAAATTGTGATATGTTATGGCGAGTTATACATATTTATGTGAAACATTAATAATCATCATTTTCAGCATTTTACATATAATTTTGATTTAATATATCAATTACTAATTTTTTATAATACAATTGTATATAAGAAAAACTTGGACTTACGCTGTCAAAATTTAATAATTAAAAATTCTTATGATGCTCATCAGCGTACACATAAATAAAAACTATATTAAAAACACATTAAAAATGAATCCCAACGTTTCATGCTCTTTCTAATGAGCCAACATCAGAGGAGAGGGTTCTTGATCTCCACGAAGCAAAGTTACAAACAGCACAGTCACTTTCACAACATCAAACTGAAAACATTTCAGTAACTGATCATTATACATCAAAATCTTTGTATGTATTTATTATATATTTATCAATTGTATATATTTATTAACATAATTTTAATTATTATTTAATTATCATATATCTATCTCTAAACAGTATTTGCTTTCAAACTTAATCCATTAATAGTTATTAATATTTTTTATTATATAATAATTTTTATTTTACTAATAAGTCAATAGATGGCAGCACCACACTGATTCATTTGAATACATAGAGCAGTTCATTCTCATTTCTAAATTAGCTATAGAGGGCGCTGGTTATTTATAATGGTAGTTTGTTTGACTATGCTGTATATTGTTGATCCTTGGTCCACCATCATATAAAAAACTTTTTTGGCAACATGTACTGGTGATCTCCAATTAGTATATTTGTTATGCCACTGCTAAGGCAGTATGGATTTTAATTTGGTAATTTGTTTTTTTTCCTCTATCCTTTTTAATCTTGTTTTATTTTTAACTTAATTGGTGTTCAATGGTTTATTTCTCTGTTTTACGTGTGTAGTAGTCCCAAATTCATATTCTTTAGCCTGTTTATGGCTAATATGAATATGAAATCACACATTTTATTTGTGGAACTTTAGACATTTGGGACCCGACGATTCTAAGTTCTACAAATTTCCATTATTCCATTTCTATTATTAAATTTCTGCTGTATTTTACTATGTTTTTTGGAATCTATGTTATGTGTGTTGGGGGGAGCTGTATTTTTGTCAATTTGTTAATGTCATTTTATTCATTCTAATTTTGTTGGAAGTATACTATCTTAAATGAGAATAAAATGCATATTTTAATAAATTTATTATTTGTTCTTCTCTCTCCCCTTAAAATATGTGTATTTAAATTTTTAAGTAAATTTGTAGACACATTAAATGTAACTTATTAATTTCAAAATTTAATTATTATTAACATTAATTCCTTAGCATCTTAATTTTAATAATTTTTTTTTAAAAATTATAAATCAATTTAAGTGATGATGCAATGTTGTCACAGGAATTTAAATTCCGATATGTTATAGCAAGTTATAAATATTTATGTGAAACCTTAGTTATCACCAATTTCACCATTTTACATATCCTTTTGATATATAAAATTATATGTAACAACTTATCATAACTAATGTTTTCTAATACAATTGTATATATTTATTAACATATTTTTAATTATTATTTAATTATCATATATCTATCTCTAATCAGTATTTGCTTTAAAACTTAATCCATTAACAGTTAATACAGTAAAACCTGTGTAAGTTGACCACTTGTGGTGCCGCACTTCAGTGGTCAACTTATAAAGGGTGATGATAAATTTACTTTTTTTTGCGTAATATTCATACCATGTCATTTTTTTCCCACAAAAATTTTCTTTATTGACAGGCTTTAAAATAATATTGTATAACCATGCATATTTCTAACACCTTATAAAAGAAAAGATTAACTACAAGAATGAATTAATAGTTTTGTATGAATTTGAAAATCAATTAGTATTACTACTATTTATTATTTTTTTTTTTTTTAAGTCAGTCAATATACAGCCAATTAGTGATTCTTCAAACTATACTACTTATTACACATAATTTATAAAAAACATTAAAAAAAATATTTCTGCTTACCATGTAACACCTGGGGTTATTGAAAGAAGGGAAGGAATGATAAGAGAATGGGAAATAGAAAAAAGAAATCTAGAATCAAAGAATGGAAGGGGAGGGTTGAAAAGCCAAATCCACAAGAGCAACAATGTAAGAATAGATAAGCCTTGAATTATTTACCTATACCTATCACTGCTAAAAGCATTTCCCAGGCTAAGAACTATTTCACCCTTTTAGAAATTCTAGTTAAAAAGAAAAAAAAAACAGAAAATTTCGTGGAGAGTTACTTTTTTTTAATTCATGATTTGTTAGTTTTTTGGATGGTCAAGTTATAAAGGGTTTTGATGGGCATTTTATAATAGTTCTAGTCAAATTTACATAATTTCACTGGTCAAGATACAAGATAGACAGGTGGTCAAGTTACAAAGGGTTTGTCTTATAGTTTTGTATAGGATAAATTTGGTTCCTGACAACAGAGGTCAACATAGACAGGTGGTCAACTTACAAGGTTGGTCAACTTTACAGGTTTTACTGTAATAGTTTTTATAATATAATAGTTTTTATTTTACTAATAAGTCAATAGATGGCAGCACAACACGAATTCATTTGAATACATGGAGTATTTCATTCTCAATTCTAAATTATCTGTAGAGGGCGCTAGTTATATATAATGGGAGTGTGCTGGCTTTGCTGTACATTGTTGATCCTTGGTCCACCATCACATAAAAAGCTGTTTTGGCAACATATGCTGGTGATCTCCAATGATTGTATTTTGTTATGGCTAATGCTAAGACAGTATGGATTTTAATTTCGTAATTTGTTTTCTTTTCCTTCTATCCTTTTTAATCTTGTTTTATTTTTAACTTAATTGATGTTCAATGGTTTATTTCCCTGTTTTATGTGTATGGTTGTCTCGAATTCATATTCTTTAGCCTATTTATGGCTAATATGAATATGAAACCACATATTTTATTGTGGAACTTTAGGCATTTGGGACCAGACGATTCTGTCTAAGTTCTACAAATTTCCATTATTCCATTTCTGTTATTCAATTTCTGCTGTGTTTTACTATGTTATGTGTGTTGGGGGGAACTGTATTTTTGTCAATTTATTAATGCCATTTTATTCATAATTTCACAGTTTTTGTTGGTGGTCAGTAATGTTTACTTAATGGTTATATCTATATCTATATATATATATATATATATAACCATTATATAATTACAATTCATCATCTATTTACATTTACTAAAATTAAATTAATAAATTAAGCATTAAATTAATACATTACACTGACATTATACAAAATAAAAATAGAACCGATGACTTGCAACACAAAATCATGTAAAATACCACTAATTCACTAGCACATTGCGGACGATTAATTCATTTAAATCATATGAAAAACCACCAAATTTGATACAATAACGAATTAAAGACAAAAGATACAAATAACCAGCGAAATAATGTTGAACCATTAAAAGACGTATGATAAACAAATAAAAGATCAATTGGATGGATGTATCAGGAAGCTTATATTGCATATATATAAATACAGTGGGTGGCCAAATTATTATTTACACGCCTAAAATTTATATTGTGATGAACTTAAAGTTATATACTTTAGTTTACTGGTGGATTGTTAAGCTATTTTAGGAATATTTGGATAGAATGTATATGGTTTAAAAATAAAAACAAATTTTCCTTCATAAAATAGAAATTTATTATGAAAAAACTTGACGCAAGTGTCCCAAGACTATATCGTCAATATTTCGTAGAACATGCTTTAATGTCGATAACCGCCTTGTACTCTTTTTGGAATGCTCTGTATACATCTTTTATAGATTTTCCGTCCTTCCTCATCATGGTGCATACCTTAAACAAGACTTCTGTCAAATATATTCTGCTTGTCGTGTTTTCTTTTGATACTTTTCGCTTTAGAAACTCTCAGGCTTCCTCGATTGGGTTTAATTCCGGAGAATTGCCAGGCCATGGCAAAATATTTACTTCCTCCTTAGTTAAAAATTCCGTTATTGTCTTCTCTTTATGAAATGTCGCCGAGTCATGTACGAAAATACATTTGGAGGTATCGGGGAACCATTCCTTTAGTTAAGGGATCAACCTTCCTTCTAATACTTTTTTAAGCTGAACCTGATAGTCCAAGAGCCGTTAAACATTTTAGGGAAGGTATTTGAGGCACCCTGAAAATTTGTGCAACACTTCTTTTGTAATGACTGAATACAAAATCGAATTTCTGGCTGAAGGATCGTGGCCCAAAAACTGTGCCAGACACGTGTCAAGTGCCATTTTTTGACTACCCCAAAATAAAGGTATTTGAGGCACGCTTCTAAATTTCTCTCGTAAACGCCCAGTAAAAATTGGGCTTTCCATCGTGTATATATTGTACTTATATTGTATTTAATCTTAATATTCTCAATTGGCTTTCCTGTAGGTCCCTTCGGGCATTTTAATTATTATTATTATTATTATTATTATTATTGTTATTATTTTATTTATTTTTTTTTTTGTGTGTGTGTGTGTGTGTGTGTGGTGATGGCGGTAGTAGATGGAAACCGCTGGGTGGGGCTTGTGAGTGCTTAAGCCATTTGGTAGGCCTCCCCACCTAGCTGACCCTGAGATTGAGACAAAATAATATTTATACTTAGAAAAAAATATTTTGAAAACGACAGACACTTTAGTCGGCCCAAAAACTGTGCCAGACACGTGTCAAGTGCCATTTTTTGACTACCCAAAAAAGGTATTTGAGGCACGCTGAGATTGAGGCAGAATAATATTTATGCTTAGAGAAAAAATTTTGAAAATGACAGACACTTTAGTCGGCACAAGAACTGTGCCAGACACGTGTCAAGTTCCAAATGGCACTTGACACGTGTCTGGCACAGTTTTTGGGCCACGATCCTTCAGCCAGACATCCGATTTTGTATTCAGGCATTACAAAAGAAGTGTTGCACAAATTTTCAGGGTGCCTCAAATACCTACTCAAAAATGTTCAACAGCTCTCCTACTATGATTCATCATACCATCCACGTTCTGAAAACTTCCTATACCACTTACACTGATGACAGACCACACCATGACCTTCAGTAAGTGCTTGAATGTCTCTGCAATATGATTCCGTTGACTTTTTTCAACTTTTCTGCGTCGAACAAATGAAGACATGTCCATCATTATTTTGATGTGAGACTCGTAGGAGAAACAAACCTGAAAAATTTCCCAATTTCTTCAGAGGGGCACTGTGAAAAATCTAAATATGTATAGTACGCAGAATACAAAAATGAAAAACTACTCTATTCGTATTTACCAGTCTTCAGCGGTCATGTGTCGATGTTTGGTCCAAGACAAATGCTTCAACTTCATAGCTGAAGTCAGTTTCGGTTCATGGCTGGTCTGCGTCATTCAAACCCCAATTCTGCAAACAATTCTGCCCTATTCCGCCGCCTTGTTGTCCTGGTGGAAATAGCTATGCCAGCTTAATTTATGATTCTTGTCAATGCTTTTGTGCCCTTTCGTCGGTTTTCAACACAAATAAAACAGATTTTCGTTCATCTCGAAGCATATTGAAGCGTCGACACCCCCAATTTCCATTCCTCTGTCTGCCTATGACAGCGATTTTACCAAGTTTAGATTTTATTCTGCTTACAGTCATAATAGATGTATGTATAAGAATAGCAATCTGTCTTTTTGAATGATGGGAATGCTTCAATAATGCAGTGATCACTGAAATTATCATCGAAGACAAATCTTTAATTTTCTCAACAACTGTTGTTAAAATCTGACACTACAAAAAATAGAAATTTACGGTAATTAGAATCCACAATGCACTAATTAGCACGCATTTGGACAAAATTCACCATAAAAAATTGAGAACCATGTCTTTCCGTAACATCCCTAATGCACGTTTTACACTAAGAGACACTTACCCAGTTAATGACACTTCTTAAATGTCAACTGTTAGTTACATCAGTACTAAAACATGAAGCCAGCATTTAAATTCAACGACACGGGGAGAAAACATTTACAAATTTAAGCCAATTTTTAAGTGTGGAATTAAAAAAAGTAAGGAAACTTGCAGTGTATCTAATAATTTTGCCACCCACTGTATATATATATATATATTTGCATATATAAAACCATCAACAACCATTACAAACTACCAACAAAAATTGTGAAAAAATAAATAATAAAGAAAATTATATATATATATATATATTAAGTGATTAATAGAAACAAAGTTTTACAATATTATTATAGTAACTTATATAAAATTATTATTAAATGGACCACAAGCATTACTGACGTCATACGACGTCATGATGGATTATAGCTAATCAGCTTCTTGATTTTTCTCACAAGCGCTCACCAAAAGCCAATCAAATACCCCAATGCTTGTGGGAAACATTGCAAGCTCCGCCCGGTGCTCGTGGTCAATTACTTAATTTTAACTGAAATAATAAAAAATAATTATAACACATTATATTAAATGTTCTAAATGATTATTATCGATATTCTGTTGAGCTGTTTTAGAATGATATTGCTGTGCCGTCTTAAAATGATTTTATAGGTTCAAATATTAGCAATATTTTAAATTAGCAATTTTTCTACAGTTATATATGGTAATCTACAATAGATGGCAGCACTATAAAATATAACTACTTATTTTAGATGTGAATTCATTCCTATATAGGCATTCTTAATTTTTTAATTTTATGAAGTACCGCTAGATGGCAAAATGAAATAATTATTTATTTAGTTATAATATAATAATGTTGCCATCCTGTATATTATATTAGATTTTGTCTCTTAATTATTAATTGTTTAATTTTAAACAAATACTTCTTAATATGCTTTTTGTAATAATTTATTCCAGGATCATTAAAATAGCATGTAATATTTTTTATTATATGGACTATATGTTAATTACAATTGTTATATTTTAAGAATGTGAATATTTTCTGCGGCAATCTTGGAGATTCGCTTTTGACTATGCCAGGTATTTGGGAGAAATTTTTGCTGTGCTAAAATTGGTTAAATGTTTGAGTTATAATATGGTCATGGCGGTTCTCTTGCTGGGTGTGTCTTTGATTTAAATTGTTTCATTTTTTAATGTTGTCCATTGTTGCGGATATTGCATTGATTACTAATTTTTTTAATTCAATTTATTTGGCATGGTGGATTTGTACTTTTTGGTGTATAGTCGATTGGGTACAGTCGTGGAAAAAAAAAGTAAACACCCCCTACTAACTCCGCAACAAATTATCGTAGAAGAAAGTTACTGGTACCGAACGATTTTAAATAAAGTCTACTTTTAAATGGTGTATATAAAATTGGCTTAGGGGGCCATCTACATATTAAAACGAACCATAACTTCATTTTTTTCAATGGCAATACCCAATTCTGACAGCATAAATGAACTCTACACCCTTCATTTAGCATAAAAACAAATTTTTATGCAATTCGTACCATAAGTTTCCGAGAAATTAATTATTTTAAAACGAGCTCATTTTAAGGGCTGTATCCAAATTGAAGTTGGGTTCCGAATTGCTAACCCAGAGAGCCGCCTTCTTCATCAAGGCACCTTAAGCAGTCAATGCAGTCTGTTAGATAACAAGGCAGCAGAAGAAATTTCAAAATATCTACTCACGTCAATCATAGACGGCCCCTTAAACTATCATTTTGCCGTTTTTAAAGCATAATTTGAGAACTACTTGGAATAAAAATATGAAATTTGGGATTTTCATAAAGCAGGACTTAATAAATCTAAATCCATCAAAAAAATTGTAGGTTGCAATTCATAATTTTTTCGAATATTAATTTCATAACTCATAATTCATATCATAAAATTATAAAAATTGCAAATTCAGCGTATTTATGTTTGGGCACATTAGTTTTATTTCTAAACAAAAAATTAGCACATTAGGAGCATAATTTCAGAAGATATAAATAAAAACATGAAAATGTAATTTAACCTTAGAAGCACTAAATTTCGAATGTTTATAATTCAAAAACTTATCATTCAAATGACTTGAAATTTGGTGTCTAGGCATATTTTGAACCGAAGATTTGAAATATTTCGTTAAAATTGGGTATTGCTATTGAAAAAAATGAGGTTTGGGATCGTTTTAATATGTAGATGACTCTCTAAGCAAATTTTATATACGTCATTTAAAAGTAGACTTTATTTCAAATCGTTCGGTACCAGTAACTTCCGTCTACGATAATTTGTTGAAGAGTTAGTAGGGGGTGTTTACTTTTTTTTTCCCACGACTGTACAGAATGGAATTCAATTCTTAGCTTATTGCTGAATTCCATTACAGAAATCGACTATGTTTTTTGCTTATGTATGTATTTTATGTGCAGTTGAAAAAGTGAAATACTATATAAGCTTCCGGCTTCATCCATCCATTTGATCTATTGTTTGTTTACGATATATCTTTTAATGGTTCAACATTATTTAGCTGGTTATTTGTATCTTTTGTCTTTAGTAGGATATTATCAAAATTTGGCGGTTTTTCATATGTTTTATATGGATTAATCGTCCGCAATGTGCTAGTGAATTAGTGGTATTGTGCTTGATTCTGTATTACTAGTTAAAGGTTCCATCTTTATTTTGTATAATGTCAGTGTTATGTATGAATTGTAGCTAAATTTATTAATTTAATTTTAGTAATTGGAAATAGATGATGATTTGTAATTATATGGTTATGTGTGTATATATATATATATATGTGTGTGTGTGTGTGTGTTGTTTTCGTTTAGAATTTGCGTAATGAAAGTCAATTTTGACTTATAAAACGCAGCAATTGTGTTGTCTAATTTTTCGTCTGAGCGATTAATTGGGTTGGAACATCTGCATTGCAAATTCTTGTACTTTTGTTTTCTTTTTTGCTTCTTTTTTTCAACGAATAACTTTAAAAATCTATATCTAAACGATAATTCTAAACATATAGCTCAGTTGCACGTGAGCAATTAGGAATAAAGTAGAATAGTCGTACTGCCAAACAAACAAACGCCAAGAACTAAACAATAACCCGCTGTTGCTTATTACACAGGACGCAACTTTTCAGTATTAAATAGACCAAATATGACAGTGCAAAATATCAAATATCAATGGGACTAGCATATCAGAAAAATGATACGATGAGTAGAAGAATCTAATTAACACATTCCTTAATTTGAGACCATATTTATCTTTATAAGTGAATTGTAAATTGAGATACAAAATTTTAAAGAAGACCTAGAGTTATTGAAAATGAACTTCTTTTTTGTCAAACTTAATATTTAGAACAACACAGAGACTTAAATAATGGGCAGAAAAAATTAACGATTGATATTTTGGAACTACGTGCTTTTATAAAGTTCAGCTAAAAAACAATTAAGATTTCTACCCTTAAATAGTAAAAAATGTTAATTAACTCTAAAATTAACAGAATTCGCCAAAACAAAGCTAAAACAGATAAACGATTGAGTACTATTTTTTACGGAATATCCTTATGACTAAGTTATTTAAAACAGATGGAATATAAAGGTTTGCTTTTCAGTTCCATTTAAATGTATTTTAAGTAAGTGTTTTATCTAGGATGTCGATATGTAAATTAACTAGTTTATGAAAGATAATTAAATAATTAAATGAAGTTATAAATCAAGACAGTCGCTTAACATATTATTTGCTTAAACACATGAAATAACACAGGTTTTCGTTTGTTCTAATGTAATAAATTTCTGAAGTCGTTACTATAAAATAACGAAAAATTCTTAAAAAAATAAATCGATTGAATAATCGAACAAACGATTGTGATTAGATGTTGCTTAAATATTTGTTTTTGATTTCACTTAAATAAAAATACCGTATAGTAGTTCAATTTAAATTGTTATTGATAATTTTAATAAATCTATTAGCTATTATTCGATTAAATCTTATTCTGGTTATCTGGTTGTCTTAAATCAATATTTCGTAAAATGGTTTCTTCTAAAACAAATGAAAATATACTGGGTATTTCAACCTATATGGGTAAAAAATACACTTTGAAGTGAGCAAACATTTATTTTGATGTTTTTGTGCACATGTGAGAAGAAATTTATGTATTTGTATTCTCACGTAAATTTAAAAAATTAGTTAAAGTTCTTAAGAATGTTAAATATATCTTACTTTGGGAATGTTGAAATGGCAAATTAAATTGATAATTGTTACTAATTTCCGGTCTTAAAATATTGTTTTAATGCTAATGTTTCCATTTTAGTCAAAATTGACATTATTTTCACCTTTGTGCAGTTCTTTTTTTTTTCTGTAATCTTATCTATGATAACTGATACATTATTAAATATCAGATTCCTTGGGGGGGCGGGGGGGTGGACTGCCCCTTATTCGCTTTCAAGTAGCACTTCTATTTATAAAGAGCTGCATATAACATATATATTCAAATAATAAGGAGGTAAATCTAGGAGGTATTAAAAATATTGATTAAATTCGTAATTTTTAAATTTAATTGTCAAATCACTTTGTATCTTTTTAATAACTTTTTTAATTATATAATTTCAATTAATAATTTTTTATTAAATTTATTTTAAATAAAATTAATGGTTAATTAATTATTATGTACTGCCGTTGCCATGCAAAATATTATTCAAATAAGATGAATATGTACCCGTATGTCTTCTTTTTGAGCAATGGAAGGAATGTTGATGTAATTTTCCACACCAATTTCGATAAAGGTTCTGCATCTTGCAGATTACATTATTTTTACATAGAATGTTTTCTTGAGAGGCCAGAGATGAAAATAATCTTCTGAGTAGTTTATTTCAATTAATTTAAATGCAAAATATTAAAAACTGAAAATCTTTGTACAGTTAAAAATGAAATATTCATTATTCACTTTGTTCTTCATTTTAACTACATTGTTAATTAATTATTGATACATACCTACTGTTTTTGGTTGTTTTAAAGTATTAAAATATAAAAGTCGTATTATTATTTATTTCTTGATTCTATTTGAAATTTATAAAAGCACACATATGTATGCGTATTTCTTAGAAATGTGTTTCTATACACGTAATAATTAATTGATAATTTTATATAAATGTATATGTACTATGTTGTTTCGTTTTCGTTTTTGGCCGAAATTAGGAAAATATCAGAAATTTGGTTTCGGTCGAACTCTATAATTATGCTACTCGCACGCCTTTGTAATTATTTATGTGTCCGAGTTTTCTGGGGTTAAATTTAACTTTGTTTATTTTGAAACATCCATGCATGCAACAGCGTTTTAAACAAAAAATAATTGCTGAGAAATACATGTAATCGGATGCTTATGTTGTTTGGATAAATTACATTTGATTAAAAAATAATTAGATAACTCTTTTCATGTTTTTGTTAAGGAATGAAGGAAAATGCTTTGCGTTGAAGATAACGATTCATTGGATAAATATAGAAGTAAAATAAATTCGGATAGTTTTATATTGAGAAGCTCTAATCAGAAAAGGTGTTTTATAGGTCAATTGAATGTGTGTGTAATCTAGTTGCATGACTGCGTGAAATCTTTGAATTGGTAAGTTTTTTTTTATGTAAAGAAAAAAATTAGTTCTTTGGTAAAGAGTATTCAAATTGAGGGTGGAAAGATTAGTTTTAATTTCGATAGCAATGCACTTTGGGGCAATTATAGTGCGAGGGACATCTTTGATCTCAGATTCTGCCGGTGTAGTTTCTTACGGTTGGTTGGTTGTATTTATGTCGGCCAATTATCTGCACGTGGGATATAGGCCCTAAGGGGGGAGTGCCTTCCGTGGAGGTCTTTCTAAGGGAACCTAACCCGTATTAACGCTTGGAGAACCAAGGTTCGAAGAAAACCACGAAAACTCCGAACGATTAGGCCGACGGGCGCGATTGGGATCGAACCCAGCACTTCCCGTCTACCAGCTTCGAGAGCAGAACCTCTCGGCCACTGGTGGGGCAGTTTCTTACGGTGTAGTAGACAGGCAGTGGTTTCTTTGAATGTTTAAAAGGGAAATTGCTGCATACACGCCGAGTTCGACGATTTTTCTTTTTATTCCGACGCTAGAATTTTTTCTTGAGCGATGCGTTTACATTTTATTTCATTTTAACTTTTTACTTTTTGTTATTACAGCATTTTTAGAAAATGAGAGTAGGAAAACTTTTTTTTTTTTGTGGTTTTCTTTTACTGAAAAAAGAAAAGAATAGAAAAAGAAAACAGCAACCTATTAATTGTGCGGGCACTTAGTTTTTTATACAACTGTAATAAATTTGAAAAAAATATTGAAAGTTTGTTTGGATGAATGGTATGTGATCAAAGATGTATAAATAATCTTTTTTTTTTTTTTTTTTGTAGATGAAAGAGATGTTTTATAAAGATGCGTTGATTGATATGAGGGGAATAAAATCGGGGTTCAAATTTAATTTCAGACAAATCAAGCAGTTAAAAATTGTTTTATTACTTTTTAAATAGTTACGAAATAAAAAATTTCATGGAATTCCTGGGTCCTATAAGTTTTATTTGGAAGACGTTTCTCCGTGTTTTAACAAGTAAAACAGTAAAAATTCATTCTTGTATAACCAGAACTTAACTAGTTATGATACTTTGAATTTTATGAGTTTTTGGCGCCTTCTGTCACTAAAACTGAAAAAATGCGTTTTTAGTGCCAGAAAACGCTCAAAACGGAGTTCAAAGTATCAAAACTAGGTAAGTTTTTATCGCGCTATACCATGTAACTAGATTTTAATTGTTTTGATTAATCTCAACAGAAAACAACGTCCATACTTACTTCTCAAATTTATTTCAATCATGCTGTTTAAAGGCATTTTAATTAAAGCCTCCTTTGGCAGAATGCATAGCGATTGTTTATATGTTACAAAAGTAACAGGTTTTAGGAACCTGTTACCAATGCTGCTATAGAAAGATGTACCCTGTTAACCAAAAGTAATTGCATGTCGCATCTCAATATCCGACTACCATCCTCTTTCCTCTTCCCCCCTGACCTCTCAAATTAATATGCAAGAGTGCAATGAGACGAAGTACTAGTTGTAGTATCAAATGTTTTAGTATGTTTTAGTGTCGAATGTTGTAGTGTGATGTAGTATTATAAATATGATTTTCTCATGTTTGAACAACTAACATTACTTAAGTAAGTAATTAAAAATAAAGAAACACCATAAATGTATTATCATATCTTTAAAATACTTATTTATCTATGTAAGGCACTCTGTTGCATAGCTACAATTCGGAAATTTTCTAGTTTTTTTAACTTTCTTTTCGAAAACTAGGGGGAGGGGGGCTCTGCCCCCCTGCTCGCTACGCTCACCAACCACCGCGTAATCGCATCACGATTCCGCACTGTATCGCGAAGCAATCCCTATTTTCTAGCCAAGCCCGGAAGTAATTGTTTCGCGCTTCCACTCTGGATCGCTTCACGATCCTTTCTTTTCTATGCATTTAATTTTTAGATTCCAAACACAGAAGACCCCCCCCCTTTCTCATTAGTTAATGGAAATTATCTTCTTTCTGTAAAATCACTTTTGCCATCGACCTCTAAAAAATACCCCCCCCCCCCCCCAAAAAAAAAGAAGTCTATTGAAACGCAGAAGATTCTTCCCTTTCCCCGCCCATCCTATCTAAATTTTCTATTTTCATGGTTTTTGCCAAGCACAATTCCCACTAACAAAAGATAGAAAGCTCTGACCAATCAAATGCGTTTCGCGGTATCTACGCAGATTTTCATTGGTTCATTTCCAAATCTTTTGGCCCATTTCAAAATCGTTACTTTTTTCATATATAGAAGAATTATGACACTATAAAATCATTTGAAGCAGAAGCAAAAACAAAAACAAAAATAACTAATTATTTTATTAAACTTGTCGCAGATTTCTATTTCTTACTAGTAAAGTTATTTTATTTTTCGAAGTATTAAAACTTGTGTAATATATATAACTTTTTAATCTCATAAATTACAAAATTATAAATTAAGTATACTCTGCATACGTTTAGTGAGTTAATCCAACTATTGGTAATCTAACTATGAACTTAACTACTAACTATTAAATAATAACTTAATAATCTAACTATTGGTAAAGCGAAATTACGAATTTGAAAATATCACATTACATAAAATGAACACTTTCAGCATTTATTTAGCTCAATAAATTTTTGTATGCCATATTAAAAAGGTCAAGAACCCCCTTTTTTTCCAATGAACAACACAACAAAAATCTGGAATTATTAGGATTTTTTGTGCGGTGTTAAAGGTTTTTTGATCTACATTTTATTTTATTTTACTTAAAACATTCATCAAATTAATCAACTACCCTGAGTAAAATGTTATTTTTAAATGAATCATAAAATATTTCAACAAAATATGGAAGTTATATGCTCTTAGAAAAGCAAAGATATTTACATTTTTTTTCAGGGATTAATTTAAAAACCAGTTTGCGATTTAAAAAAAAAAAAGTCTTGATTAATCAGTTATCTTTATATTGAAATCTATATGATACACTTTGAAAATACAACTTTACCAAAAAGAATAATATATATTTCATTAATGAGATATATTTGGTTTTATTCCTGATTCTAATACTGAAACATTTAAAAATTAATAATTTCAACGCTTGCATCCTCTTAGCAATCTTTCACAAAGCTAGACCATGACCGTAAATAAAATAAAATTTAAAAAAATCAAAAAACCGACTGCGTAAAAAGCGAATTAATTAATTATTTCTCATGAATGTGAAACTATTTTTTATATTACTTACCTATTTTTTTTATTTACTTGTATTGATGACTTTTAAGTTGTGTTTAATTGTTAGCTCTATCTATAAACACTGTTTTGATGAGGGCTATAAATGTCTCTGAGGGTTAGAGTTGCAGTAAAGCTAGAGATCCTACATACTCAACTTCCAGGTTGTATAATATTTAAACGGAGCTTCTGACTGTAAAATAGTCAATGAAACCTCTTCATTTTGAAAGTCCTATCCAATGATATGCCACTCAATAGGGTGCGTAATTTTTTTTTCTTCTCTACCGCCATTTTGTATTTTACGGCCGCCATTTTGAATTTATAAAAACAAAACCTTGCCTTTAACCATTGGACGGTTAAGAGGAATCGATAGAACCCTCATTCATTAAAATCCATCCAGCCGTTGGGATGTTTCGAGGGTATAAAGAAATCCACATACCCAGATACGCGTAAAACACATAACCCTTCTTGGCAGTCGGGTAAAAATGGAGCTTTACGCACAGCGGTCTTCATAAAACCAATAACCCCATCATACTCGAGAATACCATGTACAGTAGTAGAAAAAACAGTAAAAACCCACTACTAACTCTGCAATTAATTACAGTAGAAGAATGTTACTAGTAACCAAATGATAGGAAATAAGGTCTACTTTTAAATAATGTATGTAAAATTTGCTTAGGGCACCATCTACAAATCAAACACAGACATAACTTTGTTTTTCCAATGGCAACACCCAATTTTGACAATATATTTTTAATCTCTGGTTCAAATTCAAACTATGCCTAGATACGAAATTCCAAGTCATTTGGAGGATAAATTTTGGAATTATAAACATTCAAAATTTAGAGCTTCTAATGTTGAATTACATTTTCCTATTTTTATTAATATCGCCAGAAATTATAATCCTAATGTGATAAACTTTTGTGTGGTTATAATACTAAAAACACAAATATAAATGCATTGTAATTTTAATTTTATAGTATAAATTATGAAATTACTATTAAAAAATATGAATTGCAACTTACAATTTTTTTGATAGATTTATACACTATGACGCAAAAGTTTAGACAATGACGTCATTCAGCTTTAAAATGTAGAATTATGACGTCAGAATTACAAAAACCTGTAAATATATTCAAAAACTGATTTAAAATGCTATGTACAAAAGACAGTCGTTTTATTTGCTATAATACTAATTTTTTTCATAAAAATTCAAATGTGCTTGTCGCAAAAGTTTAGACACTATTCTAAATTTCTTTGAATATTCGCTGGCATATGCAAATTTAGAATCGATGATGTCACAAATTTGGAGTACTTAAGTTCTGCAAACGATTGCGCTTCATAGTCGACATGCCGAGAGCTAAAGAAATTCAAGTGAATGAGGTTTCAAGGATTTGGCAGTTGAAAGGTGAAGGGAAGAGCGTTTCTGAAATTTCTGCTATTATTAATAGGTCAAAAAAATCTATTTATCGAGTTTTATCGAGTGGTTCCGAATATAAAGCAAAATGTCGGTCTGGGAGGCCACGTGTGACAAATGTACGAGAGGATCGCCTGATACAAAGACTAGCGAGTACTCAACAAATGAGCGTACGTGGAGTTCAAAGCTCATCGGGACTCTCTGTATCAAAGGATACGATTCGTAGACGAATTTTGGAAAAAGGAACAATCGTTTATAGCAAAATGCAGAAGAAACCAGCTCTGAAACCATATCATAAGTTACAAAGACTTATGTGGGCTCGAAAGCATATGTCATATGGAGAGAAATGGCAGTCAGTCATATTTAGCGATGAAAAAAAGTGGAATCTGGATGGTCCAGATGGTTGTTTATCGTATTGGCATGACTTGCGGAAGGAACCTCGACGTTTTTTTAGTCGCAGACAAGGAGGGGGCTCGGTGATGGTTTGTGCAGCCTTTTGCTATAATGGACAAGTATCTCTGACCTTCACCAGTGGTCGTCAAACTTCACAGCATTATACACAGACATTAGAAGAAAACCTACTGCCATTTGCTGAGCTTCTAGGGGGTCCTCAGTGGGAATTTCCGCAAGACAATGCTTCAATTCACACTGCAAAACATTCAAAATCTTGGTTTAATTCCCATAATATAAGAGTTCTCGACTGGCCAGCATGTAGCCCAGATCTTAACCCTATAGAAAACCTTTGGAGCATCATGTGTCGCAAAGTTTATAGCAACGCTAGACAATACTCTTCTGAAAAGGAACTTAAGACATCTATTGAGAATGCATGGTACGATATCGATCCACAAACTATGCAAGATTTAGTTTCTTCCATGCAATCTCGTGTATATGACGTAATACATAAGCATGGATGCGCAACCAGGTTTTAAAAATTGTTTATTTCGATTTTATTTAATTTGTGTCTAAACTTTTGAGACAGCAGTTTATTTTTGTTACCATTTAATTTATTGCAATATGCACATTTCCACTTTTCTTTGTTATAAATATTGTTTATATGTACAGCACATTAATTTCAAGCAGTGATTTGAAAATTGAATAAATATTTTTCAAAGTATGTAAGAATTTCTTCATTGTCTAAACTTTTGCGTCATAGTGTATGTATTATGTCCTGCTTTATGCGAATTCAAAAATTCAATATTTTCTTCTAAGTAGTTTTCAAATTATGCTTAAAAACGTCCAAATGAAGATTTAAGGGGGCGTATATGATATGAAGGAAAGCATAATTTGAAAAAATATATATATTACTCATTTTACTGAAACATTCGGGCCAACAATAGACGAAACATATTAAGTGAGTGAAATAGTTATATTAGCAAGAAATAATACATTAATAGAGGTGACTTAACCATTCTGTAGCATTTCAACAATCGAGTACCGGACTCCAATTTTGATACAGCCCAAAATACAGTCATTTTAAAATAATTAATTTATATCGGAAACTAATCGTACGAATTTCATGAAAATTTGTATTCCAGGCTAATTGAAGGGTATAGAAATTATTTATGGTGTCAAACTTGGGTTTTGGTATCGACAAAAACAAAGTTTGCAAAGTTTGGATTTGTTTTAATATGTATATGGTCCTTTAAGCAAATTTCATAAACATCATTTAAAAGTAGACTTTATTTCCAATCGTTTGGTACTAGTAACTTTATTCTACAATAATTTGTTGCAAAATTAGTAGGGGTGTTTACTTTTTTTTTTCCACGACTGTACATTTTATATTGAAAACGAATGAGTTCTTGATTTGAAGACAAGTTTGCGTCTTAAATTTACATATTTTACAGAGTTAGTTTCACACGTAATTTTTGTACGAAAACGATAGAAAAATTATTTTTAAAATAAACATAAATTTGCTTTAAGACAGTTCTCAAATTCCCTGCTCAACAAAGCATTATAAAATTGGCGGGTCTGACGTTTGAAGCGATTTAAAATCGAATAGTGTTTTCCATTTTGATAAATAAATTGCTTATCGAGTTATAAGCTATTTTTGTCACGTGACACCGTGTTTTCTTCTTTCTCGCGCTGTGGCGTCCGAAAATTCGGTTCAAATTGACCAAAATGACAATTTTGAGAGTATTTTTTAAAAATATATTATACTTTTAGCAAAAAAATGGGAAAACACTGTTCGATTACAGTGTTTCTGAATAAGAACACCTTCCAATTTCATACGTTTTCGGAAAAAAAGAAATTCAGAAATGTGTCAGAAAGTAGCTCATTTGGATTCGAGAACTATATTAGGAAAAGGAGCTAATTATAGTAGTTGTATTCGTCGGCTTATATAAACACCGACAGAAAATTTTCCCCTTTTTGGTTGAGAAAAGTTATTAAAGTCGGTTACACGTTCATAAATTTTATTGGAAAACATTTATTTTATATAGTAATATTTTGTAATTATTGCAGTTTTTAACTGCATTTTTTTTTATTATTGCATGTGGTTAAAAAATTTGCTCCTGATTACGAAAGGCTGGATTTCCCGAGCTATTTTTTCCCCTGCTGTCAGGGAGAACACAATAGTTTGGATGACAAATTATACTTCAATGGTGATTATCATCTCGTTTAACTTAAAATAAATTAAAGATCTGAGTCAAGAAAATAGCGTATAAAGTTTACATTACATGAGAGTTTTAAATCACTTAACATTTTCAATAACTCTTATTCATACTTCAATGGAAATTTTTAATGTATACCTACACAAAAGTATAAAATATCCAATTAATTGACGAAAAATATATTAGGTTGAGCAAAAAGTTCTTGGAAATTTTTAATCTAATAGCTACCAAAATTTGTATCGTATATAGGAGTACTAGTGGTATATTTATAGGAGGTCAGGAACTTTGGCTCCAAAATGCCTATTGAACAGTATGATTTGCGTGTGTTGACCCGGCATTATTAGAGAAAAGTCCTAACGATTCTGAAAGCCGTCGATGAGATTAAGGCTCCTGTCCCTGCCTGCGAAGACACTCACGAGCTAATGCTAATCCTATGGGGAGGAATTTTTCTAATATCTCGTTTGCATTTCGACATTTTTGAATAATATTTTTTGCATATGATAGCCGAGATCCGTCTCTACATCGCACCTTTTTTACTTTTTCGATTTTGGTCGCAGATATTTTTTATGAAGTTATTCACTTTCAAAACCGGTTCTGAAAATGAAAGTGTCATTCTAAAAAATATCTGCGACCAAAATTGAAAAAGTAAAAAGGTGCGATGTAGAGACGGATCTCGGCTATCCAATGCAACAAAAAATATTTAAAAATGTCGAAATGCAAACGAGATATTAGAAAAATCCCTCCCCATAGGATTAGCATTAGCTTGTGAGTGTCTTCGCAGGCAGGGACAGGAGCCTTAATGAGGATGAAGGTGCTGGTAACGGCGACAAACTTAGCCAGCAAATCAGGAATCTGGCAGAACGGTGGCAGAAAGTCGTGGATTATGATGGTCTCTACTTTAAAGAATAGTCCTTGTTGCTTTTGTTCTTAATTTGCACATAACAACGTAACTTTCACAAATTTCCCAGAACTTTTTGCTCAACCTATTATTTACTGGGTGTTAGAGAAATATTTGAAAAGCCATTTCTAATGGCTTATAGTGATTACATATTACTTAAATATCAAATTTAAACTTACCTGGAATTAGCTTGATCATTTTCAGTTAAAAAAAATATTAATAACTAACATTTGCAAAATGATTTGATCAAAAGTACAAGAGATAGGAAGAGAAATAAAAACAAACAAAAATAACTGAATTATACCGAAAAATTACAGCCGGAAATGCGAGTTTATATTCCATTTATCTTTATCTTGTTCATATTCTTCTCTCTTTAACATCCAGCTGCCAATTGTAAAATGCTATAGTAAATAAAAATCGTCTGCGTAATAGTTTAAAATATTCGATTCATCTTAATAATTATTCAAATGCAGAATAAAATAAGGCCAATTTATTGTTGATTTTTTTTATTGCCAAAGTGTCAAAAATATAATGAAAAGGCAATATGAAAAACAGAACCGACAACTGCCTTTCTTAACCCAATTTTTTAGCTGAAATTCGAATCCGGAGTTCAAACGCTGATATACTGTTACGGTTTAATTATTAACTATCATCATACTATTGGTGTGCAATGCTCCATGTTCAGATTCTTTTTCTAATAAACCATGGAATTTACTGAAATAAATATGATATTAATTCACAGATTTCCATGAAGAGAATGCGCGAAATATATTGATAGAATTTTTAATTTTGTAACTTTAGCAAATTAATTAAAGAATATTAAAAACAACCCAACAATCTTCTAAAATGATTCAATTGTCGTTTTGCTACATGTTGCGTTATGTTGGAGAAGATGTCAGTCTTGGAAGTAAATAAACAGCAGCAGAGCCTGATTACCAACGGGGCAAAATTACAGCAGTAAAAATAAGTAGAAATTTTATCCTTATTCATGACAGTAATTTTGCATGAATAGAACGTTTAAATAAGTCAATATTTTCTATTAAAATTTACCTGTGAAAGTTTGCTCCGTTGGTAATCAGGCCTGATCTCCAGCGTAACAAACCACGGAGGTAAGAGATAGATGGAGATGAAATGTTTTGATATGACATGATGTTAAAAATACAACCTCGAAACCGGTTAAAACCGGTCAAAATACCAAAGACATTTAAGATACATAGACTGGCAATTCCCATTCAAAAGCATGCGAAATCATGGCAGCCATCTGAAGTAAATTGAAACACCTGAACCGCGAGGTTTGTACGTCAACTGTGGTTATTTACGATTAAGTGCTATGGCTAGAATGAGCTTAAAAAATAATTTTTTATCAATATATATGAAGTTTATGGCATATTTTTTTTACATGAAGCTATTTTTTATAGCTAAATATACGTTATAAATATTGAATTTTCAAAAATAAAGTTGAATAGGCGATTTATTAATAATTTTATGGATGGTATGTTTGAAAATGAGTACCTAATTTTAACATGCCTTATAAATCTAAATAAAGACGAAATTTATATGAAAACAGATTGTTAAACATTATAATTCCACCTTTTTTTAAGTTTGACTTACAAAAGTAACTGGTAGGGAAGTTTAGATTAAAGGTAGCAACTGTAACATAATATAGTAATTTACAAAATTTTAAATTACTTGTAAAGAAATCTACGTTTTTTAAACTAATTTTTATGCAAAAAGGTAATTAAAAAATGCATAGTAACGACAGTAACACTATATTTTTATCCTTGTAGGATGTTTATTGAAATACTTATTTGCTATATGAAAAGACAAAAAAAAAAGATGAATAATAAGGTATTTTTTAAAAGGCCTGAATGAAATAGGTAGACTAATACTTAATGAACCGCAATGACAAAATATGCTGATAAAAGCATTTTCTTAGGTAAATTAAAATATAAAACATATATACTGCCGTACAACAGCTGTGATAAAAAATCCTCAGTTAAACTGACAGTTTGCAAGTCTATGTATCTTAAAAGTCTTTGCAAAATACTTGCGGTTCCACAGAGTCTGTAAGCGGCTGGGCCGAATGAGGGCATTTAAATTTGAGCGATAACCGTCTTCATATTGCAAACCGTTTTTACGGCGTACTGCATCGCTATTATTACTTAGAAGTATGTGGTAACAAACAGATGCTATCCATCTGACGTCAGCTGCAGGTATACCGAGGCTAACGAAAAAGAAAGGCTCCCTCGATGCTTAATACGCGTATCTTTTTTTACAGACCGCTGGAGTCACGTGATACCCGAAGGCACCAATACAGCTGTACGAAAAGAGCATCACGTCGCTCTAGCGGTATGTAAAAAAATGACATGTGGAATGCACCGCGGTAGCCTGTCTTTTTTGTTAGCCTCACAGGTATACAGGGTGCCCCCTGAACTGATGGGCCTAGCTGTAAGGGAAAGTAAAGTACATATAAAGAAGCAATTTTGGTACAGAAATGTAGGATCGGAAATGAAAAGTGTTGGCGAAAATCAAGAAATGCAGAGGAAATGAAAACAAGCATTTGATTGACATAACAATTACAGTAAGTTCTGAAATGTGCAACCACTAACATCGATACATTTCCAGCAGACCAGCAAGTGATTGGCGGACGCTTTCAAAGATTCCAGGTGTCTCATCTACGAGACACTAATTGACTCTGATGAGGACCTCATTTCAAGATTTTCAGTCGCTGCTGCAACTATTTGTAAAACACCTGAAATCTTAGAAAGTGTACGCAAATCACTTGCTACACGCCGCCAGGCCTGTATCGATGTTGGTGGTGAGGACATTTGAGCAATTACTGTGATTGTTATGTCAATATAAAACGCTTCTTTTTATTTCCTCGCATTTCTTGTTTTTCAGCAACTTTTTTCATTTCCGACCCCACATTGCTATACCAAAATTGCTTCTTTATATGCACTTTCGTTTCCCTTACAGTTTGAATCTGGAGTTCAGGAAAAACCTGTATAATAAGCACAAATACGCGTTATAAAATTTTTCAATTAAGACTTACCCAAACAATTCCACACTCTTTTTCAAGATGTATATACCTACTAGCATAGAGGAAACACACCAAGGGGGTTCATTGCCATTGAATGCATAAACACTCTGATTTTCACGTGGGCTTAGGCTAGGGGTGCACAACCTTTTTAAGAGAAGGGCCACTTACAAAAATGTTTGGGTTGTCGAGGGCCACTTTAGTAACACAGAGAAATTTCTATATCGGGGAGGTAGGGGGGGGGGTAATAAGTCTTTATTCTTGATGAATAATTAGTTTTTGTCTATAACAAAAATAAACAAACAGAAATAAATAATTATATGCAGGAATGCAGAGCTTCTTCGCATCTGTATGAATAACAATACAACACTTTATAATGATTAAAGGTTCCTTCTTGATAAATGCTAACTTGAAGAAAAAATTACACAACATTTCTAAATAATTGAACGTTATTAAAAATTATAAAAACATTTTATTGAAGAATAACTTCATTTAAAATAAAGGGAAACTTATTTTTGAAATAGCAAGGCATGATGGATTAATTATGCTACTTTTTCTGCGGACTATTAATAAATACTATTTTTTCTTTTGTCAATCAAGTGCAATTGACGAAATTCGCGATTTTTTATCAACGACTGTGGGGCAGATTTCGCGGTAATTTTCCATTGCCGATTGGCAAAAATTGCAATATTTTCAACCAATCAATTTGCATACCTGCGATAAATTCACGAAATTCACGATTTTTTTCAGCGATAAATATTCAAAATTCGCGATTTTTTTCCACAACGGATAAAAAAAAATTGCGATTTTTTCCGCCCCAGATCGAATTATTTCGCGACTTTTTTGTTCTGTGATCGATCTTCAAAATTTACAAGTTTTTTCCATCAACAACTGACAAAATTCGCGATTTTATTTTCATGAGTGATTGGCGAATTTTGCGATATTTTACGTGACGGATTGACAATATTTGCAATTTTTTTCCAACGACCAATCGACGAAAAGTAATTTTTTCCTGATATACATTGATGTAATTTGCGATTTTTTTCGCGCAATAAATTGGTGAAAATCGTAATTTTTTTACGAGCATGATCGATGAAATTTGCGATTTTTCCCTGCCACCAATGGATTTCTATTTCATGATATTTTTTGGGACCGACACGCAAAATCAGTAATTTTTTTCCGTGAGATATTCATGAAATTCACGAATTTTTGAGGAAATTCACAATTTCTTTTGCGAGCGATTGACAAATTTCACAATATTTTTGCGACTAATTGACAAAATTTGTAATTTTTTCTATCAATTGTCGAAATTCGTGATTTTTTTCGCGACAGATTGGAAAATTCGTGATTATTTTTCTCTCGATAAATTGACAAAATCGCAATTTTTCCCCAGCCGATCAACGAAATCTGCAATTTTTCGTTCCTGATCGACAAAATTCGCGATTTTTCTGTGGCCGATTAACGATATTCGCGATCGTTAACTGACTCTGACGAAATTTGCAAATTTTCCCACGGCAAATTGACGAAATTTGCGATTTTTCTCTCAATAAACTGACGAAACTCACGATTTTTCTGCAGCCGATCAGCAAAATTTTCAATTTTTCCGTACCTCATCGACAAAATTCGCGAATTTTCTGTGCCCGATTAACGAAATTTGATATTTTTCCGTGCCGAATCGACAAAATGCGCGATATTTCCTCTTGCGATCAACAAAATTCGAAAATTTTCCGTGCCCGATAAACGAAATTTCGATTCTTAAATGACTCTGACGAAATTTATAATTTTTCCCGCGGCAAATTGACAAAAGTCCTATTTTTTCTCAAGATAAACTGACAAGACTCGCGATTTTTCCGCAACTGATCAAGGATCACATAATCGACAAAATTCGCGATTTTTACCGCGAACGAACAAATCAACGAAATTCACGATTTTGAACTGACTCTGACGAAATTTGCAATTTTTCAGCGGCAAATTGTCGAAATTCGCTATTTTTTCTCGCGATAAACTGACAAAACTCGCGATCCCCCCCCCCCCCCCCCAGCCGATCAACGAAATGTGAGATTTTTCTGCGATTCATCGATAAAATTTGCGATTTTTCCGAACTCTATCAACGAAATTTGCGATTCTTAATTGGCTCTGATGAAATTTGCAATTTCTTCCCGAGGCAAATTGACAAAATTCTCGATTTTTTCCTGCGACATATGGACAAAAATTACAATTTTTCCAGTTATAAATTGACGAAATTGTGTCAAAAACACTAAGAAATTGTATAAATTGTGATCGCGGGCCACAAGTTAGACCATGGCGGCCACAGGTTGTGCATCCCTAGCTTAGGCACTAGCGCCACAGTGTTAATCTACAGAATACGGGTTTGAGTTAAAGAGTTAGTTATAATAGTTGAAGTAGTCCTGTCTTAATTTTCAAAAAGTTACGCATATCAAAATCATTAACTGTAGATAGTACAGGCAGAAAAAGTAGTGCCGAAAAAGCTCCGTAATTTCATAAATTCAAAGTATCACAACTAGGCGAATTTTGGTAGTAGGAGAATAGAATTCTTACTGTCGTACTTGTCAGAACATGGATGAAAAATGTCTAAATATAACTTATAACACTCAGAGATAGAAAAAAAATTAAAAAGAATAACATTTTGAAAATTAATGCTAGGACTATTTCACCAAAATAATCTTAATTCCTACCTTATTTTGAACATTTTTGCAATTTATATTGCCTAATTTTATCTCATGAATGATTCTTTATAGTAAATAAATAGCTACCAACTTTTACATTTTCTCTTACCACTACTTTTTAATAGTATATATATATATATATATATATATATATATATATATATGTAACACCATTAAATTATGGCCAGAGGGCGCTAAGGTCGTGGTTCCTTGCGCACGGAATAAATTTCATTCTACGCAGTGATGAGTTAGCCAAGGTGCTTACCGGGTCACATCCGTTGACCGGAAAATTGAATTCACCCAACCTGGGTGTTAATGATATTTATATGTGAAACTTCTGGTTCTATATTGATGTCGTGTTGTCTATTTGTATATGTGTTCGTGGTGTAAAGAAATAAAAGTGTTTGTGCTTACAAGAAATCTCTTCAGTTTTCTGTTAAAGTCAGCCATCTCCGTTATATATATATACCGGGTGTCCCAAAAAGGACTGACTGATTTTAAAATTCAATAATTTCCAAACGGTGACAGATATTAAAAAAATTCTTGCAGGAGGGTTATACATAAAGTCAAAAGTTTTTTTACAGTGATTTTCGATTTTAGTTCGAATTACAAACAATAGATGGCGCTGTAAGCAATAGTCGCTAAATACAGGCTCGATTTTTGGTCCTTTCTGATGTTCCATGCAGAAAAAGGAGATGGAAATGTATTATCCGGGCCACGAAGTACCAAAAATCGAGCCTGAATTTAGCCTCTATTGATCGCAGCGCCATCTATTGTTTGTAATTCGAACTAAAATCGAAAATCACTGTAAAAAAACTTTTGACTTTATGCATAACCCTCCTGCAAGAATTTTTTTTAATATCTGTCACCGTTTGGAAGTTATTGAATTTTAAAATCAGTCAGTCCTTTTTGGGACACCCGGTATATATATATATATACATATATAAATATATTTGGCCTTCCTTAATCGCCGAAGTCTGCGATTAAATGAGGCAACATGTCCTATTAAAAATCATTGACAGTAAAAACGTGCAAAGGTTTGCAGCTACGTATAACATCCTTGATTTAGGGTAGAATGCTATTAAAGTACTTTCTTTTTTAAATACGATTATTTAAACTTCATAAATAGAAGCATGTCCTTTTGAATCAACACAGTTGAAAAACACTAAAAGGCAAATTTTTCTCAATCTTTACATTGCGTTCATATGTGCTAATATGTAAAAAATAACCTTGTTATTAATTTGTTAAATCAAAATGGAAAATTTATTTCCTGCAAATTAAGGTAATTAAATTAAGGTGCATTAGCAAACAGGGACAAATTTATGGCTTACCAGAGTCTTTAAGCACAATAAAAAACAATATTCTGCGTCTATTCACGCTTTATGTTTTACGAACGATAGTGATTGGAAAAATTGTAGAGGAGAAGGTGTAAAAACGGGCACAGGTGTAAATATGGGTACCCCTCCCGAAGTGGCAATTGGAGGTGCTGAAGACTGGTGGTCAGGATTGTATATGATGCCATTTGTTGATATAAGATAATAGGGAGCAATTGGAACCATTTTTTCATATAGTGTGAATGCAGCGCGAGTTATTGTGCGAATTGGTGTTTGTTCGGGATTGCAAACTTTCGACAGGTACCTGAAATCGTTTTCTTTTCATGTCTTTATACTTTGTTTAAAATAATTTCAGAGTGATATCGGGAAAGCGAAGATCCTAAACTAGTTTTAGAATCACACCTTTAGTCATGCACGTCTTTAGGTTACATATGAAAGTGGCCACCTTCTTAGTTGGTGTTGGTGTAAATATGAGCACCCTCTTTTAATAATTATCTTGATATACAGACACATTAAACACTAGCTATTCTAATTGATGAGGTTGCTGAAACACCACAATGTTCCCCGGGAACTTTAAATGTAGTTTCTACCGTCGACATATCTCCTGTCCCCAACATGAAGAAGAGATCCACTACTCGGAGACGCAAAGCGGCGAGGTTCAGCACTGGATCCCCATGCAAGGATCAGTTGATCAAGTTGCTTGACAAAAGTACTCTCAGGAAGACATCCTTGAATTTTTCCGGAGTAAGAGACCGGTCAGGGGACAGGGCCGAGAAGACCAAGGGCCTTCAATAAAAAATCGGCCCACGAAATGATACGATTTATCCTTGGACTCATCACTGACCATCCCCTTGTGGACAGTGAGGATGATATGAACCTGGATATCAACGATGGGTCCAAGAACAAATCAGTCTCGAGTGATGCAACTTGCAACTTTTATGATGGAAAGTTCTGTGAAGACACTTGCAGAGAAGTGTGGGTTAAATGTGCTATCTGCCAAATGTAGGCACACATAGACTGTGCCGGGATGAAAGAAGCAGTTATGTTTTTGATTTCTGAAAATAATTTTTTTCCTGTAATAAATAAATTCTCTACCATTTTGTAATGTTTTATCCCGTTTTAAAACATTTTAAACTAGTTTTTGTGACCATTTTTGGAGAGGGCCCATATTTGCACTCCATTTTTTCTGGTGCTTTTTTCAAAGCTTTTTGTAAATCTTCGTTTTTGAATTGAAACAATTGATATTAATCCTTGTTTTGCATCCTATCATTTAGTAAACTTGTTATAGTTGTTGATGAAGATAAAAAATCTAAAACTTTTGAAATGAAAGTCACTTTAAATAAAAAACAAAAGAGGTTGTCCATATTTATACCTTTTCCTCTATTATTTTTCTTGCGAATTACTTTGAACGGATTTTTTTTTCAGTTATATTATACTATAATGATATAATGTGAAAAATCATTAAATATTTCTAATATATGGTTTTCAATTTCAAATTACTACTCTGTTAAGAATTTTGCGCTAGGTTAAAACAAATTTTGGTGGTCTACTAGCTGTAACCTTAAAATGGCGAAAAAAATTTACCATTATTTGATGATTTACATGAACTATAAAACGGTGAATGGATGTTTTTATGAACAATGAGATGGTACAATATTGAACCATACTTTTGTTTTGGGTTAAACCATAAACTACTACGTTGAACCGTTATGTGGAAAATTTTGAACCATGAACTAGCAAAATATTAAAGAATAAACTTGTAAAATATTGAACCATAAAGTAAATTTAAGTGTGTGTTTGTGGTCACAATGTGTTCTTTTCAAACAAAACTAATCATAATGGTATCACTGTATAAAAGATAATCCTCGCTGCGAACACCAAGCTTAAATGAGACTTCTAAGCTGATACCTCTAGACTTGTAACCACTAGCGTTGTAACCACTAGACAACCAGGCTGACAACATCCTCGTTTTCTAAAGCAGCATACTGCGATTGCATCGCTATTGAATAGCTCCCTTTTTTGTGAAAATAGAAATTATTATTATTTTTGAGGTTGAACCATGAAGAAGATGTTTATAAAATTAACAAGAACTGTATTGTGGTTCATCTAATTATTTTACACCTTTGAATATTATAACTTTGAACTAAACTTTCTAAGAATGTAAGACGAATTTCTCAAGGAATAATCGCTCAAATAATTTTTTAAGAAAAAGTAAATTTTCCTGGTTTGGCATATTTTATACTACGATTCCAGATGATACAGAGACTAAAGAAGAAAGAAAAATCATGGTTCAAGTATTGATTATGAAACTTTCTCTAAAATATTGTACTGTAACAAAACGTCGTCGTTTAATAATCTGAAAGATGATGTCTAACTAGGAAGATCTCTTTAAAGCACATACTTTGAATATTTTGAAAAAAAAAAAAAGAATGCTAACATACGTTATAAAGGATCAGTCAAAGTTAGCTGCGGAATTCCTGTAGAAAATCTGTAAAAAAATAAATCACTTTCGAGTATTTCACGCAAAAAGACGCGATTTGGCTAAAAACCCTTTTTCGTCGTCAAATACAAAATATTTTAATGCATTGAGAAATTCCTTGTTAAATGAGTGTTTAGGAGAAAGTAGGGGAATGGCGCTCACGTAAGGGAAAACATGAATAGCTAGTCAAATTTAGACAAAATAATCAATATTTTACTAACGAAGTATACCTCCAAAGCATAAGGAACATTTTGCAATCAATTAATTTGCATAAAAGTTTAAGGAATTTTTTTTATCGTTTTATTTAAATGACCATCGATTGAGCGGTAATGCCCGACATGGTAAGGTAATTGCGCTCAGAGTTTGAATACAACATTTAAGTAAGACAAAAGTCACATATGTAGTTGTGTGGGCTATTCACACCACTGCAGACTTTTTGCGACCACTTTACACATATTGTGTTACACATATAGCTGGCTACTTTTTTAAAATTTAGGTTTTTTGATTTTCACCACTCTTTTGTAATCGTAAAATTCTTCTTGTTTAATGACATATTAATTAAGGCGAAAACAGCGGAATTTTGTCATTTCAAAAAAGTGGTGTTAATCAATAAATTTGAATTTTAAAAAAATTGCCCTTTAGCAACACTTCCTCTGGAATTCCACCGAGCGCCATTACCCGTTATCGCCATGTTGGGTTTTAATGCATTATAATTGGCGTAACAATGCACTACAAAAATAAATTAAAGCATGAAAATACAGTTAAATGTATATATTTTATAAACATAATGAGTAAATTAATATTTGAAAATAAGAGTGTACACTTACCTTCAAGTTAGATGTTGTAGAATTTTATAATAAAACAACTGCAAACTAATAACGTGAGGACACAAAAATACTTCCCTTCCGACGGTCACTATATCCTTACTGGGAACTTACAATGAAGTTCGCTAGGTGCCGGTACCGCTTGCACGTTTTCAATTCTATTCTGTTTAGAGATATTCGGTGAGCGGGATTACCCTTCTGAGCGTCATTACCCTACTTTCCCCTAAATGCGCAGTAAATGAATTCAAACTTAAACAATGGAATTGTTTATTATTATTTCTATAAGCTTTTATAATATATATAAGTTGCGTGTTGCCGCATTTATTTAATTTTACACGGTTTCACCGGCTGGATAAGTTTTAAGTGTATTTTAAAAGTAATCGCTTGATTAAGAATGATATCGTTATAAATTTTGATATTGAATAGATCGCTGTTTCCATGGCAACAGTACTGTTCAGCTGTCTCTTATACTAACAATACCGAAACCGAATTAATACAGGGCTGCCACAGGCGGCTATTTTTTAATTCTATCCCTCCCCACTTTTTTCAAAATAAAAATATTTTACATATGCTTTGACAACATTTGCAATAAAATATACTACAAAATGTATTTTTCAAAAATAGTGGTGCGAACAGAATATAAAAATAGTTGCATGTGGAAACTCTGTAATAGTGCTCAGAATAGAGCCTTAATTTTGAGCTTGAAATAAATTTAATCAATTTAACTTTTTTTAAAAACCGTATAATACAATGGTTAAATTTCATTATATATATATGTAAATGCATATGAGAAAATTGTCGTTATAAAAGTGTATTTATTTAACGTTCTTAAACTTGTTCAGTATGAAGAATAGAAAACTTTGTTCCTTAAAAGGTATTTATCATAAAAGCGTATTTTTTTTATTTCATTGTGTCACCAACCGACCATAAATCGACAAAAAAAAATGTAATTTTCCTTATTCATTTATGAACGCTATATCGAATTTCCGTAGGAAAATATTTCTATATATATATATATATATATCCTCATGACAAGAGCATTCTGTATTTAAAAAAAAAAAAATTCTGAGTATGCGCTTATTGGTGATCTTCCTTGTAAGTAAAAATTTAGAAAACGTATAACAAATTTTAAATATGGAAAACATCACTTAAACTTAAAAACACTCACCACAATTGAAAATGTCCTTACAGCAATTATCGCTCAGAGACAGTACTGTAATTGCATTATTTTATGTGTCCCTGTAAATCAGGAGTGCCAAACTGCGGTCCGCCAGATACCAGTAAAATTGTATAGTAATCAATGCTTTATCTAACTATCAAATCTCTGCGATTTAAGAAGTCGACTACTTCTTTCAAAAAATAGTGGTATCAGCGGGCAACAATTTGACACCCCCGCTGAGTATATTTACTTGAGCAAATGAACGATAATTGATATGCACACCATTTTCTATAGTAAGAATCTTGTAGCGTACGTGCACCTCAGTGATTTAAATCAATTTCATTATGTTTGTAATAGCGTAACATAAACAAAAAAATACACGGTAAACAATTTTTCCCCGTAGACTATATAATGTAACGAATCTTTTGCGATTCTTGTAAACGAACTATAAATGTTACGCATTCCATTTTCAACAGAGAACATACCATAGTAAACTCCAGTAATATATATCAATTAAATGGTAATCCGAGTATATTTACTCGAGTTACAGTACGTACAGACAGACAAGACAAATAGACGGCAGACAGACAAAACGAAATCATAAACACTTTTCAACTATGTTGGAAGTGTTAAAAATAAGCTTTGTGGTATGCATCAACATGTGCTTTTTGCGTAATTCTAATTAGATAGAAAAAATCATGACATTTAACCCTTAACTGTTGTTACCGGTCTCACAGACCACTGCTTTTTTCAATTTTCATAGTTTAACTTGTAACTTTCAGTTTAACTATAAACACTACCGAAATTCTGTTTCGTTTGCAATTTTAGTACTATCACCAGAGACTTTTGAATAGGTGAATTTTAACTATAACTGTCCTGTACAAAAAGTTAAGTATAAAAACACCATCCTATGAGTTTGCGTGTCTTTTATTCATCTTTCGATGGAGCGGTCTCACAGACCATCTCACAGTAGTTATGTGACAATTTCTATCACATCAGTTAAAGGTTAATATTGCATTTTAGTTTATGTAATATTTAAATTCAAACTGTTTTACTATATTCTATATTTTGTAGCAATTTTCTTGGTACTTTTACATTATGATTTTACTGCTTTGAAAGTTACAGAGTGTTCGTCTACAAAAAAAAAAAAAAAAAAAAAAAAAAAAAAAAAAAAGAGGAGTGCAAGTATCTTAAACGCAATTTAGTCTGGATTAACAAGATTTAATTTTAAATGCAGCAAACATTCTCCAAATCCTATATTTCCATTAGTTTAAAAAAAAAAATCGCAATTTTCGAAGCATGTGTGTCATTTTATTAGATTGAGAATCTAAAGGAATGAAATACGCAGCTAAGGGAGACTATTTCCTTCATAAGTCTCCAGCTTAATCCCTTAACCCAACTGCAGTCATTTCCTGAGCTTTATAAGTTCAATAGAAGAATGACTGGTGAAAGCAAACTGGCGCGTTCTAAATCACCTCAAGTAATCTCGCATGAATATTTTGTAAGCCAAATGCCCATGAAAGAAAGAAAAAAGAATAACGATTTTTGGAACATAATAATTTTATTTTAATAGCTGACTCGCTAAATTTATTTTTAAGTATTTCACGGGAATACAACTATAAAATTTCTCGAAGTATTTACATAATAGAAAATTGCATTTTTTATCAAAAACTTCTACCGTGAAACAATGGAATTACCGTATATTAGACGTGTATAAGTCGATCACCAAATTTGAGAGGAAGAACAAGCTGGATACCAATACTTCCGAAAAGGTCTCGCTTTAATTAATAGTAGAATTCGTCATATTTATTTTTGTGATATAATAAGACGAAGATAACTATTCGGAAATACTCTTATTCAAACTGGTATTCCCCTTGTATTTGGGGTTCAACTTATGTGCCAGTATATAACATAACTGTGCGAATATTAAAATAGAAAAGCATTTTTAAAAAAATTAGATTGTGTAAAAAATAAAAATAAAATAAAATAAAATAAAAATAAAATAAAAAGATATACCCGCTTTTACTCGCAGACCATTTAAGAAAAAATTAAAACAAAGGTGACAGAATAATGTTTTGTTTTTTTTTCTTTAAATATGAACGCACTGTAAAAAAAATTCCGCAACGTTCCTGGGAAAAAATGGACAGCTGAGTTGCCCATTATTTCCAAGAAACATTTCTTGAAAATGACTGGTACTTTACTGTATATGTTAAAAACTTTCTACAGAAATGCCAGTAAGTTTCCTGCGAAATACCAGGAATATTTCTGTTGACAGCAAAACATTACTGACACATTCAAGGCTGGAGTAGCACAAGAGCGAAAAATGTCCAGACCAGGGATCGAACCTGGATACTTGGCGTGCCGTGCCAATGCCTTACCTGTTAGGCTATCCGGACCGATAACTGGCTGACATAATTCACTCTGGATGTTTGTTCCCTTCATTATGACATTACTGACATTTCACAGCATGCGGGATCCGCAGACGATTTTTACATTTCCAGTTGACAATTTTCGCTTTATTATCATTATTTGTTAGAATGAAAAAATATTTTGAAATTGACATCAAAATTATTATTTATAATTTACACGAAAAAATAAATTTTCAGTTAAAATTCAATAAAGTAAATATATATGTGATATATTGTTTCTGAACTTTGCTTAAAATATAAAAATATATAAATGTAAATAATAATTAGAAAAAAAATCTAGACATAAAATATTTTGGATTTTCGTCAGTACACAAGTCAGTAGTTTACAAGTTAGATAAAATACATATAAATTTTCATGAAAAAAAAAAAACCTAAACGTAATTGTATATTTTTTCCGAAAATAAAAAAAAATTCAAATTTGCAGCAATTCAAAGTGTCAAATATATGTCAAATTTAAATCAAATTGTAATAAAGTGTTAAAATATAAAATTAATTAAAAAAGAAAAAAAAAAGTCAAGAGGTAGCATCGAACTCGGGCCGTACGGGTGGCGTGCGAGCTTTCTGCGTCCACACCACGAAAGACACGTAGAGAGCTGCAAACTAATGGGTATTTGAAACGTATGCTAAAACTCGGCATCTAATTTCTGAAAATCTAAGGCCCATTTGAAAAAATCCTTTCACAAGAATAATTAGAGATAAGAACTCTAAAACATACTTTAAATTAATCAAAATAGGTGAGAATCATATTTGATTGTCCCCTGGTTAATGCAGATCCAAATAATAGGTGTATTTTTTTTTACACAGTCTGCTCGTTAAAGATTTCACAGACAAGTACGAGAGATAATCTCTTAGTGATGTCACAGAGGTATTGTATTTTCATCTGAATTATCTTGACAATAGAGACGTAAAGGATTATGTCGTCTATTGATTTATTTGCATTCCATATTGATTTTTTTACATTCATTTAAGGAATTCGTTTTCGACACTCGCGCGCGAGCAACGGATAATAGGAAAAAAAATAATAAATGGCGGCCGCAGCGTTTTGCTGTTTCCAACTTTTGTTCAGGAACGTTTCAGATAAGAAAACCAGAATTTCACAGGAAAGAGCTAAATTATTCTGAAAACCTGATAAAAGGCGAAACGTTCCTGGATTTTACATGGAACGTTACCATTTTTTTTTACAGTGCGCAGTTTTTGAAATAGGTGTCGTCTACATATTAAAAGTTGTAACCATCTTTTTGTTTTACTTCTTCAGAATGTTAGTACCCACTTTTGGTACCATATCTATATTCATTCGATCAAAGCAGCCCGGAAAAACATATACTTAGTGTAGATACTTTTTCACCAGGCTGTTCTCAATTCCAAACTGACTGCTAAAAGTAACACATGTAAACAAGGTTCAATTTACTTTTATAAGAAAATCAATTTAGGTATGAATGTGTCTTATAAAGTCATACTAACACATAACCCGGTCTTTTGACCTGGAATTTTACTCAAGTTTTATGAAAATATTTGTCACGAGAATTTTTATTCAAAACTTTTTAACTCATTTATCCAACATTTTTCTTCTTATTAGTCTTTTATACTTATTTTATAACGAAATTTCTGGTTTCGAACCTAAATATATTCATTTGGTAGGAGTCAAATTATCCCTCACGGTCCTTTTAGTGTTAAGTCAAGTCTCTATCCATCGGTCACAATACATATTCCAGTCGCATTCATGCACATTTGTTGCTGGAGATGGTGGACCCTTTACTGCATGATTTTTTATTTTGCTCGGAAAACATTATATTGGAGTTTATTATTATTATTTTTTTAATTATCTAATAGAAAAATAGTGAAAAAAATTATTTATGTTTCTGTTGGACATAATGTCACTCCTGAGTTCAACTAAAATTGCTCAAAAAAAAAAACTCATTTTAAATTATATACTTACTTTAAAGTGTTTACACCCCACAATAACAATTATTCAACGATATAATAACTTTTACACTAGCCGCCCTTAGCGATCAGGTTTGTTTTCCTTAAAATTTATGTTTGGGAAAGCATGCTAAGCATTGTATCATGTGAACCCTTAAATGCCGGGTGTTGCTTTTCGGCAACATATCCAATTTAGGCTCTAAAATTCTATTAAAATAATTTTGAAGCTATAATGTCTAATGTTGCCGATAAAATAGATTCTGAAAATATTATTAAATCGTTTTCAGCAAGTAGATGGCAACACTTGTGATGTTTAAAAATAAAGACAGATTTATTTTTTCAATTGCTGCTACGTTTTTTTTTTTTGTTTTTTGTTTGGAAGCTTGCAAAATACCCTATTTTGTTCTGCAGTGAGCAAGTAAAATTTATTTCTTATTATAGTTCCTAAAATTCGTGTGTGTTTAATATTATAGAATTTTATGTAGGAAAATTATTTTTTCATTTAAAGACCAGTATTGCTGATTAGTAACAAACAGTTTTTTAGCCGTAAACCATACTTAAAACAAAATATGATTTTTTAAAGTACTTTTCCCCATGATTTATTTAAAAAAATGAAAGCCGAAAAACATTATTAAAATGATTTTTGAAAAATCGTGCATTTAAGGGTTAATTTTATTCATAATTTAATTTACTTGGACTCCCTTAAATATAATTAATATAATCCCTTTAGCGAATATTAATTTTTGTTGCATTAAAATATCTCAATTTGTTGATTATCTGTAAGCAAGTAAACCCTACTGGTTTACAATGGAAGTCTATGGGAGTTTGGTGAAATATTAGAGATATCGCCAAGCTGGCGTCACATTTGCCGAGTAATTTTGGTCACCAAATTTGGCGATACATCGCTAAGTTGGCACCAAACTTGGAGGCGTTTGGCGACAGAAGAGGGTCCCCCTATGGTAACCCACCTTATAGGTATGGTGATGCATTAAATGATGTTCTATAACCAACGAGGTGCGTTTCATCAAGGCATTCGGGCGTTGCCATTAACCCTCTCGCTACGTAACCCGAAATATCCTCGGGCATGCATTTTCCAGTCTAATTAATACTATTTGATTATTCTCGCCAGTTATTTTTTAGCGAAAACTTTGTCTGATTTAGTCAGGACATTTCCCCCGATTCCCCGTCAAAAATTTCTGCTTTAAAGAACCAGTGAAAAAAGATAAATAATTCTGTAAAAGACGCTCATAGCGAAAAATTACTTACGCAGCGAGAGGGTTAAACAATTAACAAATAATCCCGATTTCTGTGTCACGTACGATAGCGTAATATATATATATATATATATAGATGCTTTTAATAGTCAAATAATTACTACCTTATAAAGATAGAAAAAACGCCAGTCGAGCACATTGCACGCAGTATCAACAAAAGATGCTGTAAACGAGAGATGTTTACGTGTGATAACAAATCAGAACAAAACAGACTCCACGACCTAAAATGCATGTTATCACACGTAAATAACACATAATAGTTCACTAAAAGACCAATAGAAAGCGCCAAATGGCAAAAAAAGGATCATGTAACTCTTGAGTTGCACTATGCATTTAAGGCTTCATCATACGTAACTTGATTTATTTTAATTAAAATAAATCTTATTGAAATAAATGTATTAGGAAACATGTATCTGCTTCATAATGCTATACTTCTGTACGCGATTAACGACGTATTTAAGCCGGTGACTGGATATCGAAAAACTTATAATTGTGGGCTGCTAATAAAATTATTTTTATATGTAATCCACCTTTTCCATACTAACACTGGAGGACGCTCTACACATTTTTATTTAGTTTTATTCTCCCTCTCTCATATTTCTCTCGAAGCAGAATTATAGCAGATTGATTAATTAGCATATATACAAACCTATAGGTCATATAAAAGGCAGCACAAGAAAGGTTCAGTCTGTGGACGGTTTACGGAAATCTGTGGACTTTCTAAATTGTTTTGCTTTACATAAACCTTTCACCTTATTAAACGGTGAATTTCCGTTACAATATTATGGAAGTATTGGAAAGTAGTTCATAATTTATGCTGGACGTATGATTTTTCTTTCTTGTTTTTTAATCAAATAGCTTTTAGATGGAAAAATGTTTACAACACATAACATTAAATTTGAAAAATCGTTTGGCAACGGGTATGAAATGAGACGGAGAAGAAGAGAGAGAGGGGGATGGCAACCTATATTAATTCTTCTTTTACTGTAAAAATCTATGATCATTTTTCCGCAAAATTAAGGAAAATAATTTTGAATATAAACTAATTCTTAATTTAAATTTTAATGTATTGCCATTTTAATGTTACATGATTTTTATTATGCTGTAATTTATTAGATGCAATGAACTAAAATATTGTAATTTGATTTCTAACGTATTGTAATTCTAATCTGTAAAATGAACAGTTTCATTTACAGTGGGTTCTAAAATGCACTGAAATTTTTTGAAATTGAACAATAAGTAAACGTTGACAATTATTGAAGTTATTCTCGCAGGAAAGGAAAATAACGTGTGAAGTCGGGAATTTCTTTACTAATGATTCTTTTTTTGTTGTTGTTGTTCCAGTATCACCGATAGATGGCGCTATAATATCTCAATGTTTTAGAATGCTCAAAGCTCAAACGAACGTATAAAAATGGATCAAATTTCAGTCAGCTTTTCGTCGTCATTCTATTTAGCTGTTAAAACACCAAAAAATTGTTTGCAGTTTCAGATGGGTAGTTTATTTTGAATTGAATTACAGTTTGAGACAGTGAAGCGCCATCTATCCGTGATATTTGGGTTTAAAACAAGGATGAGTACATTAGTCTCCGGCGAAAAAAACTTCAATAGTTGTCACCATTTAAGGTAACTATGCCTGTGTGCCAATAGCTTTAAGAACATTTTTCGCTTACATTTAGTGCATCGTTCTTAGTTTTAGTGAAAAGCTATTTCCGAACAGTAATATTTGCCTTATTTTTTTTGCGATTAAATAAGATGAAGATTATTTATCAGAAATAGTAAACATAGTGACTGCGACAACAACGAGTGTTTGTTCTATATCGGAATCTATTGCGTTCTATTCTGAACACGAGCAATGTGCTGCAAAATTCGCTGCTTTAAACATTTTTCTAAACAAAATTAATTTTTTCGGAGAACTTAAAATGCACCAATAGTGGAAGCGCAAAATTGACTCATGGACACTTGTTTGTTCCAGTTTCAAACATATGTGAATTCTTGAAAATGTCAATTTGTTGTTACATTAATAAGTTGATGCAATGAAAACAGCAACAAACTTGTATCAAAAACTGTAAAAAGGAGACTCTAAAAAATTTAACAAATTAAACTTTGTACAACGGTACGTTTTAATAACTGTACTTTAATCACAGCATTTTATTGCAATTAAATCTCAATTATTAAATGGAAGTTTAATCACTGCATCGTGTAGTAACCTTTAAAAAGCCTAGCTTAATCACAGCCCCATGAATACTAAGCTTACCCGTTGACTGGAAAAATAGCAACCGTCGTAGGCGGATTTTTTTTTTCAGTATTCAAATGGCCCTTGAATTCGACTACCACTATTTCTGAATAGTAATATTTGCATTAATTTTCTGCGATTAAATAAGACGAAGATTACTTATCATAAATAGTAAATATAGGTAAACGGTTTAGTCTCCTTTTTAAAGCAGGAACTTTACTGGCTTCTGGATTTAGAAAAAAATGCTGTCTCGTTCTGATTTAATCTTCAAGTATTGAATAAACGTCCGTTCCTGATAATTAGCTGTAGCACCCCTAGAACCATTTCAACAGCTTTTCTTCAATTACACAAGTCTTGTTGCAGTTAAACTCTGAGATACTTCAGATGAAATGGCTGAATTCCTTCACAAAAATATATTAAACCATTTGCGCTCTCTCCAGTTCCGCTCAGTTGTCGTACAACTTCGCCCCTTGTCACCAGGATTACTGATTTTGACAGGGCTGTCCACTACTGGTTTTGGTGATATGCAGCATCACCAATAGAGGATACCTATAAGAAATGCATCAAGTTGGTGTAAAATGAAAAAAATAAACACAATAAATAAATTATGCATAACCATTTTAGTCATATTAACCCTAGAATACTAACCTTTATATGTAGTACTTAAATACAAACCATGCGTAAGATTTACTCACTCCATATTTAAAATATATTTAAGGCATATTTCAAAAAATAATTCTTATATATCGTATTTCCACAAGCGAAACAGAATTTCTGTTGACGTTCACCGCATATTGGTGTGCGCATTTCCTGGGTATGTGAGTAAAATTTATGCCGGTTAATATTCTAGGGTTAAAGCCAAAAGTGAAAAAATTGCTTAAATGTAGACACAAACAAAAGAAACAAAGTTGTCCAGCTTGTTTTTTTTTTTTTTTATTTATTTTTTAGTTCAAATTTAAGTCACCAATCTCCAAAGTACAATGTCCACTATTGGTACTTGTACCTACTCTTTATTGAATTTTATAAACGTTTAGTTCATTTTAGATCATCCTACATACATCCCAACATTGAATTAGATATTATGCATTTTAATGGCTTTAATTAATTGTGGTCCTAATTAACGGAATTTCTTGCTCAATACAGTAATTTATTTTGGAAAATTGTCTATTTAAGCAATATAATTGAATGTACTCGAATACACAAGCACTGTTCATTTCTATTAAATTGTTTATTCCATAGCACATTTGCTTACAAACATCATAAGAAAAGATAAGCCAGTCAGACACACTTCTTATTTATTTTTGGATACAAGTTTTTAAAAAATTCTGTAAAGTATTTTTATACAAATTTACTAAGAAAATTAATCAAAACAGTTGTAACATAGCTTAATTACAGAAAATATTCACAAATACCTCCTGCTGGGATCCAAAGACACATTTGAAAAATAAAATAAAATAAATAACAAAAATATTTTAATCTGTATTTCCTTGTAAATGCAAATGTTCCAGACTACGATGTTGTCACATTTACGAGAATAACTGGATTTATTTTTACATTGACCTTTATCATGTTCTTTGACCTAAGATTATTCGATTTCGTTATAGTCACGTTATTCAGCCTCGTAAGGATTTTCTTGCAGCCATACAAAATTATGCCCATGTATTAAGATTTCATTTAAAGTGAAATATTTTAAAAGTATAAGAAATGCGAGGAAACAAATTCTCGCTAAATTAAATTATAGTTAAATGTTTTTTCTCAAATATATACACTGGTGTGCTATTTAGCTGGAGTACCAATTTTTTTGTTGAGTTCGGCGAACCGGTTGTTAAAAAGGAACTTGTTAATGTAGAAACCACAAATTTACATTCCTTACTCTTTTAAAATGCCCATCTGTGCAGCAGCATTTGAATTTCCGCCATTGTTCTGCTTAACCCTAGAACTACCGAAAATTTTACTCAAGTTTTATAAAAACATTCTACACCAGAATTTTTACTTAAAACTATTTAATTTGTTTATTTAACTTATTATTGTCTGATTTATAAATTTAGTTTGTTTTGAAGAAATTTCTGGTTTGAATAAATATTTTGAATGTAGATGTCGGGTCCATTGGACCCTTCTGGTAGACAGAGGGTTAATGTATTACAGACCGGGAGCCGGCAGCACAGACAACCACCTCATCGAGTTGGAGGTTGAAATTCCAGAATTAGCTAAAACTCGATTCCCATATTAAAACGCAATCGGTCTGCCAAGTCATATCTTGGTGGAAAACACCTAAAAACCCGATTTAAGCGGTCGACTCGTAGGCTTATCATTTCGTTTTCCTGCACCCAAAGGTATGAAAACATGGCGCACTGGGAGCAGGAAAACACAATGATAAACCTACGAGTCAACCGGTAAAATCAGATTTTTAGGTGTTTTCCACCAAGATATGACTTGGCAGGCCGATTGCGTTTTAATATGGGAATCGAGTTTTAACTAATTCGGGAATTTCAGCCTCCAACTCGATGAGGTGGTTGTCTCATGGTTCGTATGCCTCCTTGAATTTTGAAGACCAGAAAATTTTTCGGCACCAGTATTATCTTATAGAAAATCTCTTCTTAAGGCTCCTGTCCCTGCCTGCGAAGACACTCACGAGCTAATGCTAATCCTATGGGGAGGAATTTTTCTAATATCTCGTTTGCATTTCGACATTTTTGAATAATATTTTTTGCATATGATAGCCGAGATCCGTCTCTACATCGCACCTTTTTTACTTTTTCGATTTTGGTCGCAGATATTTTTTATGAAGAAAAAGAAAACAATAAAAAAAATCAATGTAAAAATTTGCCGATAGAGGGCGTTTCAGAGCCTGCCATTTTAATCGTTGATTTAATCATCATTTCAAATCCAGAATCAAGGAAACAGCTTTCAAGTCTGTAAGAAACGTTTCCGAAGTGATTCGCATCTTACCAGATAAGGGGTTTTAAGGGGACAATGGAGTTTAAAATCCTTAAAAATATTTTTTTTTTTTTTTTTGTAAATTTCACCTTAAATATTATTCAAGGGTACATTATATGCATTATGGCATGCATTTATCACAAAAAAAAAAAATAATAATTTATTTTTGAGAAAAAATGGAATTTTACGCGTTGTCTTAGAAATCTTCGAAATGCCCCCTGTGTCTTCCATATGAATGAAAATCCCTAATATTTTTTATAAAAGTTTGGTTCATATATAAAAATAAAATAGAGCATCGAATTTTATATATTTGAATTTAAAAGTTAAAAAAAATTGAAAAATTTTCAAAATTTCAAAATTTTTCAATTTTTTTTTAATTATTTTTTGTAAATTTTATCTTAAATATTATTCAAGGGTACATTATATGCATTATGGCATGCATTTATCACAAAATGCCCCCTGTTTTAGAGCATCGAATTTTATGTATTTGAATTTAAAGGTTAAAAAAAATTTTTTTTGAAAAATTTTGAAATTTTTTCGAAAAAATTTTGAATTTTTGAATTTTTTTTTTAACCTTTAAATTCAAATATATAAAATTCGATGATCTATTTTATTTATATATATAAACCAAACTTTTATAAAAAAAAAATTGGGATTTTCATTCATATGGAAGACGCAGGGGGCATTTCGAAGATTTCTAAGACGACGCGTAGAATTTCATTTTTTTTCTCAAAAATAATTTTTTTTTTAATTTTTTTGTGATAAATGCATGCCATAATGCATATAATGTACCCTTGATTAATATTTAAGGTGAAATTTACAAAAAAAAAAAAAAAAAAAAAAATTAAGGATTTTAAACTCCACTGTCCCAACTTTTCCTTAGTAACTTAAATGCTTCAGACGCTTTGCGTGAATTTGGGCGTGTAAAAGAATTTCTCATGTAAATGGTTCGTTGAAGCAATGTTCATTGAATTTTTTTAGAAAACTTGGACTGTTTGGTGTAAAATGTGGAAATCAGAAGAAACCAGTCCTCAGTATAACAGTAAAAATCGTAAAAAAAATTTTCGAATCATCAATAACGACAGAAACCTGTCTTAGTGCACAAGGAGTTGCCCGAAACTTGGTTATTGCATATTCTACTTGAAAATTTCTGAGAAATGTAATCTAATTTTATGTTTATAAAATTAGTTTTCATCACCAATTGTTAACAACCAGAGATTGACATTTGCGTTAACGTTTTTAGTACGAATTGATTGTAGATAATTCCTTTCCATATACGATTTCAAGGAGAAATCTTTTGTATGAATCGAACAGTCAAACAGTAAATACGCAGAATTTTTTAATATGGGCTTTAGAGTTGCCAAGTATTATTAAAAAATGCCCCCCCCCCCCCCCCCACCACCACCACCAGTGTTACGAATTGTGCGACTTTATTATTCAGATTTTCCGAATTGAGATCTCCGCTACTTCACGGAAAAGGTGGTCGCCCGCCCGTCGAAGGTCCCTTTCCTTTTTTAAACACTGATCCGTACGGTAGCGGCAGATCCGATCACAGAAAATATCATTAGAAAAGCTAAATTCATTGTTTAGTGCATCGACCAGCAGGTTGGACTGGGCAGAAGCGTTTAATATTTCGCACGACCGCTGTGGCTTCGAGATCATTATAGCTCTTGGCGGCGGTCGAGGAACACACCAGAAATTTCAAATAGAAATCTTCGATTTTTTTAATGGCAGACATTCCGTGATTAAATAAAGCAAAAATTACTGTTGGTATGAATTTGGAATTTCTGAAAAAAGAAAAAATCCGCTAAATGGGCTCTGCTTTGTAAAACTCGTTGTGTGGTATGGTTTTACTGCAATCATCCCCGTTTATTATGATATTTTTCAGTAAATATGCTTGTACTTGAACGATAATTTGGACCACTTTCCCTTCAATACTTTCCTGAAATCATTCTCTTATAGAATGATAGCCAAAACTGAACGATGCTGAACAAAAATCTATCCATCCATCCATCCAATAAACATGTCATAAAATTTTCAGACCTAGTTGCTTCTTTTGCCTTTACGTACTATACGTAACAACTATTCAACGATATAATAATTTATATAATGTCTTTAATAGTTTGAAGAATTAATAATGATTACCTTATAAAGATAGAGAAAAAAAACAGTCGAGCACACAGCAAGCAGTATCAACAAACGATGTTATAGCATCCCCGTAATAACAAATCAGAACAAAAACAGACTTCACGACCTTAAATATACGTTATCACACCTAAGTAACACTTAATAGTTCACCAAAAAACCTAAAAAGAAAAAAAAAAAAAAAAAAAAAAAAAATTAACTCCTGAATAACAGTATCTATTTAAGTGTAATATTTACTATCTGTGTAATGAATTAATACATGCAAGAGCAACAAAATAATATTACTTTAAATATTAACGTTTGCATTTCAAACATTAGAGCTCTCTGTATCAGCAACTTTTGAAGTTTTTTTTTTACAGTTTTATTCTTTCCTGCCCACTGCTTTAATAGTAAAAGTACCAAATGTGGTAAATTTGATTTTTATAACTTTCCTTCAAGCTACAGACAACGCCAAATAGAGATAAGGTAAAAGCCTCAGTAGTAGGCCACTTAAGTTTTTTGGTTTTGTATATATCTTAACATAGAATTTGTTTTTTAAAGAACAACATTTTTAAGTGACATATATTAATGTATACTTTTCTTAGAATGTTTCAGCAATTATTTTGGAAAAATATAATAATAGTTTATTTTTATTGAAAGTTAAATTCAAAAGTAGCAAATTCTCTAGTAATCGGCCCTCAAAATCTAGTATACTACCACCACTGAACCAGTAGTCGGCAACCTAAGTATTTTATTATTGAAAATAACTTAAAGTAGAATTTTTTGAAAATAGCAACCCGTTTCAGAGAGTTATATATGTCAATGTAAACTTTTCTTGTAATGTCTCAGCAAACATTTAAAATAAATCCTAATAATTTATTTTATGCAACGTTAAATTTAAAATTTGTAAATTCTCTAGTAGTAGGCTTTTCAAATTTAGTGCTCAGTCATTATAGACTTGGCGGCTGCGACAAAAATGTCTACGTCATCGAGTTTCGAGATGAAATTATGATGTAGGACAAGATTATTCACATCAGATGAATGGAAAAGAATGTCTGATCTGCCTCGAGATATTTTGGTAAAATATGAGCAGCAGGGAGCAATTCGTCATGTTAGCGTTACTACCATGTCATCGAGTTTTTGAATGAATTTTTAATATGTTGTTATCTCGACTGGTACAATACAAATATTTCAGTCTACCTCGTGGTATCTTGGTTCGATACGAGCAAAACGGGTTGCTAATTCTTCATTTTGGTGGTACTATCTCCTCATCGAGTTTCAGAATATAATTTCAGTATATCATGGATACACGGATATCGATTAATATAATAAAAATGTTTCAGTCTGCCTTTTGATATCTTAGTACGATATGAGCAGCACGGACGCCAGTCTTTCATTTTGGCGGTGATATCTCGTCATCGCGTTTCGGAATGAAATCTTACACATTTAAAGATATCGATTAGTATATTACAAATATTTCACTCTTCGTTTTAATATCTTGGTACGATATAAGCGGAATAAGGTGACAATTCTTCATTTTCACTCTCAGAAATAAAACTCTCACTTTTGACGATTCAGCCATCCTTGAGCTATATTTCGTCGTTTTTGACGATCATTTCGTATCAAAATCACGTGATTTTTAACGAAACGTAAACTCTCAAATATTTGACGGAAGTGTTTCCTCACTCACATCCCGACTCAATGCATTTTAAAGAAACAATTGCGACAGCTGTTTGCCCTGTGATTTTAGCAAGCATATATATGCTTGTTTACGTTATTCCTGTCACAATTTATTTAAAAAAAAAGCACTTTTTAGCGCTTTTCAGAAAACACAGAAATGTAGGTAGTTATTGTTTCTGCATTCGTTATTTTGTTAGCTGTTAAAGTTTTTAGGAATGTTTATTATTTTATTTATTTTCATTTATTTTCATTTATTTTCATTTATTTTATTTTATTTTATTTTATTTATTTATTTATTTATTTATTTATTTGCTGTTGTTCGTTATGGTTTAATTCGAAAAGAATAAATTTCCTATGTTCTACATAATCGTTCAAAAAGAAAATTTGGTCAATAAATTTCAAAATTCCAGGATCTCTTTTTCATTTAAGAAATATATTCATATAACAATCAAATTAAAAATATACATAACTGATCCCTCTCCCCTTTATAAACAGTAGTTAAAATCATAACCACCTACTCAAAGTGATAAAATGTCCCCCAATATACACTTCAAAGTTCGTTATTTCTGAGCTACAAACTAACCAGACCATATTCTAATCATTCATTGAGCAAAGAAAATTTTTCTAATAAATTATATTAATCAAGCCATATTATAATTATTCCTTTAAAATGGGAAAACCATAATAATAAATTAGCCTTATTAGTTAAAACTTGCAAGAATTATAACAGCATCGGTAAAATTACAATCAACCTTATCAAAATATAAATATACAGTAGAGTCCACTACATGCATCTAAAACCACATTCATGCGAGGGCCCATTGGCAAGATAGAGCAATGGACTCCCACGCGGGAGCTCGTGCGTTCGAATTACCCCGAAGACATTATTTTTTCCCCTCTCAGTAAATACAGGTGCCTCTAAACTGTTCAATAGATAGCACCACCAGCCATCTTATTGCACTTTTCGAACAAGCACTTTTGACGAAATTTGTATCCTCAAACAAGCGAAGAAAGTAATTTCCTGAATTTGACGAAATATTCGCCCGGTCATTTCCCAGAAAACGATTTCGTTAAAAGCGACCAAAATTTCGTGAAATCTGAGTATCCATTTCTGAGTGTGTTGGAGGTACTACCTCGTCTTCGAATTTTGGAATGAAATTTTAATATGTTGCATACGTCGATTAGTACAATATAAATATTTCTGTCTACCTGGTGATATGTTGGTACAATATGAACTGACCGGGGCCGCCAATTCTCCATTTTGGCGGTACTATCTCGTCATCGAATTTCGGAATAATATCTTAATATGTTGCATATCTCAATTAGTACTATATAAATATTTCAATCAGCCTCCTGACATCTTGGTGCGTTATGAGCAGAACGGGACACTAGTCCGTCCTTTTGGCGGTACTAACATGTTATCCAGTTTCAGCATGAAATTTTAGCATCTTATAGATATCGATTATTGTACTAATCGCTATTTTTAATGTTTTAAAATTTTATGCCAAAACTCAAAGACATGATAGTACCGCCAAAATGAAGAATTGGCGCCCCTTCTGCCGATATCGTACCAAGATATGCCGAGGCAGCAAGTGAGCCTTTGACGTACTGCTAATAATCTTGCCCTACATCATTAATTCACCTCATAACTCGATGACGCAGTCAATTTTGGTGCTGCTTTTGGCTCTATCTGTATTTTTATTTAGAATAGTTAGGCCCAATTTTGTCTTCCTATGAACGATATTGTCCCTGGGTCAAAATTCTTTTGAGAAACTCTTAAGATTTTTCTCATGAGTGTTACTTTTCAAGTAACATCGTTCAAAATCATGAATCATATATTTTTTAATTATCTCATGATTACTTTCTGAGTGTGAAATACATTCCAGTAACTGCTATAATGTAATTAAAGCAATGAAGAAGCAATGAAGATAGCAATGAAGAAGCATCATGTCCAACTAGGTAAAGCAGTACTTCATTATTCAGCATGTAACCTTACTCAGATGAGAGATAAATATATTAAACAAATCTTTTCCGAACTTAACAGTATTTGATTTTTATAGTCAATAAAGGAGCTCAATACTGTAACTTTTTTTTTTTTTTTTTTTTTTTTTTTTTTGTAGGAAAATCTCTAAAAACTCAGAAACTATTAAACATATTTCAACTTTTTTTTACTCTAAGTTAGCCGATAAACAGAGTTCCCAAGTAGACTGCATGGTATATGTTTTTCGAAGGGTGCGGCTTTAAATGGGTTGGAAGGAAGATTTTCTCATTATTTCAAGTCTTACACGGGGTGTTAGAATGAAATTTCAACAAATTGTGTTTTAATTAGTAATATTTAAACTTTTTGCGGAACTATAATTTCTCCCTAATGTTCCTTTTCCTTAAGGCATATAAATATTTCCTTAAGGCATATATTTGACATATTTCAACAACCACAAAGCCTCAGGTTGTGTTAGTTTTTAAATAATATAAAGAAAAATACTTGTTATCTGGTTGATATACTCAATAGTCAGCCACAATGTTAATTAGAGGCTAACAACTGGGTTTTAAAATCCTATCTTCTGCCTCTACAAAACTTAAATTAAAAAAATGAAGCGTTTTACATGGGTCATTTTCAAATGAACTGCCAATTTAAGGTTTACATTGCACAGAAAACTTTGTTTAAATGTAAAATGTTATTGTGTTATTCATGTCTTGTATTTAAGACTCGATAAGAGAGTAATAATTTATAAGATAATTTCAGAAATTTAAACAAAAATACGTGTATTATTTATTATGATGATCAATGTTACATTGTAAAGTAACACCCATGAGAAATAACTTATGAGTTTCTCAAACGAATTTTGACCCAGGAGAACTATCGAAGGATAAAATGAGTGATAACCGGAGGATAAATGATCGAAAAAATATATTAAAAAAATTAATTTTGGAAAAAATATGAATTAAGGGATCTCAGGACTCTTAAAGCTTCAAAATTTTCGAAATTTTAATTTTTTAGATGTTAAAATCTTTTCTGAACATTTTGATATAATATTTTCCTTGAAATTCCTGTTAGAACAGAAGTAATGAATTTAGAATGCTTTTAGAATTATATCTGCTCAATAGCTGAAGCGACGTTTCCGAAACTTTGAAGTCATTTTTCTCCAAATGACGTTTTTGGGCATAACGCGCAGGATATCCCAAAAACTTCTGAATATTTTTTCATGAAATTTTCAAAAGGTATGTTTCATGTTAGTCTATATAAACTAAACCTAAAACTTCATTTTTATTGTTCAAAAAAATATTTTTGAGTGATTATACAGTTGAAATTTTCAAAATTTTATATTAGGTAAATACAACTTTGTATTAAAAATACAAAAATGCTTTAAAAACAAAAATTTATTTAAGCTCAGAGTAATTATCATAATTTGAAGTACAATTAGGCACAAAAAATTTCATTCTAGTTCCAAATATTATTTTGTAATCCTGCGCGTAAGCTGTTATGACAATTTTCTGCTCGATAAATGTCTGACAAATTGGAGTCCCCTATAAATACTAATTCTGCATCTTAACTTTTTTTAAATACATGAAATGAAAGAACAGACTTATATCTTTCATTCTAATAAAAATTGTGTTTTTAAATAGTATAAATTTTAAGATATTAAATGTTGAAAATGGTCTTTATTTTTCATTTTTTTCCAATTTTAAGAGTCCTGAGACGCCTTAATAATATTAAAAATATTAGAATATTTGAAAGGTGGGAATTATAAACACCAGTTACCAAGATATAAAATAAAGAATTTCCTATTTTAGACAATTATTTCGTATTGTACCTGAGATTCGAGTTTTAGAATTTAACTTCACATAATTTCAACCCCCTTAAAGTTTCTCTAAAAAGTCGAGACTAAATGCCCAGTCCGGAACTTTTATAGTCGTTAATCAAAATTCTTTTTTTTTGTCTGGAAATTCTATACACCCATATATCATAATTCCCGACTAATCTTCCCAATCGCGCCCGTCGGCCTAATCGTTCGGAGTTTTCGTGGTTTTCTTCGAACCTTGGTTCGCCAAACGTTAATACGGATTAGGTTCCCTTAGAAAGACCTCCACGGAAGGCACCCCCCCCCCTAGGGCCTATATCCCACGTGCTGATAATTGGCCGACATAAATACAACCATACAACCAACCCGACTAATCTAAATAGTTTCTAATCCCGACTAATCCCGACTAAATAGTTTCTTTTCTCTTTATATGAACGTTTTTTTAGGTTTGTCTTTAGAGACTAACTCTACAAAACCCGAATTAGCTAATCTCAAACGTTCTTCTCCTGCAAACTTTGATCTAGGAATTCCATAAATGTTACTATATTGGATTTTGTTGACAATGTACTAATAGTATTATCAACGCTTGATCTGTTCGAAATATTATATCGTTGCCATACTTTCAGTACATCTTCTGACAAACTAGATTCTATTATGGAATAAAGCAGTGCGGAATTGATTTCTTAACTTAAACTCGTGCATTCCAAAGATCTTAAATATTCCTCGACTTGAATAGATCCGATAACGAAAGTTTATCTTTCCCGTGTGCCTGTACATTAGCTACAACCAATTTTAAAAATTCTCTAACATATATTTATATCAATAAATATTTATTTCCAAACCGATCTCGAAATGCCTCTACAGCTTTCGGGTAACTTACTGAAGTCATTGGATAACTTTCTAACAAACGACTGGCACTCGTTCCAGGGTTTTACCGCTTGTATAAGATACTGAAACTTAATTTTGTCTTTATGAATTTTCCCAAATTAGGACCAAAACGAAAGATGATTTATTAACTACGAATCGAACGGCTTGATATTAAGCTTAGGCATTTTATAATGCTAAGGTTCAGAATAACCGATCTCGAAATGCCTCTACAGCTTTCGGGTAACTTACTGAAGTCATTGGATAACTTTCTAACAAACGACTGGCACTCGTTCCAGGGTTTCACCGCTTGTATAAGATACTGAAACTTAATTTTGTCTTTATGAATTTTCCCAAATTAGGACCAAAACGAAAGATGATTTATTAACTACGAATCGAACGGCTTGATATTAAGCTTAGGCATTTTATAATGCTAAGGTTCAGAATAACCGATCTCGAAATGCCTCTACAGCTTTCGGGTAACTTACTGAAGTCATTGGATAACTTTCTAACAAACGACTGGCACTCGTTCCAGGGTTTTACCGCTTGTATAAGATACTGAAACTTAATTTTGTCTTTATGAATTTTCCCAAATTAGGACCAAAACGAAAGATGATTTATTAACTACGAATCGAACGGCTTGATATTAAGCTTAGGCATTTTATAATGCTAAGGTTCAGAATAACCGATCTCGAAATGCCTCTACAGCTTTCGGGTAACTTACTGAAGTCATTGGATAACTTTCTAACAAACGACTGGCACTCGTTCCAGGGTTTCACCGCTTGTATAAGATACTGAAACTTAACTTTGTCTTTATGAATTTTCCCAAATTAGGGCCAAAACGAAAGATGATTTATTAACTACGAATCAAACGGCTTGATATTAAGCTTAGGCATTTTATAATGCTAAGGTTCAGAATAACCGCAATTGTTGATCCTCCCATTATCATCTTGATTATGCTTATTTATACCCAATACTTCACTAACTTTACGTTTAATAGTGATGAATTCATCTGAGTAACTTTAATTTTCTCCTACTTCTTTATTAGTTGCCTCTTCATCGCATTGATCGTCATCGACCATGATCTCTATTATAGCATCATCTATAGCTTTAATTTCATTAATCAAATTTTATAATTTGGTAAAACCGTCTAAAATGGTATCCTTATCTAACTATTCTCCGCCAATTTCATCTTTTAAGGCATTTAAAGTTATGATAAATGACGAACGGAGCGGTGTGCGCTTTTTCTTTAATTTATTCATATTACAGAGCGTCAGAAGAAATCTACTGAATGAAAACAATATTTACTTGTACAGTCGTGAAAAAAAAGCAACTACCCCTACAAACTCTGCAACTAATTGTCATAGAAGGTGCTTACTGGTGTCAAACGATTGGAAATAAAGTCTACTTTTAAACGATGCAAGGTAACCTGGGGTAACTGGACCCACGAGGTAAGTGGGCCATAGGCTGTTTTATAAAAAACCGTTGATGTCTTTTAAGGCTGTTCTAAAATCGAAAAGGGTACCTTTCTGACATAAGTTTAAATTTATTTTTGTTCGAATGTGCATGAAACTAGCTGGTGTTCAGAAACTATGTAATTAAGCGTTTTTTCCTTCTTTTTTTTTTTGCAAACGCAATAGATCTTTCAGAAAATAGTGTCAAAGTGGGCGTTTTGAACCGAATTTCCGCGCGAAGGAAGAAACGGCACAAAAGAGCGGGCGAAAAACGTGTTTGTCACGTGTTCAAAATGGCTTATAACTCAATAGGTAATTGATGGATAAAAAAAAAAATTGAAAAACAGTCCAATTCCAAACCGCTTCTATGGTCAGGCTTTCCAATTTTATACCTTTCTGTTAAAAAATGAATTTGTAACTGTATCAAAAAACGTTTTGCGCTTGTTGAGTAGAACAGTTAAGAACAGCCTTAAGTTTTACCTTTTGTGAACATTGCACACCCCTCTCTACTTCTTAAAACAACGTGTGTCAACTCAATCATAACTCGGCCTTTGCTGTGATAGGTTACCGAAAATTTAGGTTTCTTTTTTTTTAAACAACGACCTTTTGGTTGAACTTCCTCGGCTTTTTATTAAAATACGGTAAGTGCTTTTATTAAACATTTTTTTTTTAAATTTAAAGATTAGACACATAAGTACATTAATATTATTAGGTATCTATACATATTTACTTCATGTTTCAAATGTAAGGCCGGTGTTCCAGTTACCCCATAAATGTTTCAAGAATGGGGTAACTGGGACATATATCAGGGGTAACTAGACCATATGGGATCCAGTTACCCCAACAGTAATAAATATCTTTTTGAGTTTCTCTTTCTACGGGAAAAAATATATATTTTTTTTAATTATTTTTTTTTGCTTGCAATAAAGAAAATTACGTAATACCTTATTAAAATTACATAATAATTTTTTTAAAAAGCATGTTGGGCATATCAAACCAAATTTCTTAAGTGTGATAGCTATAGCTCGAAATTTTACGATACAGATGAAGATTCGCATATAAGGCAAAGTGAGATTACTAAAAAATTATCGAAACGAATAAAAAATAGTTCTGTTCGATATATAAATATGGTTACATTCTCCACAGATTTATTGGACATATCGAACTTCCATTGTGGCAAATAAAAAAGAAAATGAAATACTTAAGTACTTACGTAGCCGTTTGTTCATAGATTTATCTTGTTATTTTTTTCCTTAAAATACCCATGCAACTTTTACAGTGAGCAAAAAAAAGTATTTGCACGCAGACGATTTTTTGCACAAGTAACCATACAAAGCCAATTTGATACTATTCCCTTAATTATACAATTATTTAAATAAGAAGAAAATAAAAATAACTACACATTTTCCTTAAACAGTAATAATACACATTTTAAAAAATAAATTAATACATTCTCATACCTTAAACGTATTTGCACAAGAAGCATTGACTGTTAAAAAAGGCATTAAATGTGAACATTATGCAAATGTTTAGCATATCAGTCCCGCAGTACATCAGCCCCGCACTTTAAAGTCACGTAATATATTAACTGGAGCAGGGATTCTGGGGAGTTTTTGTTCTAATGGCGCCGAAAACGTGAGAACTCTCTGTTGCTACCCGTGAGAAGATTATATTTCTTCACAATTCTGGATTAAGTTACCGAGGAATAGGTAAAAAATTAAATCTAAGCTTTTCTAGTGTTCGTTATGTAATTAAGAAGAAAAAAGAAACTGGTTCGACAATAAATAAACTGCGAACTGGGCGTCCAAGAAAGCTAAAATACCAGGCAAAGGAGAGCCATCATAAAAGAATCTTCAAAAAATCCTTTTCTAAGTGCTCGAGAATTGGCTGTTGATATCGCTTCAACGTCGGGAACAATAGTTACACCACATTAAATTAGAAATATTCTTCATGATGCAAATATTCGAGGAACAGCCCCTCGAAAAAAACCATTTATTAGTGAAACAAATAGGGTGAAAAGAATTTGCAAAAGCTTATGTCAGCAAACCACTAGAGTTTTGGAAAACTGTTATTTTTTCCGATGAAAGCAAGTTCCATATTTTTGGCTCAGATGGTAAGAAAACTGTATGGCGAAAGCCAAATACTTCTCTTCAAATTAAAAACTTGAAACCAACTGTAAAACATGGCGGTGGTCATGTAATGATTTGGGGATGCATTTCTTTTAACGGAGTTGGCAAAATGACCTTTATTGAAGGCAATATGAATGCTAAACAATATATTAATATATTGCGAGATCATTTATCTAATAGTGCTCTGAAATTAGGAATTCCTAATTCATATTATTTCCAACAGGATAACGATCCGAAACACACTGCATATATTACGAGGTTATGGTTGCTTTATAATGTAGAAAATCAATTGAAAACGCCACCAAAATCACCAGACCTTAATCCGATTGAAAATTTATGGCATATTTTGTATGTGAAAATAAGGAAAAGAAAATTTCTAACAAATCAGAACTTAAGCAAGCTCTTAGGGAAGAATGTCTACAAATCAGCAGTGAAACATGTCACAAATTAATAGAATCAATGCCCAGACGATTACAAGCTGTAATTGAAGCATAGGGCATGCATACTAAATATTAGCACTGTTTTTAACTTATAAATAATTCCTCTAGTTCTATTTTTATTGCTAGTGTGCAAATATTTTTTTGACAGTACAAATGCTACTTTTTTATGTTTTCATATTTTAAATATAATTCTTAAGTCAGATATTAAATATGTTTATTTGTTTTGTAAAAGTGTTGGCATTTTTAATTCTTAGTTGCTTTTTATTTATTTATACATATGCTACAACAAATTTACCTGGTGTGCAAATACTTTTTTTGCTCACTGTATATTTATTACCTATACTAAAGTACATAAGTACTTACTTAATTTTTATGTTTTTTGTATAAATAAATCTAATATTTTCACTTTTAGTGCTTTTATTAGACACATTGACAGTAAAGGTTTCCCTTAGTTGATATATAATTTCTCTTTAGTTGATATATAATTTACATGATCTGCCTGGTTTAAATTTTTTTCAGGTTACACTTTTTTAAACAGGACCTGATACCTAATATTAAAAAAAAAATGCGTCCAGGTCCACTTGCCCCATTTTTATGGAGCAACTGGGCCCATGAGGAAAGAAAGGTAATATATATATAATTTTTTTTAGACATTAAAATGTAATTTTGAACATTTCTGTCTGATAGAGGGAACCTAACGGAACACATTTACAAAAGTTCAGACTTTAATTCAATTGAGTATTAGCCTTTTGAAGCTGAATTGTCAGAATCTCCAGAGTCACATTGTAAAATAATGTCCGAGTTGAATCATGTAACCTTACATAAAATTTGCTTAATGGGCCATCTACAAATCAAAACAAGACCAAACTTAGTTTTTTTAATGGCAACACCCAATTTTCACAAAACTTTTTAAATCTTTGGTTATGCCTAGAAACGCCTAGAAACTATGCCTAGAAACGAAATTTCAAATCATTTGGATGATAAGTTTTTGAATTATAAGCTTTCAAAATTTAGAGCTTCTAAAGTTAAATTACATTTTCACATTTTTTTTTTTTAAATATCTCCTGAAAATATAATCCTAATGCGATAATTTTTTTTTGTGGACTATAATACTAAAAAAACCAAACATAAATACATTGAATCTGTAATTGAAAAAATTTTACAATATGAATTATGAAATGAATATTCGAAAAAAATATGAATTTCAACCTACAATTTTTTTGATAGGTTTATATCTATTATGTCCTACTTCATGCGAATTCTCAATTTCAAATTTTTCTGCCAAGTAAGCCAAGTAGTTTTCAAATTATGCTTAAAAAAACTTCAAAATGATGGTTTAAGGGGCCGTCTATGGTGCGCAGAAAAGCATAATTTGAAAAAATATATATATTTTTTACTCCTTTTATTGAAACATTTGGGCTTGCAATAGTCGAAACATATTAAGCGAGTGAACTGGTCATATAAGCAAGAAATAATACATTAATACGTAGAAGTTACATAGTCATTCTGTACCGTTTCAATAATCGAGTACCGAACTTCAATTTGGATACAACACCTAAAATATGCTCATTTTAAAATAATTAATTTCTCTGAAACTAATTGTACGAATTTCAAGAAAATTTGTTTTTAGGCTAATTGAAGGGTGTAGAATTTATTTATGGTGTCAAACTTGGCAACTGCTATTGATAAAAAAAAACCAAAGTTTGTGCTCATTTCAATATGTAGATGCCCCCTAAGCAAATTTTATATACATCATTTAAAAGTAAATTTTATTTCCAATCGTTTGGTATCAGAAACTTTTTTCTACAATAGTTTGTTTCAGATTTAGTAGGGGTGTTTACTTTTTTTCCCACGACTGTACATACAAAATCATCCAATAATTCAAAATCGTTATTCAAGTGTCAATGTTCAGGCGCCAGATATTGTGTGTGAAACACAGTGTTAGGTTTGAAATTTTAAAATTGATCAAACTTGTTTTGGGATCACATAATTCATTTACGCGCTTTGAAATTATATAAAACAGGACAGATGAATAGACGTTGACCTTCATAGTTATGTATATATTAAAAAACATAGAATAATTTTACCTTATAGAGAGATCACCGTTCTGTTTCAAAAAGAGAATGATCTACATATTTTGACTTTTCTTCACTACAGTAGAGCGCCGATTATCGGAACTCCAATTATCTGAACAGCCTATTTCTCGCCAAATTTTTTTAAAACCGAAATTCCATTTATCCGAACAGCCTTTTTCTCCCAATTTTTTGTAACCGAACTCCCAATTATCCATTGGCTTGAAATAAAATTTCAAATAAAGAAAAAACTGATAGTGGATCAGAAAATGAGGAATGTAAAACAATAAAGGAGATGGGAATCCTAAGATATGAAGAAAATGAAATTAACGAGTGGTTAAATGAGATTGTGGATGAGATTGTGGATGAGATTCATGATGAAAAGTAATTGAAGAAAACGAAACGAATACTCTGAAAATAACCCAGATCCATCACATAAAGAAGCCTTTGAATGTTTGGAAACAGCTATGAAACGGCTTGAACAGCAGAAGAACGTTGATCCTATTCAACTAACGTATTTAGAGATATGGCAGCATTGAAAAGAATGTCTTCGTTGAAGCAAGAAACAATCAAAAGCTTTTTTACCTAAATTATAATCGCCGGAGTTCAGAAAATGATAAAAAGAGAAAAAAAATTAATGATGAATATGTAAACAAAAAATTAAAAAGGCAGAAAAAAATCAAACATGCCAGCACTATTTGGTACCACCAGCCCTAAGCTTAGATAACGTGTGAAGGTTTTAGTACAGTCAGAAACATCCCTTCCCCCAGGGGAATACCTTCTTTAGGTATTCACGGGCTTCGCAACCCCGGGCACCTGACCGATCTTTCTCTTTTTCTTTTCTTCTTATTTCTCTTGTTTTTCTTTTTTTTTGTTTCACATTCGTTGTGATTTCCTCTTTGGAGGTAAGGGCAATTCAGCATGGGTCGATATCATCCTGTTTATATCGACTTATGGAGAATCGTAAACCACTCACTTGTTTGCTGTGTGTGGCGACCTGTGTCCCTGGAAATGGGGATCCTGGCAGTTGAGGTAAACCAATAAACTGCTTTGGCCTCTGCTTCAGGTAGACGGTAGGTTCATATTGGTCTCGTGTGCATCCATCGGCTGGTCAGCTGATTTGCTACTGGCTAAGGGTTCGAGTGAGCGGGTACTTACTAGCCATCTTGTTAAGTGTGGAGACTGGCATAGGAGTGTCTCGTGACCGTATAGTCCCTGGTTAGCACTGATGCACGAATGTGCATCCCCCTGTTGGACCCGGTAATTGGTGGTGCGCCCGGGGTCTGAATTGTATTTTTTTTCTAATATGTATGGGAAAACTTTAATTCCTTCTATATATCTTCCATGTGGAGAGCAATAAACTGTACAGAACGATTAATTCACCCGTTTTTTCATAATTAAACGTACTGATAGTATTTCAGATAGTTCATTTAAAAGAACTTCACCATTTCCTATTGGTAAAACATTCCAGTCAGTTTTTGGAGAAGGTTATTCGCTGAAAAAAATACAGTCTGGAGATTTGTTGTTGGAGGTCTCTTCAGACAAGCACTCACAACTTCTCTTGACTTGCACTACAATAGGCTCCTTTTCTGTTTCTGTCCAAGCACATCAAACTTTAAATACAACCCGTGGTGTCATATCTCAACCAGAACTTCTTTTATCTACAAAGGAAGAAATTCTAGAAAACTTAAAAGATCAAAATATCACAGATGCATGTCGAAACCCAATCCGTCGAAATGGGTAAGTGCTTTCTACAAAGCACATTATTTTAACTTCCAATAGCCCAAATTTACCAACCAGGATTAAAGCTGCCTGCTTAAGCTGTACTGTCCGACCTTATATCCCCAACCCCCTCCGTTGCTTTAAATGCCAGCGTTATGGCCATACAAACACTACCTGACGTTGCTCTGTTACCTGTGCACGTTGTGCAGAAGTCGGCCACGACATTAAATCTTGCAATAAATGTGAACGCTGTGTAAATTGCAAGGATGACCATACAGCTTACTCTCGCTATTGTCCAAATTGGATTCGTGAAAAAAAAATCCTTGCTGTTGAAATTACCCAAAAACTTTCATACCCAGAAGCTCGCAAACTTGTTGAATCCAGAACCCTATCCGTCGGAGTTTCTTACTCCAGTTTACTCAAGCAACAATCAAAATCTGTAAGGCACATTAGCACCCAGACTGAATTCTGTTCTCTGCTAGATAACCCACTTTTGTTACTATCATCTAGCACTTCAAAGAAAAAAAACCCGTAATGTTTCCTCTGCCACTACTGGAAAACTTACACCAAAGTTAGAACATTTGACAGCATCATCCGAACCTGTCAAAATAGAATATCTAACCACCCAATCACAAAAATCTTCAAGTCAACTAAAAAAGTCAACTGAAAATGAGACTGAAAAAAACCCTGTTTCCCGTGTGTCTAATTTGCAGAGAACTAATATTAGTCAAACTCAGAAACCTAGCCAAAAAACTTGCGTACAGAAAGAGAGAAAGACAATTCGGGGTTCTTCGCAGTGGAAAACTATGAAGAAAAATAACAAGAAATCATATGAGAGCGCAACACATACAAATCTAAAGGATCCCAAACAGCTTCAAAACTATGTGGATGAGGCCTTGGATTCAGAATCATATGAGTCAAGGATGAAAATATCGTTTTTGAAGAATATGTGCCCAATTAATTTTACATTGTTTTTTTTAATGATCTGTTGTTTAAATTTACCTGGTTGTTATTTTTAGTAACCTGTTATTTAAATTTCCCTGGTTTTATGTTGTATTTGCACATTTTATACTTTGATTTATTGACCTGTCGTTTGTACCGGTTTTAATTGTAATTTTTATGACCCTTTCAGCATGGTTGTGAGATCTCCTTGAATAATTTTAATTATATCTATCTCCACATTACTTCAGTGATTGCTTTTTAATTATATACCGGGTGATTATAATTTAAGTTACGATTTCAAAAATCGATAATTTTAAAACTACTGCTCAGAAGGACTTGATATTTTAGCAGAACAATCGTGAGGCAAGGAAATTTTGTTTGGCGAAGGAAAAAAATAGTTCCAAAATGTGCCGATAGATGGCGTTGCCAGCATAATGTCAGGGGAAAGACCGAAAATGTAATCGTTAAACACAGGAATGTTGTTAGCCGAAAGGAAAAAATAGAGTTCAGGGATTTACTAAAAATTTACTAGCGAAAAGACAAGAATACGTGTTTACAGCAACAACAGCGATAATGACAAAAAAAAAAAGATCTTCATGGAACAAACACCTTACTGATGATTAAGGCATAAGTTCTTCGATATGCCCTCCGCCTTGTTCCGCTACTAATTGGAAGCGCAAAACGGCATGCTCCACAACAGATCGGATGTTATCTGTACTGATGCAATAGGTGTGGTGTGTGATGCTTGCCTTCAAGTCGGCTAGATTCTCGATCCGCCCGCTGTAAACAACATTCTTCAGGTACCCCCAAAGCCAGAAATCACACGGGTTTATGTCGTGTGAACGTGGCTGCCACATTGTTGGAAAATGGCGGCTTATGATCCTATCATCTCCGAAATTAGCACCCAGTAGCTGCTTCACAGGAGTAGCAATGTTCGGAGGACCACCATCTTGCATGAATATTGTGCGATCCACACAATGACGCTGCTGAAGTGTCGGAAGAACATGGTTACGCAAAAGTGCTTCATACCGCTTGCCAGTAACGGTGCAGGTAACAGGACCCGCTGGTGTGCTCTCCTCGAAGAAAAACGGACCGACGATAAACGCTGCCGTTATTTCGCACCACGCAGTGACCTTTTCAGACTGAATAGGTAATGGCTGTAGCTGGGACGGATTCTCGGTTGCCCATATCCTGCAATTTTGCGTATTTACAGAACCTTGCAAATGAAAGTGGGCTTCGTCAGACCACAGAATTTTCCATGGCCATTTTTCCATGGCAGAATTTTCCGTTGTCCACTTCCATCTGGGCAAGAAATTGTAGTGTAAAAGATTGAAGTGCTTCCAGGTCAGCAGGTAGGAACTCCTGCACATGAGTTATCTTGTACGGATAACAGCGCAAGATGTTCTGTAGGACTTTACGCACCGTGCTGTTCGGCATACCCAGTATTCGGCCAATTCCCCGTTCACTGCTGATTCCAGCCTCACTGTTAGTCTGTTTTTGTTATGCTGCTGCCACATCTTCCACTGCCGCAGCCGAAACTGGTTTCCTTCCTCTACCCCGTTTAACGTCAAATGAACCGGTCTCTTCGAATTTAGCAATCATTTTTCGCAGACCATTTGTGGTTATTGGACCCCTGTTTATAGATTTTAATGTCCGAAGCATCCTAATAGCTGTAAGTGCACAGTCATCGTTCTTATAAAAAAGCTTCAAGAGCAGAGCGCGATCCTTCATAGTCAGAGTCATGATGAAGCATTCAGGCAAAGAGTTGGTGCTCTGCATTTTTATAGAAGCTATGTCTGCGGTGTGCATGTCACGTATTAGTAATTTGCATATCACTAGACAATGTGAACCCTGACAGCGCCATCTATCAGCACATTTTGGAACTGTTTTTTTTCCTTCGCCAAACAAAATTTCATTGCCTCACTATTGTTCTGCTCAAATATCAAGTCATTCTGATCAGTAGTTTTAAAATTATCGATTTTTGAAATCGTAACTTTAATTATAATCACCCGGTATATCATTACATTAATGCACTGAATTATTTTTATTACTTATATCATCATAATGCTTATAATTTTTACAGATTTTAATTAAAACAATTTTTTGTCTTTTAACTATGGTCTTTTGACCTTTTTAAATGGTTTTAACCCTTTTGGTGCATAATTCTTTGTTTAGATTTTGACTTTGTCTTGGCGCAGCATGTCTCCAAAGAGAGCTTGTGCCATTAAAATCCAATCAACCAACTAGAAACATACCTTAAATTGTTTGCCCATTTATCCAAACTTTTGCTTATCTGAACTAGAGTTGATCCCGACTGGTTCGGATAATCGACTCTCTATTGTATTTTAATATTCTCCGTACTATTTCTGTAAAATTGACGGAATATTCTAAAAAACTCTCTCTGCTCTGCAGACAATTCCAAACATAAACACTAAAAAATTATTTTTAACTAAAAACAAAACATATGCCAACATCTTTTCCTAAATTTTAACCCACTCTCGTGAGATAAAAAAAAATATAAGAGAAAGGGGAAAGAAAAACCATAGCAACAAGCCGCATGTAGCAAATAAAGAAATATCAGATCGGCATTTTCCAAAAGACGTGCGTATAAATAAATATTGATTTACCAACTCCTAGCAGTGACAATAAAAGCTGCATTTTTGTCACGGAAATTTAACATCTTGATCCCATTTCAGTCTGGAGGATATTAAGGGATGTACTTTCTCCAAATGTAAGGCTTTTAATATTCGTTGGCAACAAGCATATTCATCTACGTGCATCAATTACAAAAAATGCAATACGTTGAAAAATCATACATTTAAAATTAAAACTTTCCAAACAACTCAAATAAACATTAAGAAGAATTCTGAAAACAATATGTACAGTGGCTTCCAAAAGTGTTCTGACACTTACGAATTTCAATTAAATAATGCTTTATCATTAATTAAAATCAATTTTTCAGAATAGGCATTTAATAATAAGATCTATAACTAAAGTGCCTTTATTTAAAATTGCCTTTATTAAAAAAATCTGCTACCGAAATTGAAAAATTAAATTGTAAAAAATAGCCATATTAGAGATCGAACTCAGCTATCCTATGCAAAATGATCGTTTAAAAATATTCAAATTTAAACCAGAAATTCGAAAACAACCTGCCCATACGTTTAACATTAGCGAACGGTTGTTTTCGTCGCAACCCTTGTTAAACCTCCATCGAAATATATGCTTATAGAGTAATATATTTATCGATATCGTTACGCTTTCACCGAAGGAGCTCTGATGCATATCAGAGAGCAGTTCTCAACCAAAAATACGTCCGTTTTGGTGTCTTTCGGTTTAGTGAGTATAGTTTGAATACCACAATAGAGGTATTCCCAGTTCAATATGAGTGAAAGGTGTTCTCAAATCTTTTATTTTCCGTGTTGGACTATGAGACTTTTCTGACAAGAACACAGATTCGTTTTCATATTTACATGCACGAAAGTTTCAGTTGCTTTCATTCACATGACAAAGAATCGAACATCTATTTTAATTTTCCAATACAGTTTATGAATTTTGAATATACATAATTTGATTAAAATCGATTGCTTCCCAATCACTGCCTTTCCGTGAGCGATATCCTACAAATTTTTATAAAACATAACATTTGACAACATTTTCTAAAAGGTCTTTTGCTTTTAGAGGAAAATGGCATTTCACGGGAACGTTTAGTTTTTTGGTACTGGATTAAGACTTATATTTTCGTGCATTTATTATGCAAAAAGTTTTGACCATTGCGATAAAAATTGTGAATTTTGAGGATTGTTCTAACATTGAAATGGTGATAGACTCTGTTCAACAAAAACGATTTAAAATTTTAGATTAACATAGAACTTTGCGTACCCTTGTTGAAGATTGTTGTCTATGGCGCACAGTAGTTCAGTATCAGTATTTAGCGAGAAAAAATTTGATTTGTAATTACTTTTTTTTACACAGTATTAGGGTTTTTTAATTTAAAAAGCATCAAATAATCTCAATTTTTTCCCTTTTTTTCTCAAAATAACATAATGTATGTAATCAAATTTTGTCTAATTATATCAGATTTATTATAATTATTCGTTTAATAATTTCCCGTGTAGCACATGACGCTGTGAAAGCGCTTGAAAATGTCTGAATCTGTGAAAATTTGTTACGTTGATTTACGTTTGTTGAAAACTATACTTCTTTTTGCAGTATTTTACACTAAACAATTTAGAATCTTAAGTAATCAGAGAAAAGACTTTTAAAAGACTTTTTTTTCATAACATTGCATTTCCATGCATGTATCACTAAAAAAAAAAGATTTTTTAACCTAAAAATTCTGATTTCCTTGATAATTTCAATATATTTCATCCAATTAAAAAAAAAATCTATCATTGATTTTATTGAACAGGACAAGTTCATAATAGCATGGTATTAAAATAAAATTTAGTAGAATTGAGTACTTTAATTGATGGCGTGAACAACAATAACAAAAATTACGTTTTTTTCCCCTTCAAATGACCAATTTCTTCACTTTTTGGTAATTTTTCCTTATTTTATTATATACACTGTAAAAAAAATCTATAAATTTACTACGAATTTTCTAGGAATCTGGGATGCATAGAACTTTTTACGTAAATACAAAAAAATAAATTAATGTAACAGACTCATATTTACACTAAAAAATAAAAATCTGTAAGATTACTAAGAATTTTCCTGGAAATTGGGATTCCTACAACGTTTTATGTAATTGCAACAAAATGATTGTGTAATTATCCCCGGGTTACAGATAAAATTTTAGTAAGCATATAGATTTCTGTAGCTTTACAAAAACTAGTTTTGTAAATTTACATCTCTTTTTACACTGTACTGCATTTAAAAGTACTTACAGTCTAATCAGGCTTTTTTATTTTTTTACAAAAAGTATGCACATATATTTACTTCAGAAGCCAAGTACCCCCCCCCCCCTTCTTTTTTTCCCTTGAGAATATTTTAAATTTGAATTAAAAGTTAAGTCGAGAAAGAAAGCAAATAATTCAAAGAAAATACTCAGTTTTTGTAATTAAGTTACCCAAAATTTCAAAATTGCAAGGGATTTTCATTAAGCTATTGCTTTTCTATCTCGTTTTTTGTGAAAGATTTAAAACATGCATGTATAAAAATTGCTATGTTGCTAAGTCACTTATTTGACTGACACTATTTCCAAATAATAATCTTCACGATAGAGTTTTACGACATTTGAAATGAATTTTACCATGTAGATTGTTGTTTCAAAACAGTGGTAGCCATAAAAGTGACCATTGTGCCCTATAAAATGTATTTCAGATAACAAATTATTTCATTTATTTCTTGTAAAAATATACCTATAATAAATCTAAATGTATAAGAAACCAAGAACGAAAATTTGAGTTCAGCATAGGATTAGGAAACAGTTTCCAACACATTCAGAATACATTACATTATAATTCCCATTAGGTTCTCACATTAGGTTCACTTCACGGTTTACTAATTATTTAGATTATATTTGCATTATTAAACTCCACAGTTTACTAATAGTCCGGGCAATAGACACTGTATAGGGGCTCTACACTGTTAAAAATTTGCAGCATTCTGGCGGGTCATTTGACCGTTTTTTCCGAAAACGGTTACACAACCGTAATTTAACACTATCCTGAACATATTATTGGCTATTTTATGGTCAGAATATAGTTAAATTATGGTTATGAAACCGTTTTTTCAAAAAACGGTCGAATGACCTGCCAGTATGCTGCAAAATTTTTAACAGTGTACCTAGCAAAATTCATGGTAGTTCTGGAAAAAGGCTTATTATATGTTTTTTGAGTCGCTGAATCTGAATTTTTAAATTCCCACCAAAATTTCCCCCGGCAACGCCCCAAAATTTTGGTAAAATGCCCCCCAAAAAAGGTTTTTATTAAAAAAATTAATTTTTTTATTGTTTTAGGGAAAAAGTATCTAGAAATTCAGAAAGTAGACAAAATTTGTAACATATAAGATATATGACATTATGACGTAGGATGAATTGGGAGGGGGCATCTGCCTCGTAACATGCGCTGCGGTGCTGCGTGGACTAAGTTGCACAATCCCACTTAACTACTCACATCGTTTACCGCCCTCCCATCTCCCCTCCGAACTTTCCCTATAAGGTTTACTTTAAGTTTTTTGGGTCGCTGAATCCGAATTTTTAACTTTCCCCCCAAATCCCCCCCCCCGCACCCCCCCCAAAAAAAATAGTTGTTTTTAAATTAAAATTTTTATTGTTTTATGGGAAACGTATGTAGAAATTCAGAAATTAGACAAAATTTGCAACAAATAGGACATATGACATTATGACGTAGGATGAACGGGGAGGGGTAGGGCTTCCCCTGAACATGCACTGCGGCGCTACGTGCACTAAGTTATGCAAGTCCAGGCAATAGGGGATTTTACCTGGCAAAATTGATGCTAGTTCTGGATTTCGACTTACTTTATGTTTTTTAGGTCGCTGAATAAAAATTTGCTACTTCCCATCAAAATTTCACCCGGCAACCCCTCCAAAAAATTGGTTTTTGAAAAAATTTTGTTTTTGAGAAGAGCGCGCGGGGAATGCTCCGATGCAGTCCCCCTCTCCCCGTTTATCCTACGTTATAATGTCATATATCCTATTTGTTGCAAATTTTGTCTACTTTCTGAATTTCTACATACGTTTCCACTAAAACAATTAAAATTTTAATTAAAAAACAACTATTTTGGGGGGGGGGGGTTGCGGGGAGGGGTTTTAGGGGGAAGTTAAAAATTCGAATTCAGCGACCCAAAAAAGTTAAAGTAAACCTTATAGGGAAAGTTCGGACGGGAAACGGGAGGGCGAATGTAAACGATGTGAGTGAGTAAGTGGAATTGCGCAACTTTGTCAACGCAGCACTGCGGCGCATGTTCTGAAGCAGATCCTCCCTCCCCATTCATCGTACGTCATAATGTCATGTATCTTATTTGTTGCAAATTTTGTCTACTTTCTGAATTTCTAGATACTGTTTCCCTAAAAAAATTTAAAAAAAAATTATCTTTTTAATAAAAACCTTTTTTGGGAGGGTTGCCGGGGGAAATTTCGGTGGGAAGTTACAAATTCGGATTGAGCGACCCAAAAAACATAAAGTAAGCCTATTTCCAGAACTACCATTAATTTTGCCAGGTAAAATCCCCTATTGCCTGGACTATAATGTGAAAGATGATGTCTAAATGACCAATTTGGAAAACACATAACGAAAATGAAAACCCGATTTCTGCTATTACCATTAATAGTCATTAAAATATACAATTTTTTGTGCACCCCTGTATATGATCTACAGATATGCATGCATACTCCATAGTATGCTAAAAGTTAGTTCAGTTAAACGCATAACACAATTGAAAATTTCCACTCAGCAATTTCCGCCAATAAACGGATGTTGTTGAGACCTTTTGTGCGGCTCTGTATATGACCTATAGAATTTATACACCCCAAGTAATATTTAAAAAACAGTTACATTTAAAAACACATACCACAATTGAAAACGCACTTCCAGCAACTACAGTTCGTAGGCTTTAATAGTTCAACTATTGCTCATTTTCTTCTATAGCCAAATTCTTTTTTGTGTCCCTGAGAATGAACGATAAGTTCTAGGCACACCATATTCTATAGTAAGAACCGTGTAGCACACCTCAGTCTTGTATATGAATTTCAAAATGTTTAAAATACTGTAATAGTTTTAAAATACACGGCAAACGATTTTTCGCCCATAGACCGTAATGTAACGGAATTCTTTTGAGTGGCTTTGTAAATGAACCGAAAACGCTACACTCTTCATTTTCAATACCAAACATGCCATAGTAAACCCCAATAATATATTTCAATTCCATCGCAATTGGACTGTATTTACGTAAGATAGAGCACGGACAGAAATACCGAATTCATAAACACTTTTCAACTATGTTGGAAGGTGTTAAAAAAGAACTTCCTTATATAAAGTCAAACTGTTTATCTTCTACCATTTCATAAAAATTGACACATAAATGCATATTTAACTAAAATTACTCTGTTTTTTATGGTTAAATGGCAAAAGTATATTTTTAATTTCGATAATAGAAAATGACCTATATGTGTGAGAACAAATATTCAAAAGATCTACAAGCTGTAATTAGTACAGGTTTATCACAAATTTGTGTGTTGTAAAAAAGTAATACTGTTAATTAAGATTTTCTAATAAATTTAAAACTGCGTCTTACAAGGAGAGGGGCAACCTTGTTAATCACAGATTTTGATTATTTTAATATATGTTGTAGGGTAGAGACCCTTTAGTGTCAGGTTCAACGGATTTTATCCCACGCTCCTTTGTTTTTGAGAAACAGGGGGGGGGGGGTCTAATAATAGTACATAACTTAAATACTTACATTGCAACCGCAATGACAGGTTGGTCGTAGCTCAGTTGGTACGGCGCTCGTTGGCTAATCTGCGGGCCCGGGTTCGGTACCCGAACGCGCTACATTTGTTTTTCTCATTTTTTGTTTTCTAAATATACTTGTAATTATAATTTAATAATTTCAATTACAAATTTTAATATCATACATTAATTATAATGTTAACAAACTTAAATTTATCATTTTTTATTTTTAAACTACTATTTCTCATCCTTTAAAGAGGTTTAAAAAGAAATTGGATCTATTATTGAATGATAAAAATTCCAAAATCGTGACAAAATCTCTTGTGGTGCCATCTAGTTATGATAAAATAAAAGAATATTCAAATAAAATAAAAATAAAAGCAGAAAGAAGATAAAGGTGAAAGCAAAATAATTGAAAGAGCAAGCATACGTATTACAAATTTAAAAATCTTTAATATGCAAAAAATCGGTTGTAATTTAATTCTGATGCTAATTTTTAATATAATTATGCTTGTTACTTTAAAAACCGAATAATAGTATTATCGCATTGACTTCCTTTGTTAAAGCAATGCGTAAATGATGTTTCTTTAAAATCACGAATTATCACAATTGCTCAATATCATTGCATCGATAAAGAATATATGAAATACATTTTAAAAGTGATTTTTTTAAAATTAACAGTTTTATGATGTTTTATATAACTATTATGTTAAAAGTAAAAAATTAAATATATTAAAATTATAATTGATATACAATATTATAAATTTAATTGATAATGAGATTATTAATTATACTTACAAGTACACTGGTTATCAAAAATTAAGGAACAGTCACAAAATGCTAACTTTTAAATACGCGAATTCTCAAAAGGAAGTAATATAATTTGAATAATTACTATCTCTGCAGAACATCTAGTCCATATAACATCTCATTCAGGTCACACATGGTCACAAGAGTCACAGTCACTACGGCGAAACAAAAAATAGGAAATTCCATACGTCTCTTTTATGAGTCTCAAATGACTACTATATGTGACTCCACTGACAGGTCACTGTGACTGCTGCTTTGTGACGAGTCACCAGGTGACTTTACAATGTCGTTTCATTGAGACTCTCGTGTGACTCTCATCTGGAGATTCAATTTCAAAGTCATTGTGCACGTTGCATTATGATAAATCAACAAATAATGTCACATTAAAGTCACATGGTGACTTTCTGTCACATGACTTTATCAAATAGTAACAGAGACCCTACTGTAAAGTCACCACTGTGAAAAATGGTGAAAAGTCACCATGTGACTTTAATTTGACATTATTTGGTGATTTGTCATAATGCAACGTTTACAATGACTTTGAAATTGAGTCTCCAGATGAGAGTCACACGAGAGTCTCAATGAAATGACATTGTAAAGTCACCTGGTGACTCGCCACAAAGCAGCAGTCACAGTGACCTGTCAGTGGAGTCACATATAGTAGTCATTTGAGACTCATAAAAGAGACGTATGGAATTTCCTATTTTTTGTTTCGTCGTAGTGACTGTGACTCTTGTGACCACGTGTGACCTGAATGAGATGTTATATGGACTAGTTGTTCTGCAGGAATAGTAATTATTGGAATTATATTACTTCCTTTTGAGTATTCCCGTATTTAAAAATTGGCATTTTGTGACTTTTCCTTAATTTTTGATAACCAGTGTATATTTATAAAACAAAAAATGAGAAAAACAAATGTAGCGCATTCAGCTACCGAACCCGCGGATCAGCCGGCAAACGAGCTACGACCAACCTATCATTGCGGTAGCAAAGTAAGTATTTAAGTTGTGTACTATTATTAGACCCCCCCTCCCCCCCAGTTTCTCAAGAACTAAGGAGCGTTGGATAAAATCCGTTGAACCTGACACTAAGGGGTCTCTAACCTACAACATATATTAAAATAATCAGAATCTGTGATTAACAAGGTTGGCCCTCTCCTTGTTAGTTTTAAAATAGAACATTTAAAGAGGCAGCACCAATATACAGGGTGGTCATAAAAAAAATTCCACGCTATATGTACCCAGAGCGAGCTAACTGCTCAACCAATACAAAGGAAATTTCAGATTTAGTTATTTGTAGGTATGCGCTCGAAATCCTGAGGATTTAAAACAACAGAGCTCTCGCAGTTACAGTTACAAAATTTCAAAAATTTCTAATGGCATCACTCTTTTTTTCCTGCGCAAATTCATCAGCCCATTGAAAAACCATAAACAGCGCTGGAAAGATATTACACGTATGACTAAAATTGGATGTGTAATATCGTGGCACTCAATCCTAATCAGTTCCTATGTAACGTAATATTCCGTAATCTAAAACAAATGATTGCATTTTTATTTTCAATATGTACACAAACACAACTCAAAAACACATTTTAAAACAAAACTTACAACATTACTCAGTTCACAAGTAAAAAAAAAAAAAAAAAAAAAAAAAAAAAAAAAAAAAATTGGCTACTGAAAAACTTGTCTTGTAGCCACTCCTTCGTTCCTCGCATATCGAAAACTTTATCCTTCGGTACGATAGTGAAGTCAGCCAGACGCAAGGTAAATGGACTCCAATTCAGGAGCAAGTACTGCTTTCGTATCTCATGATGTATCCAGAGTTTATTTGGGGTTTTGCATCATATGAAAAATCAGGCATTCCAAGAAATATTTAGGGTCTTTACACGCACCGGAATAAAACATTTGAAAAAAAAAAAGAGCATCGTAAAGGACCAATGACAATTCAAAGACGAGGTGAACTGACGCATTTTGCATAATTCACAGGAATAGATAGTAGAAGCACCAATCACAGAACACCATATGCAAATCATTAAGTGTAGAAAATTTTTAATAAACAGTGTGGGAATATTTTTTCTTCAATCAGTTGTTCGTACGTGCCAACAAGATGACACTTACAATAAAACAACGAGGTGAATTGATAAAGCTTTTTTATCTGAACGGAAAAAATGCAGCTGAAGCAGTGCGAGTTTATCGCCGAAATCATAAGTGATGACGAGGGCCATTTTCGGTAAAAACTGCACGTGATTTGGTGAAAAAAATTGAAGAAACTGGATGCACATGTGATCGACCACGATCGGGACAACCATCTGTTCCTGTTGAAGTTGTTGCGGAAGTGCATAACAGGATTACTGCAGATCCTGCAAGAAGTGTTGCACGCAGTTTGGATGTACCGAAAACAGCAGTTCTCAAGATTCTGCGCACTGTTCTGTGGATGTTTCCCTATCGATTCCAGCGCGTCCACATGTTGCAACCTGGAGATGAGCAACAGAGTTTGGACTTAGCAAATTATTTTCTTATCAGACATGATGAAGATAACAGATGGCCATTGCGAATATTATGGACGGATGAGGCACATTTATCTTTAACTGGAAACGTAAACTCCAAGAACTGCGTTCACTGGGCTGATGAAAATCCTCTCGATGTGATACCAACGCCTTTATACGAAGATAAAGTAAAGTGACTGTGTGCGGTATCGCAAACACATTCGATCTTGGTCCGTACTTTTTCGAGGAGGTTACTTCCACAGGTATGAACACATGCTGCATCACAAGCGCTTGGTATGTAACAATGTTGCAGAATGAAGGATATTCCATCTACGTCATGATCACGTGGTCAAGGTAAAAAATTCTAGCGTAAAGAAGGGAAAGCTCCGTAGATGCAATGTAAATCCCCGCCACCCAGTGAAACAGTTCATGGGGAAAGTAGTAGTAGCTTCCCTTCTTATCAGTTAGAAGTTCTTTGGGTAAATTACCGGTACCACGTGGCTTTTTTTAGCCTCGAACGCAGATTTGGAATATAGCCCATTACGTAATTCCAGAAGGCTGAAAAAAGTCACGTGATACCGGTAATTTACCCAAGGAACTTCTAACTGATAAGAAGGGAAGATGCTACTGCTTTGCCTGATAAACTGTTTCATTGGCTAGCGGGGATTTACATTACACGTCTACGGAGCCTTCCCTTCTTTACGCTAGACGTTTTTACCTTGATCACGTGATCAAAACGCAAATGGAATATCCTCCATTGCAGCAGCAAAATGTCGTTAATGATATTGTATGGATGCAAGATGGTGCTTCTCCACACGTCGCCACATCTGTTTGACAAGCGCTGCAGCAGCACATGGATGATAGAATCACCTCTCGTAAATTTGCAGTTTCTTAGCAACCACGATCTCCCGACCTCACTTTGCAGTTTCTTAGCAACCACGATCTCCCGACCTCACTCCAATGGATTTCTGGTGCTGGTGTTATCTGAAATCAAAGGTGTACACACCAAATCCAAGAAATTTGTCAGAATTGAAAGATGCCATAAAACGTGAAGTTGATTCCTTCTGCGATGTTACGTTCGGCATTATTGTCAACAGTCTCCCGCATGCAATGCGTTATTAAATGCGAAGGTGGACATGATGAAAACTGCTAATTCCAATAAATGTTTTTTTCTCTCCTCTGTGTTGTTTTGTCATTGGTCTTTTGCAATAGTCTTTTTTGCAAGTATTTTACGCCGGCAAGTTTCATCGTACGTGTATCATTCCAACGCCATTAGGGTTTTTCAATGCGCTGATGAATTTTCGCATGAAAAAAATGGGTGTTGCCATTCGAAAAATTTGAAATTTTTTCATTGTAACCGTAACCGCCTCTATTGTTTTAAATCATCACGATCTCGAGCGCATAGCTTCAAATAAATATACCTAAAATTTCTTTTCGATTGGATGAGCGGTCAGGCCGCTAGGGATTCATATATCGGGGAAGTTTTTTTATGACCACCCTGTATATGTTTATTATTTTAGAAGCCTTATTTTTATATTAATGCTAATTTTCTTTTGTCTGTGAGTATTAATTAACAATTCATGCTTTTAAATCAAACTGCAAGATTTAAAGCTAACGGGTCAATAGATACAACTAGAAATTAAAGAAAACAAGGAAGAAAAGCTAAGAAATAGAAAAATGAGACTATTACTTACACATTATTGCAGATTTTCCAAAAGTGTGATATTATATAAATAAATTTAAATACTGTATAGCAATGACAAATGGAACAAATATTTAAAAGACTTTTTTAAATCATTTTTTTCATAATGGATATTTAAAAAAATTAACAAAAGTAATAAATATCGTTAAAGAAATTTGCAAAAGCATTTTTTCATATTTACGGTGAAATAAAGGAAATAGGGGAGAGTAGCCAAATTTGGACCACTTCACTTATTTTCAGGTGTAACTCACTTAATTTTTGGAATATCTGCAAAAGATCATTACACAGGGTCAATCTATTCATCTACTAAATAAATAAATATTTAGATCAAATTCTTTTTGAAAATCTTAAATTTTATTTTAATTTGAAAAATTTGTCAAAAGTGGTCACAATTCAGCAACTGGTCGCTTAAGTTGGACACCCAGTCTCCTAAATTGGACCAAATAATATCAGGTTGTTTTAATGACTAGGGAATATAACTAAATTTATTAAAAGCAAAGTTTGCGATTAACGAAACAATCAAACAAAATAATAGCAATGAAATATAATGAAATCAAATATCTGAAAGTAAGAGTAATTGTTTTAAATCAAAATGTATTCAAAATATAAATCAAAGTTATCAGTAATTAAGAATAGAAATTATGGAAGTAATTGTCAGTTACTTGAATATCATACAAATAGTGATGCAAAGCTTATACACGAGTTTTGTTTATTGTTTTTGTTTTCCAGCGCACACAACATGGAACCGTATATGGCAATCTGAACACTGAATCATTTCTGCTATTTTATTTTTCTTACAAATTAGGCAAAACCAATCATCACTGTCTAGATTTTTCTTTTTAAATTCTGAATTATCAGACTTTTTTTTTTCAACAGAAGTTATCTTTACATCTTTACATTATGTTTGTAGTTATTCTCTTCCATCATTTTCTTGTTAATTGCATTACGCCTATTTTTTTAAACTCGATGTTCCAACTGCTTTTGTGCTGTAAAAGCTTCCTTTTCGTCTTTTTTTTTTTCATTTCAAGGTTTAGTTTATATGGCGATGATGTTAACACAACTGTTTTTTGGCTCCCTCTGTACTTTGATTTAACTGAATTTAGCAAGGGAAATGACATTTCTAATGTTTGTTTGTTTTTTGCTTTTGGGGAGGATTTGTAGCTGCAGCCTTGTTGCAGGTCAATTTCTTTACAACTTACTGTCTGCTTTCTTGTTTCCTATACCTTTAACAGCTTTAGCTGTCACGGGTGTTTTTCTTCCAGACAGTTTGTCGATGTCTTTTTCAATATTTCCGTCAAGGTTTGAGATTTTATGCGTTTTAATGGCAAAAAAGTATAATTCCACCCTCCAGAACTGTAAAAAGTCTTCCATCACAAATATCCTGCAGGAGGAAAATGTTTGAATTCATCTCTGTAAATCAAATATGCCGTAGGAATAAAGAATTCAAAGAAAATAAATACAATTACATACAAGATAAGAGACATTGCAAACAAAATTTATTGCATAGACATGTAAAAATATTTTTATGTTTATATAGGCCGAAACTGTATAAAAAAATTAATCCAGATATACAAAAACAAATTGCATGGAGATAGTAATCCATTATAAAATATAAAAAATAGTGTACAAAGCGTACCGTCCTCGAAATTCATTACTTACTTTTCAAATTTATGATCGCAAATCTGGTTCAATTTAAGCAACTTAAATTGGCCCAATTACGGCAACTGCGCCATTTTTTGAAACAGTTAATTTCAAGACTAAGAACAAAAACGAAATAAAAAAAATTCGCGTGAAAAATATGCGCAATAAACAGATGAATTCATATATGTTTATGAAAACATAACAACTTACCTTAGTTTTAAAATATTCACTTACGTTTAGTAGGAAAAAATTAGATCAAAACAGCTAACTTTAGGTTTTTTTAAATTGTCTGAAAACAGCACGTGGTAGGCGGCTGCTTCTTCTAATCATGAGTGACGCCATTCTGATGAGTAGGATTTCAGTGGTAGATGGAGTCTCTTCCTGTAATTAACGGCAGAATGGCAACGGTCCAATTAAAGCGGCGGTCCAAATATGGCTACTCTTCCCTTCAATATTGTGAAATTAATTAATAACAATTAATTCATCATTTTTTAATGAAAACAAATATTATCTATAAAATGATAATAAAAATATATTTGCAATAAAAAAAATTAAAGAATTTCTATTTATGATTAGCAACTTAAAAAAAAAAAAAAATAGCGGAAAATGTGATTTTTTATTTCCTGTTGAAAATATCAGTTATCATTCTTTTTAACGCTTTTACGGCATTAAAATCCCGTTGAAAAATAATGGAAATAACAAGACAGACTCCAGACTATATTCTGTATTTTTTGCGACTTCGAACAACGACGGGTTTTATTACATTGAATGTGCAGATAAAAACACAATTGAAAAATAGTGGAACAAACGAGACATATTTTCGAATATATTACACCGCCGAACAACATTTTTTCAACGATTTGAAAGAATGTTTGTTACCTGGGTTACTGTTGTTCATTGTGTTGTTTTTCCTTTAATAACATTTAACAAATTATTTTGTCCTAGTGAACTGTTCATTAAAGTACGTTAACTTTTTTAATTACTAAATGGTAAGTGATTTTTTTATTTGGTTGACTATCTTTGTTATATTTATACTGGCCTACAAAAAAATTGCACGTATTCCCACATATGTTATTCAACAGAGTATTGAGAGTATGAGAGTACCATTTCAAAAATTTGAAGTTCAAACTTTGTCTATTTTCACTTTCTTCTTTCTAAAGTATTGTAATGTAAATTTGTTTCGATTTTCGGTTTTCGGCAGATTTACATGTTTTATGAATCAGGGATCCCGAAAAACATGTTTATACAAAATGTCTCTCTCTGTGTCCATATATCCGTGTATCTGTATGCCCGTGTGTTCTCTTTGTAAGTATATGAAGTTATGCATAGAATTGAACCAATTTTTTTGTACTAGATTAATTTTAACAATTATTATAATTGGTAAATAAATCATATCAGACGTAAATTTCCGACTGGGAGAAAAATGTCTGGACCAGGATTCGAACCAGGGACCTCTTGGCTGAAGCCGCCAATTCTCTGCCATCTGAGCTATCCCGTATGAATCTGGTGGAACTTTTTCACCCAGCTAACCTTATTGATTATAGCATCTGGTCTGAAATCTGGTTATGGTGAACAGAATAAATCGCAGGTAATGGAACTGCAAAAATCGCTGGATACATAATTACATAATTAGATACATAATTAGATTAATTTTAACACAATTATTTTAATTGGTAAATAAATCATATCAGATGTATCAGATCCGCACATTTTTCGCCCAGTCGGAAATTTACATCTGGTATGATTTATTTACCAATTAAAATAATTGTCTTAAAATTAATCTAGTGTAATTACGTATCTAGCGATTTCTGGAGTTCCATTACCTGCGATTTATTCTGTTGAGCTGAACCAGATTTCAGACCAGATGCTATAATCAATAAGGTTAGCTGGGTGAAAAGTTCCACCAGATTCATCCGGGATAGCTCAGATGGTAGAGCATTGACGGCTTCAGCCAAGAGATCCCTGGTTTGAATCCTGGTCCGGACATTTTTCGCCCAGTCGAAAATTTACATCTGATACAATTTTTTTGTGTATGTTTTGGCTATGGCCAGCAGGTCTTCATTTAATTTGAAAATATTCCGCTGGAAGAGGGCGCTGTAATAGCAATTTTTGAGCCATTTTCATTATTGTACCATCGAAAAGTGTATGGAGTTATGCATAGAATTAAACAAATTTTTTGTGTGTTTTTGGCTATGGCCAGCAGGTCCTTCCTGAATTCTTGAATCGGAAATATTTCACCGCAAGGAGCGCTTTAATAGCGATTTTTGTTTCATTTTCAATATTGTACCATCGTAAAGTGTATGAAGTCATGCGTAGAATTGAATCACATTTCATGTGTATATTTTTGGCTATGGCCAGCAGGTCCCACGTGAATTTGGTAACAATCCGCTGGAAGGGGGCGCTGTAACAGCGATTTTCCATAGTTTTATTGTACATCGGCTGTTCATGCAGAGACGGGCAATTCGCGTCCAGCTAACCCGTTGATTCTCAAAAAGGTTATGTACAGGAGAATAACGAAAAATGCTGATTTTATTAAATATTACGATTGAGATTAACTCGTTTTTACTATGATTAGTAAAATGAAGCAGAAACTTAAGATGAAAATCAAAGTTGGTGTAATATTGAACTAATAATACTGAAGTATTAACATGTGTAACAACTTTTTGAAATATTAAAATGTATGAGAAAGAAGAAAGTTTTGGAATTGGGACATCCGTGTAGTTTTCTAACACGACTGAATCAAAATCATGCATTTTGATATTGTTTGAATATTTCGACTAATAAAGATGTCTTCCATTACCTTATCCAATATTGTTATCCGATCCAATTTTATTGCTAAATTATCGGAAAAATGTTTTACGTACAAAAAACGCACTTGCAGTGATTTTTTTCGCGCTATGAGTGGAATCCGAACCACGTTGTGGCACGCCACTTTATTTTCTTAACTGATTCGTTGACAGCCGAACTAATAGTCTAAGAGTCGACAGCACAAAAACCTATGTTATCAATCACAAGAAAAAAACCTTTATTTTATGGGAGAGTAGAAGTAGAGGAATCTAATGATCCATGTCTGCCGGAAGAGAAGTGGTGCATAAGCCAAAAATTAATACCACCAGTGGTTGACTCGTAGGTTTATCATTGTGTTTGTCCTACAACTATCCTCCATTTTTTCATGCCCCACCAGTGGCCGAGAGGTTCTGCTCTCGAAGCTGGTAGACGGGAGGTGCTGGGTTCGATCCCAATCGCGCCCGTCGGCCTAATCGTTCGGAGTTTTCGTGGTTTTCTTCGAGCCGTGGATCTTCCATGCGTTAATACGGATTAGGTTCCCTTAGAAAGACCCCCACGGAGGGCACTCCCCCCGGGCCTATATCCCTCGTGTAGATAATTGGCCGTCAAAAATCAACCCAACCCAACCCAACCCATTTTTTCATACCTTTGTTTGTAGGACAAACACAATGATAAACCTACGAGTCAACCACTGGTGGTATTAATTTTTGGCTTATGCACCACTTCACTTCCGGCAGACATGGATCATTAGATTCCACTACTTCTACTCTTCCACAAAATAAAGGGGTTTTTTGTGCTTGATAATATAGGTTTTTGTGCTGTCGGCTCTTGGACTATAATGCTACTTTTAATTCTGGTCCACATCTATACATAAAACAGTCATGCTAAATGAGGATCAATTACTTACTAAGACGTGATTCATTATAAGAGCGTAATTACAAGGTGGCTAAAGACGTTGATGTCAAAGACTACAAAACTCAGAGGCGAGCTGCCGAGTCTTAAAAAATTAAATGTAAATAAAAAAGGTACAATCTTATTTACGTTTATCTATGAAATATAGTGTCCCACGTGATAATATTGTTTTAGTTTGTAACTATTTCTTACAGATCCAACGGGAAGTAATTATTGTAGTGCGTGTGCTAATATATTTTTATATTTTTATGAGAAATATTTTATTGAATATTTTATTCGTATAGAATATTAAGTTTTTTAGATACATTGATGATTTAATTGTTTTTAATTGTGACAATTTTAAGAATTTATCATGTAGGATTTATCCGAAGTAATTAAGTTTTAAAACGTTGATTCTTTAGACACTACACCTTTTCTAGATTTAAAATTAAATTAGATAATAGTTTTTGTTAATATATCTATGATAAAAGGTTACATTTTAATTTTAAGTCTAACTCCTTAACTGTTTTTCGTGTATTAGTGCTAAGGTTTTGAAAAATATTCTATTTTCGGAACTTGCTAGAATTAAGTGTAAAATCTCTGATTACACGGATGTGGCTAAGAGAAACTTTTTCAAAGTTGTTATGAAGAATAATGATTATGCTTCTCATGTTTTGGGCCAGGTTTTTGACCAAGATGATTAATATTATGGTGACGGTTATTTCGAAGACCATTTATTTATTTGTTAAGGGTTTTAGACTTGATTTTTTTTCCTTTAGTTACTTTGATATTTATATTGTTTTTCATGCCTTTTTTAAAGTTATTTTTATATTTTTATTGACTTTTTGCATTTCATGTATTTTTTGTGTCTTTTATTTTGTTACTGTAATTTTGTATTTAATGTATTTTTGTACAAATTTTCGTTTGATTTTTTTTCCTATGTCGTCCTTAGTAAGAGGTGCGGGATTTAGATGCTTTTAGCATCTTCCAGAAATTCCTCACTCTTACATGTATTCAGGAGTTCCTCTGAATTTTCGGACCCTAATGTCTCTTGTATTTATATTCTTTTGAAATTGCTTTATTGGATTACAAGCAGAATCACCCGGTTTTGCCTGTGTCAAAAATGGGGGCCTTCCAGGTAAAATAAATTAAAATGAAATGAGGACAAAGAATGGAAAACGCTGAAAGTCCAGAAGAAGAAATTTTTCAAGATAATGAAAAAAAGAAAAACTCCTACTTCTGGTTCTTACAGCGTTTTCCATTTCACTCCTTTTGGGCTTTTGGTACTTACAGCGTTTTCCGCTTCACTCCTTTTGTGCTCTTAGTTCAACACTTTAAAATGTAGGTCCCTTCCTTATCGTTTAGTGCTTAAATACCTAATATTATCATTTGTAAACATTTCTTTTATATTTTTCACCTTGCTTAAAAATACCCCATTCATGTAAACAGTAACAATGTGATCAAGTTATGTAATGGCCACCAGTCGCCGCGCATCTTTCTTATCACTGGCACTTTCAGCGTCCTCCACTTTACTTCGTGTGGCACTTTCAACCAGTGACATTTTTCTACTCTTTTTTGAACTATCTATACTAGGGTTGGCACTTCAAGGGTTTTCGCGTTTGTTAAGCTTGGCATTTAAGTCACTTTTTTTTCCCTAAAAAATAAGATTTTCAATTTTTCGGTACTTTCAGCGTTTTCCATTCTTAGTCCGCAAATAATACGGCATGTAATATTATTTTACATTAACTCATATAGTAAAACAATATACGTAGAATACATAGAAATCAGTTTAACAAATAAAACATACAAGAAAATCTCAATATATAAATAATCATAAACATATTTTAAAGGTAGATGATATCAAACAATCAATGAAATATAAAAGATTTAATCTCAAAAAAATGTATCAAAATAAATTTTACGTAATAAATTGGAACATAAATGGAATATAAAGGATGATTCAAAAGTTCGGTGCGAAAGTAAAATACAATAATAATAATAATAATAATAATAATAATAATAATAATAAAAGATCTATGGATCGGAGAGACATGCGGTTTGCAGATAAAGATTCAGCTTGGTACGGGATTTTGTATGGCACCAACAAAAAAATTAGTTCAGAATCTCGATAATAGAGAGCGGTATTACAGATAATTGCATGGAATAATTCCATATTGCTTGCACAACGCTAGATTTGGATTAAAAAGCATTAGGGAATACACAATAACACTTTATATACAAATACACCTTTTTGTATCCGAACCTTGCGTTCTGTGAGCAATATGGAATTATCTGTAATAGCGCCCTCTACTATCGCGATTTTGAATTAATTATTTTGTTGGTGCCATACAAAATCCCGAACCACGCTTAATTTTTATCTGCAAACCGCATGCCTCTCCGACTCATAGACTTTTTTTTTTTTTTTTTTTTTTTTTTTTTTTTTTTGCTATTGCATTTTATTTTTGCACCGAACTTTTGAATCACCCGGTAGATATCACATCATAATAGAAAAATGAAAAAAACATAACGGCACGCTAATGTTTAATCTTAAAAAATGGACACGTGTCCCCAAAAATGCATTATTTCATCAAACAGACAAGCGAGTTGCCGAGTTTGTCAATTCCAGCCGATATAATGCATTGAATATAAGTAAACAAACAAACAAAGAAAATGAAGATACAAAGAGAGGCAAAAACATTGAATAAGAAAATCATATAAAAAGATATGAAAATTTATAAGAAAAAGTTCCAATAATAATAATAATAAAGCATTGTACCGAGAGCCTTCCGTACTGCTTAAGAAATGTAAATAGATGAATCCAACAGTTAAACTACAATTACGGATAAGAGAGGAATTGAGTAGACAAGATGTTTAATTATTACGATTATGGTCAAGATGTAGTACGAACAGTTAAGTTGTTTATGAATTTAAATTTAATCATTAATAAATTTTTATTAATTGAAATAAAATAAAATAAAAATAAATTATAATTATTCGTATTTAGTTTTAAAGATTATTGACCTAATGGAAAAATATTAAATAGATATCTATATTTGGATTACGGTAAAATTTAATGTTTTTATTTTTATTCTAATTATTTTAATTTGTGTAAATAATTAAGTGAAATATTTTTATAAAAAGATGCAAGCATGAATTATAATGCGTAAATACATTTGCTCTAAAAACAAAATCAGTTATTATTATCATAAATAGGAAATATTAATTTATTTTTATTATTAAGCTGTATTTTTAAGTCAAGAAAGTTTATTGCATTATTAATCATATCATTTTGATTTAATGTAAGCTGTGAGGGATACTTAGTAGGCAATGATGTCATATTAGAGTCACTCGAATAAAATATAATTATATCAGCGATATAACGATAGTAAAAATAATCATTGTTATTACCTAAAGAATTCCTTTCATAGTCATATAAATATAGTTCAGAAAGTATATTTGAAGTTGTACCTCATACAGGAATATCTTGACTTTGATTATAAATGGCATTACTATAAATAATATATTTAAGATGTAAGGTAAAGTTTAATAATGTTTTAAAGAATCTAACAGGAGTGTAGTTAAAAAAAAAAAAAAAAAAAAAAATAAGATTTGTATTCTTTAAAATGAAAACACATAGTTTTATGTAAGTCTTTGATAATATTGTTAAAAAGATCATTAAAATCAAATGTTTTCATACGTTTAGCAGAATTTAAATTTTATATTTTATTTATAAGTTATGAACTGAATTTTTTTTTAAGCTGTGTTTATTGTCATTTTAAATCGTTATATTTGATGTCGTTATATTAGATACTGTATAATCGTTATATTTGATATTGTTATAATCGTTATATTTGATATCGTTATAATCGTTATATTTGAGCGAGAATATTCAGCAATAAATAAACTGCAGCATTATTATATGCATTACAACTACAGCTAATAGTTTCAGTACAAAACGTTACAGGATTTTTATGAAATGATGTTATGATAACAAGATACGGATAATTAAAGTTATTACATTTATATACTTTCAGATAACTTAATAATTTTTTATCATTGATTTTAACTTTTAATGGTGTTTTGTTAAAAATGTTACTAAAATGAATGGTATTGTGGAGTAATTGTTTACAGTGTTATTTACAAATAATTGTATAATTGTTTGTTATCTACTAAGTGATGATAAATTTATATTGTAGATTCATGATGCAGTTATTTGTGCGTTTTGTTATCTAGATTTTTAATAGATTGTATATTTTTTAATAGATTTAAAACTGAAATTTTTTTATTCGTTAAGAAACACAATTGGTTTATTATAATATATTGGAATTTTATAAATAAATAAATCTAAATCTTGAATAGACTGAATTATTATTGTTTTAATATTATTTTTGAATGGAAGGGTGAAATTTATTATCATAATGCATTTGTTTTTATTAAGTGTTGTGTCCTTACAATATTAAGATCACCAGTAATAATGTGTCCATGTGTGGTGTTTATATTTTTTTTATACTGTGGATTACTACAATAACAAAGAAAATTCTTCAAAGGAATATATATAATTTAGGGTATTTATAATGAGCATTAACATATTTTATTATTATTTTTATTATTACCATACTGTTATAAGTAACCGAAAGGAATTATTCTTATCGCATATTAATTAAACTTCATGTTGTACAAAATATATATGTATGCTTAGGGGGTCGTCTTCATATTACCGCACTTTGAAATTTTCAATACAAACACCCAATTTTGACAGAATAATTGTTTTCTGTTTTTCGGAAAATTTTACGTAGGTTTCCGAATAGAAAGTCACTCCGGCACATAGTTTAGGATTTATGAAGTATTAAATTTTTGAACTCTGTAGTTTAAATTATTTTTTTTATCGCCTCAAAACAGATTGCAATGCGGGTAGTTTTTAAAACCTAACTCAAAACTATTTCGCGGAATGAGATGCAATGAAGCTACTAGAAATCGATTTATGTTAAAATATTTATAGATTGCGTTGCATTTTCTTTTCGGAAAAGTAATTTCAAAATATGTATATATTTGAAACCGATTTCCGGGGGAAAATGAATTAGGAACTATGAAACAGACGATGAATTTTTTAAAACTGAAATCAATTTCTAAAAGCTTCCAATATGCGATTCCAAAATTACGACTCATTCCGCCAATTAGTTCCTGAGTTATGCTAAAAACAATTACTCGCTTTGCAATCTGCTTTGCAATAATTATAAATTAATTTAACATTAGGAGTTCCAAGCTTTAAACCTTCGTAATTCCTAAAGTACTTAACAAAATGACTTCCTGGTTGGTATCCTTTGGTCAAAATTACCGAAGAAACAAATACACTCTAAAATTGGGAGGAGTGAAAAGTTCACTCTTTGAAAGAGGGACAGGCATTCTGATTCTTTTTGGAGTGAATTTTATAAAAATACACTCCTTAAGAGTAGAATTTTCCACTCCCTAGAAAGAAGTGAAATATTCCACGTGAAATTCTAGCAATATGCACTTTAAAAATTTTTCGTTCAACTTTGAAAAAAATTTTTGGAGTAAAATAATAAAAAAGCACCAAAATATGTTACTTCTTAATTTTAAAAACTCCATTTCATAATGTAACCTTGGAAATTACGCTGATTTGGTTTTAAAACGAGTCGAACAGTCACTCCTCTGAAAGAGTGACTATTCACTCCTGTTTAGAGTGAATATTTTATGTATTGGTATTACTCATCAGCCAATCAAAACAGTAAGTCTAAGACGCTTTTATAAGATAAGAGAAATAATCGCTTTTTCGTCCGCCATTTTAGGATTAAAGTATACACAGATATTATTAAAGTGATTATTTATGGAACATGATGGTAAGTCTTATTTAATTTCAATCTTTTATTCTTGTAGATTTTGTATGTTATGGTTATCAGTTAAATAGTTTTATGTTAAATAGAAAAATATTGATATGGAATTGTTTTCCCGATTTCAGAAGAAATTGTCTGTAATATTTCTTCTTCATGTAACGATTTGGAATATAATTGTTTTAACAATTGAATAACAAACAATATTTAACAAAAAATAATCAGGACTTCATTGGTTTAGCCTTTGTGAATAAAAAAATGAGTATAAATATTTTGTTCTTTCTATTCCATACCGTGATGTAAAATATTTTAATTTGAAATTGCTCGAATACAGAAAGAAAACGTGGACTATCTCAGGTTTGAAATGCTTACACAGAACTTATCTTGATTCATGATGCAGATGCATGATGATTCATGCAGATGTAGACATTAATTTTTAGTATTTTGTTGAAAATGTGTTAAGATAGTGATTTCCGTGGTTTTTTACTGTTTTCTGATCATAAACACTTACATTATTTATAGTTATTATTATTTTGGAGTTATATATGATATTCGATTATTATGATATTACGAAAAGGTTTCAGATTGAAAAATAGCATTACACTGGGAAAATGTCTTTTTTTTACATATTACAGCTTTTAATTTAAGAAGTGAACTTTTGAAATATTTATTTTATTATTAATAATATTTTAAAATATCACTTTAAATCCTAAATTTTCATACCAATGTTTTCAGAATTGTTTAACATTTACAAATTTATTTAACATTAACATTTACAAAATTTACAAAGAATTTCTTATATAAAATGGCAAGATTTTTGAGACTTTGTTAAATCTAGTAATGCATTTAATTTATCTATTGTAGTTTGTTGTTGTTTAATAGTATAATTATAAAATACTAATTATTATTTTTAATGTTTTTCAAATTGGTATATTCATTTTTTTAAATTGTATGTAAGAATTTTTCTGCTGTTTATGATTTTAATCAAAACATTTAATTATAGACATTCTGCATCAGTTATTAAATTTCCTTCTTCTGTAAACGCATTTTCTATATTTATGATACTCGTAATTATTGACATTAAAAAATAAAACATTATAATTTCAGCATTGAATTAAAATGTTTTTTATGCGCGATACGAAGTTTATGGATAAAACTGCTTTAGTATACTTTTTAAAAAGCTCATATTATCACTTATATAATATGGTTTGGATATTTTTTAAAGAGATAAATAACTACTTTTTACATTAAAAATGTTTTTCAAACAATAAGAACGGTACATATGCAGTAATTTCCTTTCTTTTTATATTTTATTCTCTTTTTTTTTTCTATTTCCTAGATCAATCTTTTCCTATAAAACATACGAAATCTGTTTAGCTCATATGCACAAAATACAATATATACGGAAATAAAAAAATTAAATTAAATATGGCTTATCATGTCGTTCAATAAATAAGCATTGTATTAATATCCATTTTTCAGCAATAGCGGAAGAGAATTCGAAATCATGATAAAGTTAAGGTATATGTTTAAAAGAAAAATATATACATATTCCAGAGAATAAAAAAATTTAGACACCGTGTTCATATATGATAAAATAATGACAAATCAGAACGCATAAAAAAAATGCTTACACATTCTTAATATTTAGATCAAGCTTAGAACGTATTAAAAAAAGGTGTGAGTTGATAAGATTTGCTTTTTAATTGGTAAATGTAAAAATATTTTAAAACAATAGCACTCTGCAAAATAGTGACTGTTTACTGAAAAATAACGTAAAAATGTAAGATTTTATATTTAAAATGAAATCGCACGTTGTTAATCATTTAACATCCACCTATTATACATTTACTAATAGAACTTGAAAAGTAACTAAAATATAGTAAAAAATAACATTTGATAAGATTTAAATTCATCAGCAATGAATACTAAGATCTAAATATTTAATATTTGAACTACGCATGAAAAACAAAAGAACATAATTGACGTACATCACGGGAATTATTGAAACACTAAATACAACTTAATGGGTATCTGAAAAAAAAAAAAAAAAAGAAATGATATTAGCTGATTAAAATATCGGTTAATTATTTGCCCTTGTGGGCATTTTAAAACTATCATATCTTAAGTCTTGCAATGAAAGCAAACACAACGGATAAGATTGGAATAAAATATTTTTGTTTATTTCTGCTAGTAATCTAATTAATTCATATGTAACTTTTATTAAATTTTTCCTTAAAAGTTGAATTAGTGTTACAAACTACGAATTAAATAAATATTGCCAATAAAGTATTTTATATTCCAATCTTTACCACTCTTGTATCTATTTTCATTGCATGCTCTAAAAGATATGATTCTTTTAAAATGTCCATAAAAGAAACATAAAAAAGATTTCACTTCGTAAAAAGTGAACATTCACTCCTACCAGGGTTGAAAAAACGTACTCCTTTTGCAAGAGTGAATAGTCACCCCTCCGAAAGAGTGATTATTCACCTCCGTTTACAGAGAATATCCACTTCGCAGGAATGAGTATTCACTCTTTCAGAAAGTTAACAATTCCACTGTTGCACAGAGTGAATAGTCACTCTAAAGAAGTTGAGCGTATTTTGACTCTGCGATAGAGTGAGTCACTCTTTTTTATTTAGAGTGTATGATGTCAATGTTAGCGGTTCGTTATAATTTTCTAAGTTTGTACAATTTTAGAATGAAAAAGATCCCTAAGTGTATTTTTAACATAAATTTAAATATGTTATAATTTTCAATCAAGTGGCTATTAACATGCCTTTTTACCTCTGTAACAATTTAGAGATTAGAATGTATGTCGGTAAGATTGTAAGGAGCGGTCTTTCTCTCTCTTTTTTATTTTTATTTATTTTATTTTATTTTATTTTATTTTTTGCCGACTGTACGTGTATTATAAAATCTAATCTAAGGTAAAATTTACTAAAATGTCAAATATGATGTCAAAATTGAGTGGCCGCATTGATAATTTCGAAATTTGGTAAAATTTTCGTATAAAGACGGCACTCTATTTTTTTAACGTAAATTGCAAGAAGGCATTTTTTACAGTCGAATGACTTTTTCAATTTTTTTGCTGGCACAATCTGGTGATTAAAATATGACCGACCGTACTTACCCAGGAACATCTCCAACTGTCAGATCTGGGTTTTGCCGAGAATGCTATCGTTCGAAAGCTCTTGCCATGATGATCAAGAAGTGTATAGGAACTGTACTCCCGAATTCAATAGTTCATATGATATAGGCCTTTTTCTGTTTCAGAAGAAGCAAAATAGGGAAGTTGAAAACAGCTTGAGATTTATTCAAAAGCTATCAAAGACAGAAAGTTTGTCTTATAATAAAACATGATAATGTTTTCCTATACGTAAAAGTGTGGAAAATACAAGTATTCCCAACACCAGGCACAGAGGGCTGTGCATATATAACGTTATCAACAATTTGCTAATTTTAAAACCCCTCTCCCTTTTACGATATCATACGTTATCATTCGTTGACCAACCCCCCCCCCCCCCCCTACTGATGATATCGTTATCAATGTCTAAAAAGTATTTTCTTTTAGATTATTTTTCTTTCTTTTTATACTTTTGCAGTGATATACAGATATGGTTATATAGTGATCAGTCGCATACTTTACGGGCACAAATGAAAAGAAGAAGTCAATAAAATATGAATATTATACGTGAAATAAATTTCTATCAAATAACATCTAATACAATTACTATTTAAAAGTAGATAATAATAGTTTATTCTTATATAATGCATTCAACAGTAATATTGTCTTCTTGCACCTGCCCCTGCCCGGGGAGGGTAAAAGAAGAACTTATTAATATAACAGTGGGCAATTTTTTTTTTTTTTTTTTTTTTTTTTTTTTCTTACTGGTAAACGCAAGTATCATTTCAAACATATTTTGCTCCTAGTTTCTCCAACAGTGCATTATATGCGCATATTGCAGAAGAACAGGATTGCCGAACGTTGGGGGTATTCCATATTTTGGATTGAAATGATTTTATGAACATTTAAAGGCTTTAATAATAGCTTTGTATTTTCATAAAAATATACAGACACGTTTTTGATGTGAAGAAAAGGTTACGGAAAAAAGAAAAGTCTGGTTGGATAAAAAAAAAAAAAGATAACGATATCAAAAGACAAACCCCACCGTGCCAGACACCCCCCCCCCTCTCCCCTAAAGTGATAACGTTATATATACACAGCTCCAAACGACTAAGGGCATTATTGTTTGACAGTAGAACCGTTCGTTGTCTTGATATACTCCTGGAACTTCCCACCTACGTTCCCTCGTTAAGCTGCGAATGGACCATCCTTCTAACTGTTATCAGTGTCGGCGTCTTTTCTTGTGGCCGCGCGGTATTTTCGATCTTTAATGACTTTAAAAGAAAAGGGATTGATGTCCTGCAAAAGAGGGACCTTTCTATCAAGCAGAGTTGCGCTCCTTATCTCCTGACCCATTGTTGATACCCCTCATTCTTTTGTGAATAAACCGCAAAAGGGTCCAGAACAAAAGATTTCTATGAAAACTGGAGAAGGATGGCAAAACAAGAGTTTGCACGGAGCCTTACCATAGTTACTAACCTAAGATAAGGGCCGAGGAGTGACCAACGAAGTGATAATGAAAAGAGGACGTTTGTCCTTGAAAAGCCAATTTTTCCTACAGGGAGTATAGCGTCTGTCCAAGCATTCTTTTCATCTCATAGCATCAAACAAGGATTTAGTTCTTGTTTCTATTATGCTGTACTTGCAATTCGTATTTATTGCCCACTAATTCGTAAAACAGTTTAAAATCTTTTCTTCTTTTACTTTTCTTTTTGCTTTTTTCCACAGCGAATGCTTTGTGAGCTATTGGATTCGGGAGTTATAGTTCCGATACATTTCTCGACCTTCGTGACAAGAGCTTTCGAACGATACCACTCTCGTGAAAATCCAGAACTGACAGTTGGGTATGCTCCCTATTTAGTCATAATTATGTTGTAGGCTGATAAGGATAGAACATGAATATCAACCGATTTTATTGTATAACTGCAATCTAGTCCCAGATAGCATTTTTAATTTTCAGAAAATCTGCAGCAGCCTTGCTTTGAAAACCTGGAAAGTTGCAGCAAGCTCAGCACGACAAGACTGAATGTTCATAACAAGACTGCAGCAAGATAAGTCAAACGCCGAAGTCACCACACTTTGAACTTGCAACTAACTTGTCGTGTAAGTTAAATTCATGCTGTATCAAATTTATTGCAAATTAACGGCAAACAAGTAATCAAAAATACTGCAAAGTAGTAATCTTTCCACGCCCCACTATCTGTTTAAAACTGTTACACTATAAGCTTAACCCCTTCGGAGGGGTCCACAGACCTGATCAGATCTATTGATGCGAGCACACCATCAGAAGGCACTTGCATCGTTTTCATCACCATAAACCAGTTAAGGTAATATTTGTACTTTCCAATACGAGCCTTTTTTGGTATTTGATAAGTATAGCGTTTAGAAAAAGCGGTGCCAACCAAATAAAATTTCTGCAATTTCGGCGTATGTGCTGATTGTCTATTCTCTCAACAGAGGGATTTTTTGCTTTCCTCACTTTCGTGAATTAAAGACAGTCTTGCCATCAGTTTCACAACAAGCTACTCATGTAAGTGGGGGATGGCATACCTTGCGGGAAATTTGCTGCGAATTTCTCAATTCAAATTTGTCACGGCAAGATAATGTCAGAAAAAACCAAACTTGCTGCTAATGTTCATACTATCTGGGGTTACATATTTCCGAAACTAAATACTTTTCATAAAATAAATAAGTTAATATGGATTATTTTGTAAGAACTCAGCCTCCTCCCTTTCCCCCGCAAAAAAAAAGGAAAAAAAATCAATTGATTACACCAAAGTTCATTAAAGAAATATTAGAGTATCTGAATAGTTTTGCTAGTTTCATTAATTTTCTTACAGACCTGATATAACTATGGTCACCATAAGCTTCATAATTATTACAGATTAGAATCTCGTTAATCATATCAACTGGAAGTAAACTTACAAAATGGCAGACTAGACAACAGAGTAGACGTTTTGGCAAATAATGACCTTTTATTTCCCGATTTTCTTGAGCTGGAGATATATGAAGAACAATATTCATAAGTGTAATATAAAAATATAGAACTTGTAAACTCTTTAATTATCTCCTATATTGAAGAATCATATCTTACATGGAATTAACATCTCATTTTCTTTAATGTAAAACAATCGATGACCTTAATCTGAACTGTTATCACTAGGTTTAAATCATAAAAAGATTTCATCCTTAATTATGTAAATTTGTTTGTATTTTAATGAGATTTCTTAAGAATAAACTTTGGGCATTATATTAGTAAAAGTTGTAATTATTTCTGCTTTTCTTCTTAGTAGTTTGATAAAAATAGAACATGAATGTAAACCGATTTTATTGTATATAACTGCAAGATAGTTAGAAATTTCCCTAGTACTCTTTTGGGTTGGTTGATTTTTGACGGCCGATTATCTGCACGAGGGATATTGGCCCGGGGGGGGGGGGGTCCGTGGAGGTCTTTCTGAGGGAACTTAATCCGTATTTACGCATGGAAAATCCACGGCTCAAAGAAAATCACGTAAACTCCGAAAGTTTAGGCCGACGGGCGCGATTGGGTTCGAACCCGGCACCTTCCGTCTACTAGCTTCGAGAGCAGAACTTCTCGGCCACTGGTGGGGCATTACTCTTTTGAGAAATAAAATTTTGGCCTCTCTTTTTACGAACAAATTTGTTTTCAATTTGTAATAAATGAAATACAAGTATTTTAAAACATACTTTTTGCTATTCGGAATGTTTAACGGAAAACCGCTTAATACCCTTGACATTTTAGTGCTACACATTAGTGTTAAAAGCAGAAATTTATTTAATATCTGAATTATGAAGCGTCTAGCACAGCGTTCTTTGCACGCGAATGGTGGCAATTTTGCGCACTTCTTGTGGTGTAATTACATTTCGTAGAAAGAAAAGTAACTCTACTGACAGTAGCTTTAAAACATGTTCATTATTGGTAAAATTATGAGTGGAAAATCGGGTTTTAACGTAATTTTACATCAGGAGGCAGTATCACATAGATGGAGTGTAATAAATAAATAAGTATATAGGGTAGATGTGCCAGTAATAGACACCCTTCCATTAATGGACACCCCTTGATGTTTTTGGTTCATAAAAATAACTAATAAATATTTAGCTTTAATTATTCTTTTTATAATTCCCCTTGCATGTTTTATAAAACTGGGTTATTGCTGACACTTTTAATCAAACCAATCAGGAAGCAGAAAATAATGTTTCAAAGTTTCGCTCTTTTTTCTATGAAAATCTTAATGTAGAGGGTAAGAGCTGGCTTTGTTTAATTAATTTATATATTATTTATTTTCTTACAAAATTTGAATGTTTCTGTTTGAGTAGCAATAGAAAACTTTGAATTTTATATACTAACGGTCATTTACAAAATTTCATTTATACTTAAGGTTTTAAGAGGAAGTGTCCATTACTGGAATGGTTAATTAGTCATTTTCCAGTAATGGACACCCATGTAGATATTGCTAAAAATGCAATTTCAGTAATGTTTATAGTGCATAAAATATTTTAACTTAACTGCAAACCTAAATAATCAGATTTAATTTTTAATTTATACTTACCAAAATGTAATAACACTAAAACTTTTATAAATAGCTGCTTTTAAGTTATTTTATGTGATTAATAAAATTTCAATATTTTTTTTTTTTTTTTTATTATGTGGAAATATTTTTATTATGTGGAACACCTTGCATATTTTATAATCTGGCAATCAAACCATCCAGGAATCAGAAAATATTGTTTAAGAGCACAGTCAAAGAGGGGCTCATAGGGCTTAATCCCTCTCCATTTAAATAAAAACAATTAAGTTACAGAAGCTATTAAAAATCTATTTTCTCTCTTAAATATTTCTTTATTCACCACAAAAGAAAAAAAAAAGCAAAAAAAAAAAAAAAAAAAACAAGTAATATTAATGAAAACTATAGGTAATTTTCATGAAACTAATAAATCTCCAGATCAGTGGCCTCAAACATTAGTTCTACAGTTTTATTTTGAAATTATTTTATTTGGTATTTAAAATATTCAACTCGCAATATCATTTCTTTCATATTTGTAATATTAGTTATAAATGATATATCAAGTAGTCTCTGGAAGATTAATTGTTAAAAATAGTGAGACAAAACTAAACACTAATATTTCAAAAAAATTTAATTACTTTTTAAATCCCCTACTGTTTCAATAATTTGATAGCTGTAATTGCCTGATATTTGGTATTTTAAACTATCCATCTAAAATAATTAAAACATCGATCTTCTGATAATTACAATAACTGATGCAAACAGTAAATGATTATCACAAATATTTTATTAATTACTTGTATCCTAATTGTTAAATTTATTTGAAAATAACTATTTTATTTAATTAGTATGTAATCATTAAATTCTGGTTCTAAATACAGTCCTTTTTATGGGTGTGAATTACTGGAATAGAGGGTGTCCATTATTGGGCTGTTGAGTGTTTTGATATATTTCTATTATTTAAAATTAAATTTCGATTCATATTGGAAAATGAGACTATAAAAATGGTTAAATACTTTTGATAGATTAATATACTATTAAAAAAACTGGAATATGATAATTATAACTATTAATAAAAAAAATAATTTTAAAAGAAATTCCTTAAGGGTGTCCATTACTGGCACATCTACCCTATGTAAAATAAACCCAATTTTTTCATAAAAAAGGTGTTATTGTAATTATAGTACTGACTTATAAAGAAAAGTAATTATACAGAATTATGTATTTATTAAATAAGCATCTATGTAAACTGTTAAAAATCCGTGTTGAAATTTTGCTGCGTTGAAAGATAAGGTCGTTTGATCGTACATAGAAGTTTTATTTACAGAGAGTCAATCACACACATGAAAATCAGAGAATACAGTGAGGCACAAAAGAAAGTTACCTATATTTATAACATTTTGAAAGGATTCTACGAAGGCCAACAGGGCCCTTTAATAAGACAGCCAATAGAAATTGCTAATAAGAGAACCAATCAGTTTTATTTAAGTTGATGACGTTATAGAACCGAAACCAAATGATTTCATGAAATGTAATGTGCGATTACATCACTCTAACACCCGCCCTTAATCGCACATCAAATCTTAAATTCTAAAATTTAAATTTTGAAACTACATAGTTTTAAAAGTTCATAAAATTTTGTTTTAGGAAGTGCTTTTGTAAGCATGTTAGCAATTTGATCTTCAGTAGAAATGTATTTTACTTTAATATCATTTCTGCTGACAACATCGCGAATAAATTTCGACTTAATATCGATGTGTTTCATCCGTCCAAAATTATTTTAATTTGAAATACACTTAATGCATGATCGGTTATCTTCATATGCTGTAAGATTTTTAACACCCACAATTTTATTGGCAATACCTTTGATCCATAAAAGATCTTGAATTCCTTTGCTCAGGGCATTTATTTCTGCCTCTATACTTGACAGTGCAATACTCTTGTTTATTTACACACCATAACACAGGACAATTACAGAACATTATAATATAACCAGAGACAGATTTTCTGTCATTTGAGTTTGAACCCCAATCAGCATCAACATAAAGAGAAAGATCCGAATCACTTAAATTTCCTTTCTTATAATTAATTTTGAATTCAGCAGTACCTTTCAAATATCGCAAGATTTTCTTTAAAGCACACCAGGCAACATCAGTAGGTTGTTCCTGAAGTTAATCAGTTAACTGAAAATAAAATATCAGGTCTAGATACGTATGCTAAATAGAGTAAAGAACCAACCAATTCCCTATATGGCCTATTAAAGCGATTACCTTTTGCAAAATTTGCAGCAGTCGCTTTAGTTTCAATGGGAATAGAACTGGGATTACAGTCCAGCATTTTGAAACTTTTCAATAACCTTAAAATATGGGACTCTTGATCTAAATATAAACCGTCCGATGTAAATTCCATTTGGATACCTAAAAACTCGGATGCTTTTTCTGATTTTGACATCTGAAATTCTTTAGATAACATATCAATAATAACATTAATTTCTCGAACTTCTGAACCTGCAATCAACAGATCGTCGACGTAAAGAGCCATAAATATTCTGTTTGAATTTACATGTCTTATAAAAATGCAAGATTCAGAATTAAGTTGTTTGAAACTAACTTAATCACAAAATTGAGAAATTTTTGATACCACTGACGTGGGGCTTGCTTCAAACCATATAACCTTTTCTTTAGTTTACATTTCCTACCAGTATTATCATCATACCCCTTAGGTTGATCCATATAAATATTCTCATTTAATTCCCCATTTAGAAAACCAGTTTTAACATCCAAAACAAAAACATTGAAATTTTCATTTAACATAATAATCAACACTAAACGTAAAGCAGGCATGCTTATAACAGGTGAAAATGTCTCAGTATAGTCCACTCCTTCTTTCTGCATGAACCCGCGAGCTACAAGCCTTGCTTTGTACTTACCGTCTCTCTTTTTCCGCAGCACCCACTTGCAGGAGATGGCATTTTTGTCTACTGGCAGCTCTTCTAATTCCACACTTCATTTTCTCTCATGGGCTCCATTTCTTCGTCCATAGCTTCTTTCCACTTTTGTTGTTCGTTATGAGGCAGAGTACAAATGTCATCAAAATTTAAGGTTTCTTCTTGAGTAAGCATTACTTCATAAATTTCAGGTTCTGGAAACCTAACGGGATGTTTCTTTTCTCTGGATGATTTTCTCACACTTTCTTCGGCCGGATTTTCAGTTTTTTCTCTAGATGGCAGGGAACTATCGATTACACTTTCTTGAAATTTGCTTTCGTCATCAGTCTCATTTTCATTGATGTTCCCGTATACATGTTCAAAATCATTGGAAGTTTTCTTCTCTTCGTTAAATTTAACATTTTTTGATATAATGACGCGTTTTGTTATGGGATCTAGTAAGCGATAACCCATTGATGAATAGCCTATAAAAATCATTTTCTTGCATTTTTCATCTAATTTCTTCCTTTGATTATTAGGTATGAGTGTATAGGCATCACAGCCAAATACTCTAAGATTCTTCAAATCAGGATTATTTTTGTACTTTAAATAATATGAAGTGTAATTGTTAATGGATGCATTAGGCAGTCTGTTGTTTATGTAGACGGCAGTAAGAACTGCAAAACCCCAAAAGCTTTTAGGCAAATTAGCTTCAAATAACATCGCCCGCCCTTTTTCTAAGAGACTTCTATTAGCGCGTTCTGATACACCATTCAAACATGGAGTATACGGTGGTGAAGGATCAATAAGAATACCAGCTTCATTTGCAAATTTTAAAAATTCACCATCAACATATTCTTTCGCGTTGTCGCACCGCATTTTTCTTACTGTAGGATGAAGTTTACAGAAACTTTTAAGTTCACTTGCTGCATCACTCTTCCGTTTAAGTAAGCGAACTTCAGCAAAACGCGAATAGTCATCTATTAAAGTCATGAAATATTGCTCACCTGCAAAAGTCTTGGGTACTATCGTTCCACATATGCCCGTGTGAATCATCACCATTGGTTCGGATTCTCTTTTTCTGGGGCCTTTTCCAATAGGTTTTGCACACAACTTTGAACGCGTACATATTTCACAATTTTTTTTAAGTCGACAATCCTAACAGTTTCAGGACTTGATTGCACGAGTGCCCATATCTTCTATGCCACAAATCGCTAACATCAATATTTCAGTTGAGAGCAGTTTCACTTTGCGGTAAAAAATCACTCACATATTGACCGCAATTTTTCCGACGGCCAAACAATAATCTTTTGTTTTCTTTTTCAATGAAAACTTCTTCATTTTTGAAGATAACACAAAATCCAACAGTCTCTATATTTTTCACTGACATTAACTGTCCATTTAAATTTGGAACAAAAGGTACATCCTTTAAAATAATCTCTACGCTATTAGATATTTCACAACGAATGTCACCAATACCTTGAATTTCCAGAACTGCAGATTTTGAAGCACATTTAATATTTCCTGTTGCTGGTTTCAGTAAGCTGAACCATTCCTTTCGCGAACACATATGGGAAGTAGCACCGGAATCAATGATGAATTTATCGATATCTAAAATTCCTGCTGCGAAAGATATTTCGTAAGCTGAATGTCTTTCGTCCGAATTTGTTGTAGGACTAAATTTCGAATGTCTGCAATCGCGCTTATAGTGACCGCTTTTCCCGCACTTATAGCATTTAAAAGTCTTCATTCTGCAAAATTTTGACGTATGGCCTCTCTTTTTCAAAATTCACAAATCATCTTCTTATGTGTAGTTGTAAAGCTAATTTTATCCAGCGAAGATTTAATGCAATAATTTTTATCGCTATTTTTTGAGTCATTCATCAATGCCTCAGCGTCTATTAATCTGTGAGTTACGAATTCTAAAGTTAAATTGATACTGGGTTGATTTTCTAACGCAACTTTAACCGCTTCATATTCTCTCGGTAAAGACATCAGAATGTACACAATAAAATCTGTATCCCCTACCTCAGCACCAGATATCCGTAAGTCCGTAATTAATTTTATAACTTCATCGATATGTTGTCTCATTGGAGTGTGTTTATTCTTTCTCATTGTGGCTAGTCTTTTCCGAGTTAGTATTTGATTAACAGCTCCTTTAGCTTCATACGTACTTTGAAGAGTTTTCGATACTTTGCGCGCCGTATCCTCTTTTTGAAGCGAAGCTAAAATTCGATCATCTAGAAGCGTCAGCAATAGCGCATAAGCCTTTTTGATTTACTTATTTCTTCAGTTTTTGATAAATCTGCTTCTCTTTCTAAATAATCATCCAATTCTTTTGCAGAAAATATTGCATTTACCCTTCTGCTCCATATTGGAATGTTATTGCCTTCAAATGCTGTGACTGCATATTCTTTTCCGTTTAAAGCCATTACTCGTATCTTCTCACTGAAGAAAAAAAAACTCCCGAGCAATAAATCCTAGTGTGATTGACCTACTTTTGCGATCAACGCATTGAAAGTCTTAGAGAAGAAGTAGAGAGAATTTTCTCGCAAACCACGATCTGCTGTTAAAAATCCGTGTTGAAATGTTGCTGCGTTGAAAGATAAGGTCGTTTGATCGTACATAGAAGTTTTATTTACAGAGAGTTAATCACACACATGAAAATCAGAGAATACAGCGAGGCACAAAAGAAAGTTACCTATATTATAACATTTTGAAAGGATTTTAGGAAGGCCAATAGGGCCCTTTAATAAGACAGCCAATAGAAATTGCTAATAAGAGAACCAATCAGTTTTATTTAAGTTGATGACGTGATAGAACCGAAACCAAATGATTTCATGAAATGTAATGTGCGATTACATCACTCTAACATAAACATTACACAAAAAAGAAATATAATAAGGAGTAATTCATTTGGACCAAACATGCATCCATTTTTATGCATCAAAAGAAAGTAAACACTGCAACCCCTTTCTTCAAACTTCTTTCAATTCTGAAAATTCATATTTTTTTTTTCTCTTAGTCTGTTTTAAAATAAGTAGAATTCAATTTAATAACATCTTTACAACATTTTCTTTAAAAAATTTTCGTGAAAGTTTAAGAAATTTCACCCTGAAGATATAAACATCTGTGTAAAATCAAAAAGTAGCACTAAATTTTAAGAAAAATAGAAAAGTAATTACCCAAAATCAATGAAACTGATAAGGGAACCATCGTAGTGAAATGAAAATCATAGATAAGTACCCCAAGTATGATCATATTAAAATATTTAGAAGACAGGAAGATCATAATGACTTTCTAATACGAAAGGAGATGGTAAGAGAGGCTAATAAGGAAAAGTTCAGAGGTCGAGGACACAGAATACGGCGAACATTTGTGTTTCGATAGAGTATAGTTCGTATATAGTAAATATATGAAAGCCATTAAACGCAAACGCAATAAACAGGGGTCTTGAGAAAACAAGACTCAAAGTTTATTACTTTATGCCCCGTCGGTTCTTTAAAGTACCACAGTTTTCTATCCCAATTAAAACACACTCATTGAATGCATTCGCAATGGTACTTTTAGGAAACAATAGATCCTTGACCCATCACTAGATACCGATAGCAGTTCCAGTAAGCTAAAAATTGTTCACGAACCTATTTTGGCGCGTATGAGAGTCAATTTTTCTTCCATTTTCTTGTCTGACATGTTATCCCTAACATTTGCTTGGAAACATCTCAAACTTTAAAGGTAAGACTATAATATTTTTTCTTGTTTTAAATAGATTACTTGACAATATGTTATGCTAAAAAGATTAATTTTCAGTTTGTTGACTTTACGAAGCATTTTTCAAAGCGGTATTTTTGAGTTCCGTCGGAACTACATTGAACAGGATTTTTACTTAGATTTTTATCGTTTGAGCAAATATGGTTCATAAAAAAGTATATATTTACTAGGAATAAGTGGATGCTAGACAGGTGGGTTTTGATACAATGTAGAGGAAGATATTGCATGATTTATGTATGATATCGTTGGATAATAAAACAAAAAATATGTTATTTTTATCTTTAGAAAAAATATTGGATTTTTATAAAACAAAATGGAAAAAAAATTACAAATTAGAAAAAAAATCTAGAAATATCTTTTAGCATTTTTATGAATCCTTTTGAATTTTCTACAACTTAAAGTTTGAAAATTTCTTTCAGATATGAGACATTCTCACATACTTTACTTTCAGGAATAAAAATCTGGGAAAATTAAATTTTATAAAGTAAAATTTTAAACTTATAGAAGAATGCCTTAACGATTCTTATGTACATTTATAAATATATGTTTTCTAGCATATAAGTTCAATTTTAACTATTGAGTTTTGCATTTTTTAAATATTTAAGGAAAAGTACAAAAAGAAAGTAAGAAATTTGTATTTACCTCTCCAGAAAATTTTGCTGCTGTTTAAAATTACAATTATTTACAATTATTTAAATGAATAATCTCCTATTTTTCACATAGAAATAAAATAAAATGCGCCATATAAATCTGCAGTATATTATTTTAATTTAGTTTCATTATCCAAAATTGTTAGAAGAGATACAGAGGGATGAGATTTCCGACTTTTTGCATACCAGTATAATCTTAGGGAAAATGTTGTTATGTTAAATCGCAAAAATGTTGCGGTTAAATAAATTAACATTTTCTTATACTGGTGAGGAAAAAGTCGGAAATCTCATCCGTGGATACAATATATGGATACAACTTTTATTCGTACGACGATATGAATGATAGTATTCATACGACGAATACTATCATTAATGATTTTTTCTATAGTTTAAATCAAAGACAACTAATATGAAGTGTAGAGTCTGCATCCGAAAAGAGGAAAGAATGTTAATAGAAGACAGCCAATGCCCCCCTAGATGGGAAAATGGAGTTATGAATAAAGAGGAGGAGACATACAGTGTACTGTCTACCAGTTGCGAGTGAAGTAACTGAGGAGGTTGTCGCAATATGGCGGCTGCTTTTTTAAAAATCGTATCTTCAAGTTTCTGCTTACCACCGGCACAAACATCCCACCAGTAAAATTGAATAGAAAATTTCGTCTTATTTAAGCGCCTTATTCATGGAATGTTTTTCTCACAAATCTGGTCAAATTTTCTATTTGTTCTTACTGGTGTCAGTTTGCCTTCTAAGACTGTCAGTTTGATTCCCTGGTTGTCACAATATGGCGGAAACGCAGGGCGTGACTACCGCCAAAGTAAACTTCTACCAGTAAAAATGAAAATCTGTTTTTACCAATAATTATTACTGAATTTGTGCAATAGTAAGGCGTTTAAATAAGCAGGAAATTTCTATATAAATTTACTGGTGGAAGTTTCCACCGGCGGTAAACAACTCCTGCGATAGCGATTACAGTTGAAGCCTCATTATTTTAAGGATATGTCAGTTCCTTTTTATTAATAGTTCCATGGATGGGAGAAAGGCGTAACACGCTTTGTTGTGACGTCACAACAAAGCGTATCAAGGCTTTCTCCCTTATCTAGGGGGCGTTGGGACAGCACAGAGAAGATTTATTGAAGCCGTTATTTTTCTAACACAATTAAACTTTTTATATGACGATATTTACACAGTTACAGACAACTTTGAAACAAATCACAAATGGTATGAACTTCTGTGATAAAATTGGGAATAATATACAGGGTGAAACTTGAGATAAGGCTTCGCGTAATACAGTATTTATAAATAGAACACAATTTTGAATGATGGGGGTACGCTGAATACTACCGACACTAGTAAGCAATACTTGTTGAATCTTTTTGTGTTTAAAACGTTATTCCTTTTAAATATAACGGTGATTCACTAAGTCCGTTTCGCTTCAAATAACAAGTGAACTGAGATAACTACAGCCATGGATGCGATGTCTAAGTATATTAAAATGGTGTTTGCTGCACTACAAGGTTCCCCGCGGTTCCCCTAGTGGTAAGCTCCACCTTGGATTTCCATGCGTAAATACGGATTAGGTTCCCTTAGAAAGACCCCCACAGAGGGCACTCCCCCTCGGTCCTATACCCCTCGAGTAGAAAATCGGCCGTCAAAAATCAATCCAACCCCTAGTGGTAAATTTCAGAACTAGGGGTTGTATCTTGAATACTACAGTAGATTTGATTAAAAGTTCAATGACAAATTTGTAGAACATGATTGATTTAGATATGATGATTTTGATCAGATATTGAGCCCGCGGTTACCAAAAAAAGTTACTTGTAAAGACTAAAACATCTGAGGCGTTTTGTTTATTTAAAAATATATAAATAAATAAATAAAACATGAATCCTTTCCTAGAGCGACATGAGAATATATTAAAATATATGCAAATTCAATTTTCAAAATAAGAATGTGTCCTTATGCAAATAAGAAGAAAAAACTCTGACTTAGTACACACAAAGAAGAACATAGAACCTTCTGTTACTTTAGTTTTTAATATATAAGCATGTTATCTGATTTATATCTTTACTTTTATGAACGAAAATTTATTAACAATAATATATTGATCTACAGATATATAGATGATATAATTATTCTTTCTGTTAAAGATAATAATTCTATATCCCTTCCTGTAAAGTGCCCTTCTAATCTAGAACTTAGTACTAACTTTTCACACAATTCTAGTATCAATTTTATGGATGTTAAAATTAATATTCTCCCTAATAACACCCTAACTTTCAATATTTAAGTTAAACGCAATGAATTTTCATTTAATGTAATTAATTTTACGAACTTCAATTCCTGCTTATATATATCAGAACATAGAAATATTCTACTTAATCATAGTCTTCGTATCAAACGTTTATGTTCCTCCCAATTCTTACAGCCTAACATTTTTAAATTAAAGCAATTAGCATTGTCCTATAATTATCCCATCTCTTTTATATCTGCATGGCTCAAATCTTAATAGAGGAAAAGGTCCAAATACCGGCTACTACTTTTATTTTCAATCTAGATCATACAATTTTCAAAATTAATAAAATAAAAAGTGACAGCAGGGTACCTTGACACGTCTTACACCAGTTTAGAGAAAAAAAAATCAGTTTAAAAGGCGTTTTCTGTTTATAAGAAGCAAAATTCCGAAAGTCTTCAAATTTTGTGTTTTTAAAATGGGGTCTAAATACCGGCTACCTAAGTTTTTTTCCAAAAGATAACACAAATAGAGCTAATGACAATTATTAAGCAATAAGAATATTATTTTAATAAATTGTATTGATTAATTAACATTTCTTATGCACAGAAAAAATACGCAATTTTTAATAAACAAGCATTTTTGTCAAATTTCTAAAATTCTTTACGACTTTCTCTCACAGTCTTCTTCCCATTATGGTTCTAATTTTGTTTTTTAACGTGTAAAACAAAAAAAAAAGCTTGCTGATTGAAATGAGAATTATTTTATTTGAAAAAAAAATCAAAAGCATAATATCACTCTCTGCATCGGTATAGTCCCTATCAGCCCACATATCGCATTCTTAACATTGAACCCAGAATCCCCTCCCCAATTCTTGTCCACAGAGAAAGCACCCATGCAGAAGACACAAATTTATCATCTTCCCCTGTTGAATATTTTCCTTTTTCACTTTTTTAGCCCTCTCGCTGCGTAATTGTTTTATCAAAATAGCTTCAAAAATTGCGTATTTAACCCCTTCGCGAAGAGCATCTTTTAAGAATTTTTATTCTTTTGTCATCGGTTTTTCAAAACAAGAGTTTTTGTCTAATTTAACCGGGGAAAATGCTCCGATTAAATAAGGCATAATTTACAATAAAAAAAATAACTGGTGGGAATAATCAAGGAGGGTTAATTAGACTTAAAAAATGCATCCCCGAGAAAATCTCGGGTCGCGCAAATTTTGCTACCAGGGATATGTTTAGGAAAATTTTAGGTCCTTTAAAGGACCCTTCACAAATTTTTTTATGCCCAAACAGGACCCTTCACAAAACATTTTATCCCCAAACAGGACACTTCACAAAACATTTTATCCCAAAACAGGACCCTTCACAAAATTTTTTCACCTTCAAATTAAACTTTTCACAAATTAGTCATTTAAAAATAAAATCTGGCTTGTAAATAAGCAGTTTAATCCACCAAAAAGCATATTACTTAGCTTTTTATATATGGATGATAGAACATGAAGACATCAATAATTTAAAATTCACAAAATTATGACTAAAATTTTCACAAAAATAAAAAAAAAACTTCACAATTTCACAAAATCAGGACCCTGTGAGAAAAGTCTGGACAGACCCCTGGCTACTTTTACGATGCCCAAGGGAATCTCGGGTTGCGCAGCGAGAGGGTTAAAATCAAATTTCTGCCTCTTTCCCCTGGTTTACTCCGTCATTTTTTTTCTTTGTCTTCACATTTATTACAGGCAATTTTGTAGTGTCCAACAGCAATTTTTTGGAAAGTGATCCGGTAACCAGTGTCGGCCCTGAACAATTACGGCCATTGTTGCTTTTTTCATATTGCGAAATGGAACGGGGACTATTTCTGAACTATTTAAATTAATTTGTTTTCCTCCCTTTCAAGCAGAGCAACCGAAAGAGGTCCAAATACCGGCTGGCCTGTGTTTAGACCACTCTAGGTAGCCGGTATTCAGACCACTGTTATGTTTAAGTTAAAACCGGTATTATTCATTCGTATAATAAAATACCAATACTGTGCGCGTGGCAATTGAGAGCTAAATATGTCTAAAAAATAACTTAATCAACAATTCAAGCCAATATACGATCAGTATATTTAAAAAAAATGAGAAACACATATCTGAAAAACTTTTGATGTACCAGATTACGTAGATTCGACACTTTTGCATTTACTATTTGAAAATGACACAGACTTCAGCGACGTACTTTTCGTAACTTTCTTCTCTCAATTAAAGTTACAAACTCTGCCTATCACCGCTAGGCTGCGCTGCGCTCAGTTCTCAGAACACCTAGTAGCCGGTATTTGGACCTTCTCCTCTATTCATTTTTTTTCTACTTATTACCGGTATAGGCATATAATATGCATATAAAAAAACTGAAAAATCGAAAACACTATTATGGAGGGTGGGGTGTGGATTGCTGAAAAAATTATAAAAAAACATACACAAAAAAATTTATATACATGTATATATATATGATATATATATATATATATGTATATTTATATATAATATAAAAAAAGTATGTGTGTGTGTGTATATTTTCACATACATTATATACTATTTAAAAAAAAAACACATATAAAAAATAAAAATACCATTACGGAGGGTTGAAGTCGGGAATGCTAAAAAAAGTTAAAAAACCTTATATGTTTATATATGTGTGAGCCTATATATGTGTATGTATATATGCTTGTATATTGTATGGATATATTTTTTTTAAAAAACCACGGGGTATCATGCATTTAACTTTAACATCATAAATTTCCCATACTTTTTCACATATTGCTTCATAATACAAGGATATTTTTGACTATCTCAATATTCCTCATTGTTTTTTAAATTTTCACATTTAGTTACATAATACAAGGCTATATTTTACTATCTCAAAATTTTCCTCATTGTTTTTTAAATGTTATTTATATTCTTATTTTTTATATTATAATATTTTGTCTTTAAATTAGTTAATTTAATCAATTGCCCTTCTATTTATTTATTATTATACAATTCTTTATTTTCTTTTTTATTAATTTATTCCTATTTATTTTATTTTGCATTTACTCAGTACTTATCAAGTTTATTCCTATTTTTTCCATTCTACTTTATCTAAATGTTAATCCAAGTCATTTCTTTATTTCTTCAATCAATTTCATTCCTTTTTTGGGTAAAGATGGCAGCACTAAACATTATTGTTAATAATCGAGTTCCAATTTACATGTTTTCCTTTCTCACAACAGATGGCAGCAAAGTTATGTTTTTCAGTCAGTTACTCAACTGTAGGTCCACATGTTAAAATAGTCCTAGCTCTGTTTTTCCATGCAGACATGCTGCAGTTTTGCTTCCTAGTATGTAATTTAGGTATTGTACTCTATTAATTTTTAATATCCTGTGTGAGGTGTATCTTTTTTAGATCTCTTGGATTCTTATTATCTACTTTCTGTTATGTTTGCGTTATAAGGAGCTAAATTTTGTCATTTTAGGCTTAACGCCGACAAAATTGGATGAAATAACGCATCTTCTATGAATAAACCCACAAGCTCCTCTGAAGATTCAGTGGGTAATTCATAGTTTCTTATTTTACATACTGGTTTCCTATGTTCATTTCTAATTCATCTTTAGAACTTTACCAATTTATTCATATATTTTTTATTTCAAATTTATTATATATATATAAGGTTAGTTGGGGCAACTCGGACATGATTTTACTATGTGACTCTGGAGCTTTTGACAATTCAGCTTCAAAAAGCTAATGTTCATTTGAATTAAAGTCTGAACTTCTGTAAATGTGTTCAGTTAGGTTCCCTCTATCAGACAGAAATGCTCAAAATTACATTTTATTATTTAAAAATATAAAAATATGCATATTTCATCTTTCTTTCCTCATGGGTCCAGTTGCCCCCAAAAATGGGGTAACTGGACCAGGGGTGTCTATGTTCCACACGCGTTCATATTTTTCCATATTGGATATCAGGTCCTGTTTGAAAAAGTGTAAACAACTTAAAAAAATTTAAACTAGGCAGATCATGTAAATTATATGTCAATAAACAGCGTTGTAAGGGAAACCTTTGCTGTCAATGTGTCTAAAAAAGCACTAAAAGTGAAAATATTAGATTTATTTATACCAAAAACATAAAACTTAAGGAAGTGCTTATGTACTTTACTATAGATAATAAGTATAAAAGTTACATGGGTATTTTAAGGAAAAAAATAGCAAGGTAAATCTATGAACAAACGGCTACATAAGTACTTAATCTTTATCCAGGGGTCGCATTATATTGGAAAATTTTATTGTTTTTAACAAAACTCTTAAAGAAAGGTGCGAGGAAAATATTATTTTCAAAATAGTGGTAGGAACGATAAAAGTTTCCCTATAGAATGCGACTCCTGTGTATAGTACAATTTCAAGGTCTGGCTATCTCGCTTTCAGGGGCAAGGTACTTGCATTCGTAAAATATTGAAATAATTTAATGATACCAATATTTACAATATAATCTATCTGAAAACAAGTAAAAGTATATTTTCGCGTACTTAATAAAGGTGAAATTTTCTTTATAAAATTCAGGTGCCAATGTGGCAATTAAGAATTACCATCACCGCCTCTCAAGGGGTCAAGAAATGCAGTTTGATACCACTCAATATGTTTTTTTTTTTTTAAATTTCATTACGTAATTTTAATAAGGTATTCTATCATTTTCTTTATTGTGAGCAAAAAAAACAATGGAGAAATTGACTTCCCGTAGTAAGAGAAACACAAAAAAATTATTTATAACTATTGGGGTAACTGGATCCAGCATGGTCCAGTTACCCCGGATACATGTCCCAGTTACCCCATTCTTGAAAAATTTATTTGGTAACTGGGACACCTGGCTTACATTTGAAACATGAAGTAAATATGTATAGATACCTAATAATATTAATGTAGTTATTTGTCTAATCTTTAAAAAAAAATGATTGTTTAATAAAAGTACTTACAGTATTTTAATAATAAGCCGAGGAAGTTCAACCATATTGACATTGTTTTTAAAAAAAAAAAAACATAAATTTTTGATAACCTATCACAGCAAAGTGAGAGTTATGATTGAGTTGATACACGTTGTTTTAGGAAGTAGAGATTAAGTGGCATTGTTCACAAAAGCTAAAACTTAAAAAACACCAATAGTTTTTTATAAAATAACCTATAGCCCAGTTACCTCGTGGTTCCAGTTACCCCAACTAACCTTATATGTATAATAAAGAAATCACAAATATATGAACAAATGGTAAAATTGTAATAGATGAACAAAATATGAACATAGGAAACTAGTATGTAAAATAAAAAACTATGAATAACCCACAGAATCATAAAGAGGTGCTTGTTGGTTAATTCATAGTGAAGATGCGTTATTTCATCCAATTTTGTCGGCATTAAGCCTAAAATGACAAAATTTAGACCTAATAGTGCATCATAAACAGAAAGAAAAGAAAATACCAAGAGATCTAAAGAATGATATACACCTGACACAGGATATTAAAACTTATAAGAGCACAATAACTATATTACATAAAAGGGTCCAAAACATTATAAAGTTGACTCACAATGTTAAAGCATGTAAGAATGGAAACAGATTAGGAGAGGACTATGAGAACATGTGGTCATGTGTTGCTACTAGCGTCTCGGTGTAGCTCCGCTCCCTATGGTGATTTTTCTCCTACCTTTGGGCTGAGGAATTGGCGCTAGTTATTTTTGAGGTTGCAGTATTTCAGACGAAGCACAAGCGCTCGCTCACGCTCGCGCTGTCCTTGAAAAGTCTGTTTAGGTTAGATGTTGTTTTTTTTTAGCGAAGATGGCGATGGCGGATAATACAGCGATAATTTCATACTCACAAATTTTCACTACTACAATTCTACAATTTCTATACTACAATTCTACTCTCATTATTTATTTATCAATCAGTTGATTGTGTTAAAAATAGTTAAAATGCTATAATTTAATCTTCCGTAATTGGGTAATCTTTTTTAAACAGGGCAAATTAGCATGTTTTTAGATAAACAGCAAAAACAATTGTATGCGGCATGATCTTTGTAGGTTGGAAGATAGGATTTTAATTTCTTGTACATTATTAAACACTAAAAAAATTCTTTCCTAAAATTTTCTCAAAATATTATGTGAACCGTGGTACCTACAAATAAAAATTCAATAAAATCGTATATTTCTTCTATTAAGGTACTGTAAACACTTCTCAAAAATGATACCATTTTCAGGCATGAAAGTATTCCTCCTAAAGGTGGAAATCCACCTTTTTAAAAATAATTTTGGTCATTTTCTGGATTGATGCAAAAATGCAAAGAAAATATTGAAGCATATAAGGTGGGGGAGGGGGGGGGGGGATCTTGAAAATTTAATAATCAGACATTTTGTCTAACTAAAAGCTTGGAGTTTTTTTTTTTTTTTTTTTTTTTTTTTTTTTTTTTTTTTTTTTAATTGTTGTGCAAAAGATCTATCAAATCAAAGGGAAGCTTATATTATAATCATATGAAAGTCGTGTAAATAAATTTGATTAAAGTATCTCTCCAGAGTGAAAGTTTTTTAGACTTTAAAAGAAAAAGGAAGTTTCATAATGTTCTTTTTGGAATAGAATATTTTCTTCTATTTATGCAACACTTTTGATTTAAAAGTTTAAATTTGTTTTTAATACTTTCTAAGCTATGAAAAGAAAATAACAACGTACAATTATATTCCATTTTATCCCATAAATAACTGTTAAAATGTGTCTAAATTTTAAAAGTTTGGTGCCATCATATGAACCGAAAATATTTTCCTCCTTTTTTCCTATTTCCCACTTTCATGCCTGCATTTTAGGCTCTTGGATATCAACCCCCCCCCCCCCCCAAAAAAAAAAAAAATGCAATTTTATTCTTTAGATTAACATTGATACCTAAATTTTGCAGGCAGGTACATTTTGAATAGTAATCCTGTTTAAGTGTTACTTTATTGAAAACTTTAAGAGAAGATAATCTAACCCCCCCCCCCCCCCTCCTTGATTAAAAAAAACGTTTTGGTGGTATGACTTCGAATAATCAAAGATATTTTAAATTTTGTATGCAGGTAAATCCTTAATAGTATATATGCTAAGAAAATTTGAAGGGTCATAAACAAAAGTGTTACTTTTTTTTATCAGGGGAGGGGAGGGGGAAAACATTCTTTGGACCCCACTCATTAAAATTTCAATTGGAGTATTTTCGCATCACTATTAAGGTTATATGTTCATTCAAAATTTCTAGTGTCTATGGCTGTTTTAATTCTGAAACAAAGGTATATATATATATTTAGAATTTTTCAAATTTATGTACGATTGTATTCAGAATGTGCCTGCCTACAAAATGCAAGTATTTATGACAATTAGAATATACATTATCAAAAATGTTTTTTTCCGTGGGGGGGGGGGGGGGAGGCGAAACCCTTTGGAATCCATAAGTTGAAATTTCCGAAATCGGAATACATAATAAGCATCATCACTATTCAGGTTCTATCTGTGTTCAAAATTTCTAGTAAATTGTTTTCGATATAACATTTATGCTTCGCGAAACTAGCAACACTTCGCCAAACTAGCAATACTTCGCCAAATCTAGCTTCGACTGGACTTAGTTGAATCCAGTCACTACGATCTCCATAGGGAGCGGAGCTACACCGAGACGCTAGTTAAGTTGCTGAGATCAGAACATTACTGCCATCGTGCCATCTGGTGTGAAAAAGGAAAACTATATTGTATTTAGGTTTACTAAAAAGAATTGTTTAGTGCTGTCATCTATTCCCATAAAACAGAAATGAAATGAAATGAAATGATTAAGATTAACATTTATTTAAAGTTAGAATGAAAAAATAGGAATAAACTTAATAAGTACTGAGTAAATATAAAATAAAATAAGTAAATAGAAGGGCATTGATTAATTTAACTAATTTAAAAACGAATATTATAAAAAAAATGAGTATATAAATAACCTTTAAAAAAAATATGAGATTATTTTGAGAAAGTAAAATATGACCTTGTATTATGTACCAATATGTGAAAAATAATGAAAAATATAATGTTAAATGCATGATACCCCTATGATTTTTTCCCCTAAATATATCCATATAATATATAAGCACACATACATACACATATACATGTTCACACACATATAAACATAAGGTTTTAAAACTTTTTTTAGCATTCCCGACTACAACCCTTTATAATGGTATTTTTATTTTATTTTATTTTTTTTTTATTAATAATAGTGTATAATGTATTTATACACATACACATTTTTATTTTTTTTTAAATTAAATTTTTTGTGTATGTTTTATAATTTTTTCAGCAATCCACATCCCACCCTCCATAATAGTGTTTTCGATTTTTTTATTTTTTTTAAATTAATTTTTTAACATATATATACATATACAGGGTGTCCGGTCTCAACGGTGTCCAATGGCTAATTCCTAAACAGTTAGTCATAGACATATAGTTCCAATTACAAAAATGTTTTAAATCAGATAAAAAAATATTTTAAAAGCGATTTGGGTCAATAAAAACATTTCTTAAAAAAATACGAAATTTAATTTTTTATACGGTCCCCCGGTCTTATAAGTTACATTTAGTAAAATTTTCTTATTACACTGACAAATAAGACAAAAAAAGTCCCATTCATATAACTCTAAAATTGAGCGAGTTATGAAACTTTAAAAATGCATGATTTATGCCATTTTTCTGTTGTGAAAACAAATGAGTTCGGCTTCGTTTTGAGGGGTCACATATCAAGTGCTTAAAGTATTCGAAGATCTTATTTCATGTGTATCTGCGCTTTGAAAAAAATCGTAAGAGTATTACGACTAAGCTAACATTTATTAAGTTTCAGATTGACTAAAATAACATACGTTTTATTTTGTCAGGATTATAGACTTTCTTTTATGATTTCTTTTAACAAAAATTATGTTATTTTTATAAGTTTTTATGTTACTTCAACGATCATATGTATGTTTTCCCAGTTGAAAATTTGTACTCGAACTTTACCGATCGAGATTACATTTTACACACTGGCGCAAAATCCGATAACAATCTAATATTATTATAATTTTCGGTGGTTACCATTTATACTTATTTTACAGGATAACACAAAAAATTTTGGATAGATTACCGCCAAGAAGTTTAAGAAAAAGTTTTAGATTAGATAATACAAGACTGCGATTGTTCGGTGTTTTAACTTTTATGCATTTTTTAGCACTGAATCCGAAAATTACCTTAATTTTTAACCGCCATGTCAGGATATTTCGCAAATCATAAATTGTCAAATTTAAAGAATAACAAAAATCGGACACTATAAAGTAGAGGAGATGGTTGTGTTTTTTTAACTTTTGATAATTGATTTTTACGTACTTTTTAGCACTGAATCCGAAAATGACCTTCATTTTTAACCATCACGTTAGATTTTTTTTGCAAATCGTAAATGTGTAAGTTAAAATATAGCGAAAATCTCATACAATAAAACATATGTAAAACCCTTTTTTTGTTTTATTTTATTTTATTTTATTCAATAATTTATTCGATACTTTTGCTTATCCTGGGATTCTTACAGCTAAACAGCTGAGTTGGCCAATGAGATGAGGGAGGAGATTTAGTTTGAACTTTGAACTTTTTAACTTTGAAATTTTCAATTTGCGAAAAATCCTGATGTGATGGTTAAAAATGAAGGTCAATTTCGTATTCAGCGGTACAGAATACATAAGAATCAATTATCAAAAGCTAAAAAACATGACAGATCCCAATTTTGAAGGCTAGTGCCATCTAATAATATTTGAAAATACGTATCATTTTGTAAAGAATTGAGGCTGTTAATTTAGCATAATTTTATTTAACAAAAATTCTGTTTTTTTTTCTTCTTAAATGTTTATTACAAATTGTATATTTTGCATTAATATGTCAGAATGATTAAAGATTTCAAATTTATATTGCAATGGTAATTTTACTCTCAACCATTTTTTTAATATATCTGACGAAATTATATTTCGACTAAATTTGTGAATGACCCCCAATTTGCAGCAAAAAATATGCTCCAACTTTAAACAGCTATTACTTGGTCAATTTTAATCGTAGAACAATGGGACTTTTTTTGTATTACTTGTCAGTGTAAAAGGAAAATTTTACTAAATATAACTTATAGGACCGAGGGACCGTATAAAAATTTAAATTTCGTAATTTTTTAAGAAAATTTTTTACTGACCCAAATCGCTTTTAAAATATTTCTTTGCCTGATTTAAAACATTTTTGTAATTGGAACTATATGTCTATGACTAACGGTTTAGTAATTAGCTATTGGACACCGTTGAGACCGGACACCCTATATATATATATAAATGTCACGTGTTTTTATCTGAGGCCTTGTGACTGTTTAGAATTGCAAAAGGAATTTATGTCTGTCATTATTTATTTTGTCAAACAAAATATCTCGCATTTGCTTGGGATATTTTCAATATTTTCAAGAAGATCAATTTTTGATCAATAACTTTCTGACTGAAACTGTGGTCGCACCCTTATATATGTCGAAGTTTTTATCTGTAATTCCAGAATTTACCAATGAGGGACGTTACCAGTTACATCATCGCGTAGTGCAGACCCCTTTTACTTTATTTAGATAATGCATTCAGGGCTGATTTAACTCGATCCCCCAGTTATTTGAGGCAAAAAAGACACCTCTCTGTCCATATTTTGATTTTAATTTTAGACTACAAGTGACAAAATAATATTTTATTCCTTGGAAAACGGTCAGCTAAACTTCACAGCTTTCAAGAATACCATGAAACCGGATAAAAAAGAAAACTTCATAAGGAAGCAAAGGTTCATTATACGATACTTAAGTAAATATAGTGTGTCTGCTTTAAATTCAATAATTTCAAACTTTAAAACTCAATAACTCATTAAGTATTATAAATATAAAGATTAAATCAGTAACATGTTTTTAAGGAATCTGATAAATTTTGTATACAAAAATTTAAAAAATAATTCCCAGTTTAATCAAAGATCACGCTAATCTGTCTCAGTTCGTAAAAATGTTCAAATCAATTTAAAAACTTGCTATTATGGAGATATTTGAAATCGTGCATGTAACGATCAATCATCTTTTTCTTTGCCGGGATCGTGTGGTGTGTGTTATTCGTACAGACATACGCGAGGTTACATACTGTATACTATCACAAATCAAGCTGGCGCATTCAATTTCAGACGCCAAAAGCAACTTGACAAGCAAAGCCACCTATGTGGAGATGTATTCCTAGCAGCGTAGAGCAAAATTTAATATGTTAAGTACTAATTTCACCAACAAAAACTGAATCAAGATTAGAGATAAACCCAAATTAACAATTTTATCTGACCGCTTTTGACGAATTTTTAATTTCATTTTTCTGCAAGAGCTGGTTTTATCAGAATCATGTGAGGCTACTTCAGTCAAATGAAAAGACCCGTTCGCTAATGCTAATCCTATGGAAGAAATTTATAACGATATCTCGGTTGCATTTCAATATTTTTAAATGATTTTTTTTTTTTTTTTTTTTTGTTTTTTTTTTTTTTTTTTTGCATTGGATAGCTGAGATCGATCTGTATGCAGGCCGTTTTTTACTTGTTCGATTTTGATTACAGATTTTTTTTATGAGCATGCTTTCAGTTTCGAAACCGGTTCCGAAAATGAAAGAGTCCTCATTAAAAATATCTGTAAACAAAATCGAAAAATTAAAAAACGGCCTTTGTACAGATCGATCTCAGCTATCCAATGCAAAAAAAATCATTTTAAAATATTGAAATGTAACCGAGATATCGTTATAAATTTCTTCCATAGGATTAGCATTAGCGAACGGGTCTTTTCACTTGTCTGAAGTAGCCTCTTAAAACGAAAAATTTTACTTCAACCCTTATTTTTTTCATCCCTTCAGAATATTTTTAGTAATCGCATCAATTAGTAGAGTTCATCTTATCAAAAAACTTGTTACTACAAAAGTTATAAATATTATTAAGAAAAAAATATTTTCCCACGCTCAACAATTCGAAATTTTCTGACACATTTTTAAAAGTAAAAACATGAAACTTGCTGATGTGATTATTTTAAGAGATTTATAAGTAACCTGTATTTTTATTTTTCGTTCAACTAATTAGAACTTAATTTAGAAACAATTAGGGGAAAGTAGGGGAATGGCGCTCAGGGAAAACATGAATAGCTAGTCAAATTTAGACAAAAAAATCAATATTTTATTAACGAAGTATAACTCCAAAGCATAAGGAACAATTTACAATCAACTAATTTTCATAAAAGTTTTAGGATTTTTTTTTTTATCGTGTTATTCAAATGACCATCGATTGACCGGTAATGTCCGACATGGTAGGGTAATTGCACTCAGAGTTTGAATACAACATTTCAGTAAGACAAAAGTCACATATTTAGTTATGTGGGTTGTTCACACCACTGCAGACTTTTTGTAACCACTTTACACATATTGTGCACTCATATTGTGTTAGACATATAGTAGGCTACTTTTTTTTATATTTAGGTAGGTTTTTTGATTTTCACCACTTTTTTGAAATCGTAAAATTCTCCTTCTTTAAAGACATATTAATAAATACGAAAACAGGGGAATTTTACCATTTCAAAAAAGTAGTGTCAATCAACAAATTTGAATTTAAAAAAAAAGTTCCCACTGGCAACACTTCTTCTGGAATTTCACGCGAGCGCCATTACCTGTTATCGCCATGTTGGGTTTTATTGCATTATAATTGGGGTAAAAACGCAATACAAAAATAAATGAAAGCATGAAAGTACAGCTAAATGCATATATTTTGTACACATAATGAGTAAATTAATATTTGAAAATAAGAGTGTACACTTACCTTCAAGTTAGATGTTGTAGAATTTTATAAAACAACTGCAAACTAATAACGTGATGACATAAAAATACTTTCCTTCTAACGGTCGCTATATCCTTACTGGGCACTTACGATGAAGTTCGCTAAGTGCCGGTACCGATCGCACGTTTTCAATTCTATTCTGTTTAGAGATATTGAGTGAGCAGTATTACCCTTCTGAGCGTCATTACCCTACTTTCCCCTATTGTCTCAGTGCGACTTTTTTTTTTCGTTTCCAGCACTATCGCTTCGGAAAATTCAGTTCAAAATGCCAAATTTGACAGCATTTTAAAAAATATATTTTGCCTTTATCAAAAAATCAACCAATGCAGCACATTATACACGGAAAAAAACTGTTTTGTTGAAATGACTAAATTTTGGTTCATATAGCTCCATCCAAATATTTTGGTTGAAATGATTAAATTTTCGTTAGATTAACCAAATTATTTTGTTAATTCAACAAATCGTTTGGTTAGTCCACACAAAATTTGGTCATTCCAACCAAAATATTTGGATGGAGCTATATGAACCAAAATTTAGCCATTTCAACAAAACAGTTTTTTCCGTGTATAGTTTCTGAATAAGAGAACCTACCTGCCAATTGGATGCGTTTTAGAGCAAAAATGAATTAAAAAATGAGTCAGAATGAAGCCGTTTGGATTTGAGTACACTCTTAGTACGATAATTTTTTCCTCAACACCAATTTTTGTTTAATTTGTTAGAGTTGGTCCTAACAAAAACTTGTCAATATGAAAGATGTACACAATATTGAGAAGATGCATAATAAATCTAAGCGGATTCGATATCTTGTGAATTGACGAAGATATGAATTTCTTCTTCTTGAGACCCCCCACCCCCATTTTTTTTGTTTTTAATTTGTTTTTTCGGTAAGTGTTGGCCCTATCAAAAACTTGTCAATATAAAAATTGTAATATTAAGATAATATTAAGAAAATTTATAATAAGTTTAAGAAAACTTTTAGGGGTGATAGTGCACATCAAAACAATATTAAATCGGAAACTAGGGGTCCCAAACGTCTTCCGAAGGAGATAGGCGCCATTAAAGTTTAGGGTCCAAAATTTCAAATAATTATAAAAAACGAAAAAATGGTTCGATTCGTTTGCGGCTTTCGCTAAAACTATTCTTTATGTCAGTATTTTCTTGAAAATAAATTTTGAAGATAAAGTTCAAAAGATGCCGATAGAGGGCGCTTTAGACTTTGGAGTAACGAACAACTACTTTTACCGTTTTTTTTTTTTTTTTTTTTTATCTCATTAAACGCTTTCAAGAGCTTAGACTTAACCTTTAACTGATGTCACAGAAATTGTCACATAACTAGTGTGAAGAGGTCTGTGAGACCGCTCCATCGAAAGATGAATAAAAGCCGCGATAAACTCATAGGATGTTGTTTTTGTACTAAACATTTTGTACAGGAGTGTTATAATTAAAATTCACCTATTCAAAAGTCTCTGGTGTTAGTACTAAAGTTCCAAACGAAACAAAGTTTCAGTAGTGTTTGTAGATAAACTGAAATTTGCAAGTTAAACTATGAAAATTGAAAAAAGCACCGATCTGTGAGACCGGTAACATCAATTAAAAGTTAAATTTAAATTTTGAGCTCAAAATGAATCGTTGGGAGTGGTTAAGTAGCGCAAACTGAACTGTGTTCAGGAGTTGAAATTTGAACGCCCCACCCTCCTGAACACAGTTCAGCTTACGCTACTTAACCACTCCCAACGATTCAGATTTTGAGCTCAAAATTTAAGTTTAAGGCTCCTGTCCCTGCCGGCGAAGGCACTCACGAGCTCATGCTAATCCTATGGGGAGGGATTTATCTAATATCTCGTTTGTATTTCGACATTTTTTTTTTTTTTTTTTTTTTTTTTTTTTTTTTTTTTTTGCATTGGATAGCCGAGGTCCGTCTCTACATCGCACCTTTTTTACTTTTTCGATTTTGGTCGCAGTTACTTTCACTTTCAAAACCGGTTCAGAAAATGAAAGTATCATTCTAAAAAATATCTCCAACCAAAATCGAAAAAGTTAAAAAGGTGCGATGTGGAGACGGATTTCGACTATCCAATGCAAAAAAAAAAAAAAAAAAAAAAAAAAAAAAGAAAAAGAAAAAGAAAAAGAAATTAAAAATGTCGAAATGCAAGCGAGATATTAGAAAAATCCCTCCCCATAGGATTGGCATTAGCTTGTGAGTGCCTTCGCCGGTAGGGACAAGAGCCTTAAGTCTAAGCTTTCGAAATCCTTTAATAAGATACAAAAAATAACGGTAGAAAATAGTTGTTCTTTACTCCAAAGTCTAAAGCGCCCTCTATCGACATTTTTTAAACTTTATCTTTAAAATTTATTTTCAAGAAAATAATGACATAAAGAATAGTTTTAGCGTAAACTGCAAACTAATCGACCAATTTTTTCGTTTTTATAATCATTTGAAATTTTGGACCCTAAACCTTAATGGCGCCTATCTCCTTCTGAAGACGTTTGGGACCCTTAGTTTCCTATTTAATATTGTTTGCCTTTATGTGCACTATCACACCTTAAAGTTTTGCCCAAGAGTTTAGATTCACCCTGTATATCTATAAAGTTTTGAACTGGGTGTGGTTTTGGGTTCTAGGGGTCATGATCGGCGTAGATCTGCAAAAAATTTTCAGAAATTCCATCATAGAATGTAATAGGTAGTATTTTTTACGAAATCTACCTAAAAACAGGTAAGACAGATTCAAGACAACTTTCTTTGACATTGCAACTCTTACTAGCGACAAATAAAGAAACTAAATTTAATAAAATAGATTATTTATGCTTTCTCGAATGGCAGTCGAACCTAAATTGAAAGTAATTGACAAGTTCATCTCAACCTCGACTTTCTTTTAGTCTGCAAGTGCCATCTATCGAGAGTTTAACTAACTAAAATGTTTGAATTTTTTTTTCTTATTTATTCATATGGAAATCATACTCATTTTAAAATAGGAAAGCCATGTTAAAGTCAACTTTCATTTACGCTGCTATCGCCACCTAGTATGAAATAAACAACATTATTAAAAAAAGTTTTTTGTATTTTCTCATGCAGTAACCATACTCAAATTAGAAAACAGGTGGGTCAGATTCTACCCAACTTCCTTTTACGCTGGTAGCACCTCCTACCTCAAAACACAGTAACTAAATTTTAGAAAATTGATTTTTATAATTTTTCAAATGGCAATACAACCCATATTAAAATTGTTAGACAGATTCAACTCAACTACCTTTTGAGCTATTAGCGCACTTGGAATCAGAGTAACTAAAATATTTGAAAATTGTTTTTTTTATGTTTTCCCATGTGGCAATCTTACCCAAATTAAAATAGGTAGGCAGTAGCGCATTAGTTACCTCCCGAGCCACTAAGCTTGACTGCTTGGGGATCTCCCTAACTCCTTCAAAGCGACATATTTCAGTGTTTTCTGACACTAAAAACAGAAGAAAGCTGTTTTAGTGCTGGTAAACATTGAAATATCATAAAATTCAAAGTGTCATAATTCGGTAACTTTTGGTCGTAAAAGACTTGAATTTTTTATTATATCTTTCCTAGACGGATGACAATATGTTTCGAAATATAAGTTATAAGGACCCAGGGACTACATAAAAAAATTCTACTTTATTTTGTATACAGTCCCTTATAAAAACAAAAGCTGTATTTGATTTGTATACTTTTTCCAGTTCGAAGTATGTTTCTATTATTAGCCGTTTAAGGGGTCTCAGGACTCTAAAAAATTGGAAAAATCGAAAAAAAAAAAAAAAAGATCATTTTCAACATATAATATCTTAAAATGTAATTGATTTTAAGACAAAATTTTATATTGTGATGGAAGATATAATTATGTTCTTTCATTTAATGTATTTGAAAAATTACAAGATGCAGAATTAGAATTTACAGTGGGCTCCAAAATGTCAGACATTTGACGAGAGGAAAATCGGCATAACAGATTATGCGCACGATTACAAAATACATTTTGCAAGTAGAAGGAAAATTTTGGGTCCTACTTATGCTTCAGATTGCAATAAATACCGTGAACCTAAATAAATTTGTATTTAAAGCATTTTTCTATTTTTAATACAAAGTTGTATTTAGTTAATGCAAAATTTAGAAATTTTCAACAGTATAATCACCTATAAAGAATATATTTCTGAACAATAAGAAGGAAATTTTAGGTTCAGTTTAAACAGACTAACATGAAACATACGTTTTGAAAATTTCATGAAAAAAAAATTCAGAAGTTTTTGAGATATCGTGCGCTTTATGCCCAAAAACGTCATTTGGAGAAAATTGACTCCAAAGTTTCTGAAACGCAGCTTCAGGTATTGAGCGGGTATAATTCTAAAATCCATAACTTCTGTTCTAATAGGAATTTCAAGGAAACATTTATACCAAAATGTTCAGAAAAGATAGTAGCTTAATATCTAAAAAATTAAAATTTCGAAAATTTTAAAGCTTTAACAGTCCTGAGACCCCTTAAACGATAATCGCCATAACCACTATTTTGAATCACCCAGTATGATCCAATTCTGAGAACATTTCTGAATCTTTTGCATGCATTTTCTTTCAGAATGGATTTATAGTAAATAAATTTACAAATTAATGTATTTCCAAATAGACATTTGAATGGAGTCTCTAATTTCAAAGAACTTTCTTTGTTTAACAATGAATTTTATTGGAATAATATTAGAATAAGTGGGAAAAGTCCAGTGGTCGCACAAGGTGAGAAAAATAGGCAAAGTGAATGATTAAAACTTATAAGCTTCCCTCTACAAAAGCCGCCTGTGTGTAAATCCGTCGCAAATTGGAAGCCGAAAAATTGCAGGAATCCGATATATTTTCCAAAAAATTGAAAGGGAGTAGCGTTTGTAATGCAATCTATATACCAATACTTTACAAGATTCAATAAATGATTGAAACAAAGACTATTACACATCATTCCTCTTTTGTATAAAATATTGGACCGATATGAAGAGAAAACCTGAAAGAAAATCTTAGCATCGGCGGCTTTTCCTTCGGGACTCCTCGGCTTCAGCCTGCTCAGCCTAATGGGTAGGGCAGATTACACTCAACTGTCTTTTAAACTTCTAGTGCCACCTAATATGTAACAGAGTAACAGCAATATTTGAAAAAGCTTTTTTTGCTTTCTAATGCAGAAAATGTAACCAAATTAGAAAAAAAAAATGTAGGACAGTTTCTATCCAACTTTTCTAATGATGGTAGCGCCTCCTAGCAGAAAATAGAATAACTTAATTTAATGAAATTTTTTTTTCTGTTTACTTGAATGACAATCGAACTGAAATTAAAAATAGTTAGGGCGGATTCAACCCAACTTTGTTTTACGCTGCTAGTGCAACCTATTGGGAATGAGGCTAACTAAATTAATTGAAAATTATTTTTTTCTCATGTGGCAAATTAAAATATGTAGAACAGACAAATTTGAACTTTCTTTTACTCTTCATGCGTCACCTAACGTGAAATAATGTAACAAAATATTGTTAAAAAATCTTGTTTTCTCATATGGCACCCATACATAAGTTGAAGTATGTAGGAATGCTTCCACGTAAATTTTCTTTATGCTGATACCACCTCCTGGCGGTAAATATAGTAACTAAATTTTATAAAATTGTATTTTTAAGTTTTCTAGAATGGCAATTCGACCCAAGTTAAACATAGAACACCAGATAGTGCCATAAATGTAAAAGAAAGTTGAGTTGAATCTGTAATAGATTCAACTCAACTTTCTTTTGCATTTCTTGCTAATCTTAACGGGAAATAGAGTAATTAAATTATTTGGTTTTTTATGTTTTCTTGAATAACAAATATATCTAGCTTGAAAATATCTTGGAGCGATTCAGTTTAAATTTCTTTTATGCTAGTAGCGCTCTTAGCGGAAAATAGAATAATTAAAATTTTTAATTTAAAAATTTTCATAATTGATTTTTTATGTTGTAATGCATGACAACTGTACTAAAACTGAAAATTGGTTTCACAGAATCAACTTATCTTTCTTTTATGGTGTTAGCACTTGGCTAGAGGAAACAGAGTAATTAATTTAATTGAAATTTATTATTATGTCTTCTCAATTTATTATTGAACCTCAGTTAAAATTATATGGATTTGATCCAACTTCTATCTAAGTACTATCTTTCCTTCTAGAAAAATAAAGAAATTAATTTTATTGCTATTTATCGTTCGTTTTCTTCATAGGTAATCGGACCTTAGTTAAAATTAAATGGAATAGGCTGAACTTTTTCTTTCTTTTTTTTTTTTTACTGCTATTGTGCCTTGCCAGGCTATAAAGTAACATTTTCCAATTTATATACGAGTGTAAGCTTTGTTGGCAAAAGTAGTTTCATTTCAATCGCGAAACAATTTTATTAAATTAAAAAATATATAAAATTACGAAAAAGTTGTTTGACTCTTTGGAGACGGCATCCCTTACACAAATTTTATTTGGTCGGCACCGCTTTTTTTTTAAATAGTTCCCTTTACTGGTAAAATATCAAAAAATGCTCTAATTAAAAAAGACAAATATTACATCTATTTATTAATGCTGCCAAAGGCAAATTCAACATAGACCTTTTGGCGATGCATATATGTATCACCCGTCCTAAAAGGGTTAAAGTACAGTCTAGGAAATTAAACGTACCGCCCTTTACAAACTCACAAATCATCGTATAGAAATGCGACTGGTATTAATCGATTAGTAATAATATCTAGTAATTATTGTTATATTTAAATATTGAATAGAGGGTAGTCTACATATAGAAATCGTAATAAACTTTTAAAATTTTCAATACTAACGCCTAATTTTGACATCTTATTTGGATTGTTCGTGAAATTGTAGCTTTAGATACAAAAAGGAATGTCATTCGGTAAAATAGCTTAGAAATTATGCCGGTATAAAATGTGGAACTTCTAATGCTAAATTCCTTTATAATAGTAGCTAAACAGATTGCAATGCGGGTAGTTTTTAAATCATAACTCAAAAACTACTTGGCGGAATGAGCTGTAATTTTTTATTCGCATATTTCAAGCTTCTTTAAACATATTTCTGTTTTAAAACAATTCGTAGGTTACAAATAATGTTTTTTCAAAAATTAATTTCACACAATATATACAGTGGCGGTCAAAAGTTTCCAGCCAGCATAAAATTTTTGGTTAATTTGTAAATATGGAAAGGAATCTCAAAGTGATACTTTTGCACTCTATTGACATAATAGTTAGGAACATATTTATGGAATAAAAAATAAATATCAATAAACTTAATTGTCAAAATTAATTGCAAAAGAAAACGCATGTTCTCAAAAGTTTCCGGCCATCTTGGCAAGTTTGGAAAAAAATGGTGTTATAACAGAAAATGACAGTGATCAACAATATTTACAATCAGTATTTTGTCTTCGTACATTTAAGAATATGTACTGCGGCGCAGCGACGTGGCATCGATTCAAAGATCGGTTGAAAATCGTCTATGGTAAGTTTTTTCCACGGTTTTTGCAAATTTGGGGAATATTCTGCTGAATTGGAATATTTATAATTTCGCACACGTTTTCAAGTTCGTTCCAAACATTTTCTATTGTTTTCTGATCGGATGATTGGGCTGTACATTTTAAAAACGGATTTTTTTTTCGTGCTAAAGCTACTGCTTGACGAGCTTGCATGTATGATTTGGGTCGTTATCATGCTGAAACAAATAGTTGCGACCATAATTTTTCCTCCAATAAGGCAGCAAATGGTCTTGCGAGATATCTTTATACATTGTACCATTCATCTTGCAGCGAATTTCAACTAACGGACCAACATATTTTCTAGAAAATACTCCCCACCGCATAACGTGTCCTCCGCCATGCTTCATTGTAGGAATAACATATCCCGTAACCCATCTTTTGTTTTTATGTTGTCGGAGGTAGTGTCTACCATCATTCCGAAAAAGGATGAACGTCGATTCATCGGAAAATAGTACTTTTTTTTTCAGTTTACGTTTGACCAGTCTTTGTGTTCCTTGGCAAACGTCAGTTGGGTCCTCTGATATTTTTTACTTGTGAAAGATTTTTTAACACCGACTCTTCCATAAAGTTCTACGTCACGTAGGTGTCTTGACACGGTAGACCAACTTATTTCGAGAATATTTTAACACCGTATATCGAGGGGAATTGCAGAGGCATTTTTATGCGGGTCATCAACTGCTTTTCCCCTGATAAATCTGTCCATACGAATAGTCGTTTTCCGGGGACTCCCGGACAGTGGCAAGTCCTGAAGTCCGTAGCCATCTTTATATTTTTTTTAAATATCGTTCACAGTAAATTTTCCGATCGATAAATTCGCCGCAATCTCACGAGAGGATTGGCCCTTTAGCGACAATCAAACCACTCGTTTACGAACAATAATTGTTGAACTTTTAATTTTTGAATTTCAAATGCATTATTCACGTTGATTACTTAACAAACACGCTCAAAGAAACACTTTACAGATAGCAAAAACTAAAGAATGACGAATTGCCGGAAACTTTTGCCCACGCGGATTTTGAATTCTTCCCCTTTGCATCAAGTAACTTCAGTATCGAATCAAAATGATCACTTGATCAGAGGTCATTTGCTTACCCCTAACGTTAAGCTCTAAGGGGCAGGCCTAGCCGGCCCTGAGCAGTCTCTCTTAGGCTGCCTAACGTTTGGACCAATTGTGCTTCTTCTTCGCTGAAACGTTTTGGCAAAAAATCAAAGAAACTAACCGGCCGGAAACTTTTGACCGCCACTGTACATTCGAACCCCGTTAATACGCGAATCAAGGGACCGATCAAAATTCGCATATTAAACGGGTTCGCGTATTAACCGATGGCGATGTTCGCGAATTTTCGTCCAGTGGCCCCATATAATAACAACCTATACGAATAAAATAGGGTTCGTGCATATTAGGGGATTTATGGGACTTTAGGTGCTTTAGTACCAGAAATTTTGTAAAGTACTGATCGTTATATCTGAAGATATCATTGTTTTTCATTAAATAAGCCAAATATTATTTTACGAAAATTCAGGTAAAAGGTGCTTGAGAGTACTTGAAGCGTACGATCCCTGTAAAGCACATCTTTGGCTAGTTACATGGGTTTCTGTAGTGTAAGTCACATAGCTGGTAACTGCTATGCTTGTTGACCACAGTTATTTTCGAAAAGTTTTCTTATCCTTATTTAATTAATGAGATAGCTCTGGTAAAATAAATCACATTTTCCGTTCTAAAATATTGGTTTTAAAAAATCGTAGCATATTAATCTAAAGTATTCATGGAACTAGCTCTTTATGACAATTTTTAGCGTTTTTAAGACATAAAATGATATGTATGTATTTTTTAATCATTACTATGTGTTTATTAAGCAGGAACGTTCAAAATCTGGAAATTCAAATAAAAGTTATTGTCTTAAGTAAAAATCATATGTCTTTTCAAAATTAGATTTATTATGTACGTCACATAAAATTGAACAAAATGAACACAAAAATTTTTGCTAACCATGTAAAGTAAAACTAATGTGAACACAATTAAAATCCTTTAAAATTGTGTTAAAATCCACAATTAAAATCCTATCCCTTTATATCCTGTAGAGATTATAAGACATAAAGATCCTATAATCTCCTTTGTTAGCTATACAGAACAAATAGAGAAAAGTGTCGATAATACTTAAAAGTCCATGTAAAAAAACAAAAGTTTATTTTTGTCAAAGTAGCTATCAATTTTGGCCTGTTTGACATGCGGCCGTGCCATTCGCATGATGTTTTTAGCCACATTTAGGTGATGGTAACGCTCCCTCGTCGAGGGTCCAGAGCAGGTTCTCCTCTTCTTCCTCCTCATCCGGTTTATCAGGCACTGTTCGTGTCATCCAGACTTCTGAGCTAGGAGTCTACTAAATCTTTGTCGATATTGATGAACGTGTCTAAACAGACAAAATCTTCCTCTACAGATTCTTGTTCGCTAAGCCAGTGTTCTTCAACATCAAAGTGTGAAGTCCGCTCTTTACAAACGGTGTCCTCGCTACTTCCAAAACCCCCTAATCGTCATTGGTGTGACACTCTTCCATGCTACGGAAAGCATGTGCATAGCGTCAAGGGCTGTAATAAGACGACCTCTTATCAAGAATGGTTGCTGCTGTATTCCATTTGGTGAAGCTATTGTCGTACTATGCGAGTCTTGTAATTTACCTTGGCGCTGTTAATGATTTCTTCGTTATTGGCTGAGTGACACTGGTCGAATTTGAAGGTAAAAATGTAATTTGGACTTTCCCAGGTTTCCTTTATCTTTCGGATGTGTAAGACAATTGTCCGCAAGCAATAACACATGGCGTGATTCTTTTCCCATAGGCCGGTCAATATTACGAACCCATGTTGAAAAAAGGTTACCCACCATTCATGCTCTGCGCTGACTTTCGCACAGGAACGGAAGATTGTTGACGTTTGTAAAGCATTGCGTTTTGCATGATTTCTGTATAACCAGTAGCTTTATCTTTACTGAACCATTAGATTTGGCATCGAGTAGAAGAGTAAGATGGTCTTTGCTTAGTTTACCCCCAGGACATGCTTCTCCTTTTAAAGCCATTTTTTAGTTGGATATCATTTTGTAAAATAGCCTAAATTCGTCCACATTGTAAATATCACGACTTGAGTAGTTTTTTACAAGCTGCCGAAGGACATTTGTTTTCCAACAAGCGACGTCTTTGTTGTTTACAGAAGCTGATTCACTTTATTCCATGGCGAGATTTAATTCGATCCAGCCATTCATTTGAAGCATTGAAATCTAACACTACCATTTTTGCTGCAAAACCTTTTTCTTGGATTAGCATGCCGCTTATTGGGATATTCGTAGAACGCGCCTGAACAAATCACTCGTGATGGGCTCCACATGTCCTTAAATTTGGCGGTTTTTATTTTCTTGTTCCTTGTTCCACCAACAACAGCTTGGTTAACGATGACATTCCTAATCTTCAACAAAGATCTTAAAGTTAATTATTTTCTTTGGAGAATGCCGATTTATTCGGGACAGCCTGGGCATCGTACTGATTTATAATTTCTAATTTATCAGTGTTTGAGAGAGACTTTCTTTTGATGTGTTTTGCTCCTTTTGCCACGATAAAGACTAGACTAAACTTTTAAAAGAATACGTGGTTATTGTTGACCATATTCGACCAGAAACGACAAGTGACTCTCTTCCTTCGTA